>JAQHUG010000043.1:9691804-9742310 GCA_028555095.1 Dicrostonyx torquatus
GGTTTGCTTTGTGTAGCCCTGGCTGCCCTGGAACTCACTCTGTAGACCAGGTTGGCCTGAACTCTCAGAGATCCACCTGCCTCTGCCTCCCAAGTGCTGGGTGGCACACATTGCCTCTCCATTCTTGAAAATAAAATGCATTTCTTTGCAAGGCATCTAGAATGTTCTGTGAACTTCAAATAGTTCAGCAATGAGAAAATAATTGGATGCTTCTCCTCTGCCCAAGATAACCTAAGTTTTATCAACTTAAATTATTTCCAGAACTGTTCTTTTTTCATTTCTGTATGCACTTAATATTACATAATTAATAAAAATAAGAGTATTTTTCTGATGTAAAAAATGTTATTTTACCATATATACTCTTCTTGATGTGCTTTTTCTGCTCAGCATACTAGTTGTTCAATAAATATTATTCCATGAATGAGCCATGGTTCATTGACTTTCTTGTTAGAGGAATTTTATATTCATCTCAGATGCCTGCTCACTAAATATGTTTATATGTAAAAGATACAGTAGAAAGGTGTACTGCGACACATGAAGTCCAGAATGTAACTGCTGATAAACACATGCTTAAATACAGGTGACAGCACACATGCAGTGGAAGGTACTACCCTCTGGTGTAGTCCATGAGTATTCCTGTATTATGAGATAATAAATTAGTTTCAGTGGGTTGGGGTGATGGCTCGGTTGTTAAAGTGTTTGTCACACAAACATAAGGACCTGAGCTCAGATAACCAGGGTCCACCTAGAAGCTAGGTATGGTTGTGTTCCTATAGTTCCTGCACAGAGAAAACAGACCCAGGTGGATCCCTGTGGCTCACTGGACAGCCAGCCAACCAACCAGCCAGTCTAGCTGAATAGACGAGCCCAGGTTCAGTAAGAGACCCTATCTCTGCACACCTTTAATCCCAGCATTCGGGCGGCAGAGGCAGGTAGATCTCTGAGTTCAAGGTCATCCTGGTCTACAGAGTGAGTTTCATGGCAACTAGAGCTACACAGAGAAGCCCTGTCTCAAAAGGCCACAAAGACAGACAGAGAGAAACCCTATCACAACACCGAGGTGGAAAGTACCTGAAGAAGATGCTGGCGTTCATCTCTAATATGCAAATGCACGTGAAAACACTCGTATGTGAACTCACACAAACACGTATGGAGCACATACAGAGACAAACACGCATGCAGTTGGCCTCAGAAAGGCAGCTTCCAGGCCAGTGTTTTGGGCTCTCGGGACAAGAGAGTGGCTGTACTGCCTGTGTTATGCTGTGGGCTGTTACCAGTCATTAAGTCCCCACAAGGCATCTTGACTAATATAACATCTCAAATTCAACCGTGGAAACAAAAGGCAGCCATTATTTTCTGATAGAGCAGAAAAGAATCTTCTTCAACTTCTTTGTGTAAAAGGAAGGGTCTCTGGGGTTGGTGGAGTGAGAGAAAGCAAATGCTTGCTTCTGCTGCTGTGGGGACTGTTCCTGTCTGGCTCCAACATGTCTAGCTGGGACACTTCCATATTATTATGACATTGTTTGCTTTCTCTGGGGCAGAACCACAGTGCTTCACTTCCTGCCCCCAAAGTGGAGTAGGCCACTTGTACATCTGACCTTAAAAGCTTGTAAGAGTGTCCACCTATCCCTGAGCATCTTGCAAAATGTTTGCAGCATGCCACAGTAGGGTACCCACAGTGTGTGAGGGACACAGTGCAGTGATGGCACAGCAGATAAAGTATCCCTGCCCAGGATAGCCAGGAATAGCAGCTTAACAGTCCCCACATGGCATGGCCACTGTCACAGTCACTGTACCATAACACAAAACCCAGCCCTGTGGTCCCCAAAGTGTTAGGGGGAGAAGGAAAAGGGACCTTTGTGACTTTAGCTTCCTTACACGAAAAGTGCTTCACTGTGATTCTTTAGCTAGGTGAATGCACCCAGGGCATGGTGGAGCCATAGAACAATTGGGCCAGGAACTGAGTGCCAAATGGGGCAGAAATCCAGACAATGGTGCTGGGTGGCTGGGGGCGGTGGTGAGTAGGATAGCAAGGAAGGAGTTTCAATGCCAATGAATACTAATTAGTGACATGGATATTAATGATGACAGTAATTAACAGGGGAAAGGAAGGGCTGTCATTGTCCCAGTGTGAGCAATCAATCTTGGCAGGTGATAAATAATGGCTGAGCAAGCTCAGCGGAAAGATAATCCTCAGGCCCCCGGGAGAGCCTGGTGATACTGGAAGCCTTGCAGTTTCCAGGCAACCCACAGAAAAGAACTATTTTTCTTTGGGGGTGGGGGGAATAGGTTAGTATCTCTCCCCCACCCCCAATTTGGGATTACAGTTCTTATTTGATGTCTGCTTTGTTCTGCATTTCCTAGGACAAATGCAGAACTTCTGTAATTTGGGGAAAACGAGCACGCACTCACACGCATGCGCACACACACTGCTACACAAATGGACTCCCTCTCAAAGGATGTGAATGGGCCAGAGTGTTCTCACATCCAATTTCAGCTCACGGATGTGGTCCGGAAGCAACCGCAGGGGCCTTCTGAGTCTTGCTTTTGAGACTGAAGTATGAGGAAATGGCATTGTCAATGAGGGTTGGCCCGTGGGCAAAGACCAGGAGGAAGAGGGTAGGCCCCTGGTGGTTACGCTGCACTGTTTCAGCTCTTCCATAGAGCCACACAGAGACCAAATGCCCAGGCTTTCCAGACAGCAGAGGTCTCATTTCCAGTCAGGGGTCAAGTCTCTGAAAATTTTGACTCCCAAGAAAACGGTACCTCAGTAAATTCCTTTGCTGGATCTCATTTACCTGTCTGGGAACACAGCCAGGGACTAGATTAGCAGACACACACACACACACACACACAGAGAGAGAGAGAGAGAGAGAGAGAGAGAGAGAGAGAGAGAGAGAGAGAGAGAGAGAGAGAGAGATCAGACGTTTTGAATCTTGCAGATAACTGGGCTCTTGTCCTTCCGTTACATAACTTGAGGCTTGGGTCCTGAAACCCTGACTAGGGAAGCAAAGGAATGAAAAGAGGACAGACACATGGACACAAGTGCAGGTAGGGTGTGCACTCCAATGGGGCCACACTGTCTACCCTGGTAATCCACACCCTCTGTGTGCTTGTTGTGTATAGCACAGGAGTGGGGATGGCTAAGCTTGGTAGGAGGTCTCTGTGAGGGGTGTCTCAGGCTGAAGCACCTAGAAGGAAGATAGTTGCTAGCTCCTGTGCACACTGATCAATTGCTTGCACTTGGACTCCCCCCTCCAACCAAGGAAGGTTTTGCTATGTTTCTGAGCCCCACCAGGGAGGAGGATTTGCCAGATTCACAAGGTTGAGACACCAGAGTCCTTGACATGCCTGTGCCCCTGTCAACAATACATATTTGTTTACTGAGTTTCCTGTCATGCCTGGTTCCCACAGTCATTCAAATAGAAATCACACAGAGGTCTACATTAGTTATAAACTGATTGGCCCATTAGCTTAGGCTTCTTATTAACTCTTATAACTTATATAGTCCATTATTCTTGTTTGTGTTAGCCATGTGGCTCAGTACCTTATTCAACAGGGCAGTCACATCTTGCTCCTTCTGTGGTCGGGTCAGGATTGCAGAGGAATGGGATTCCTCCTACCCAGAATTCTCCTGTTCTCCTTGACCCACCTCTACTTCCTGTCCAGTTGTCCCGCCTATACTTCCTGCCTGGCTACTGGCCAATCAGCATTTATTTAAAATATAATTGACAGAATACAGACCATGGTCCCACACCACATATTTACTCAGTACCTCCTCACTTCACTCTCTGGGGAATTCCTCCACTCCCTACACATGCCCATGTAAGCTATGCTGGTCTTGGAACATGGGTTCTAGTTGTCATCATTTTTGTTGTTATTGTTGTTGTCATTGTTATTTTTTGAGACAGGGTTTCTCTGTAGCTTCGGAGCCTGTTCTGAAACTAGCTCTTGTAGACCAGGCTGGTCTCAAACTCACAGAAATCAGCATGCCTCTGCCTCCCAAGTGCCGGGATTAAAGGCGTGCACCACCACCCAGCCATTTTTTAAAAGGCAGACAGTAAAAGGGAGTTTGTTCGGAAGGCTTTGGCCCAAGGTGAGGTGCTCCAGGTCAAGCCATGGAATGGCTCCAGGTATGTCACACTGGGAATGGTGACACTGGTGGCTTTGGCCAAAGGTGAGGTGCTCCAGGTCAAGCCATGGAATGGCTCCAGGTATGTCACACTGGGAATGGTGACACTGGTGGCTTATGGAAAGACTGCCCAAAGTCTGAAGGAATGATCTCAGGGAGATGAGATCTGGGTTCAGGTCTGTCATCAGAAGACAAAACTAAAACCAGCAGGAAGAAGTAAGGGTTGGTCAAATTTCTGTTCAAGTGTGACTTATCTGAAACATGCTAGCTAGAAGAAACTGGGTTTATTCCACACACAGGTAATACCTCTCATAAGGGATCTAAATAGTCATTAATCTTCATGGTGGGATTCATAGCCCCTTCCATGTTGTGTCTCTGCTCCACTCAGTTTTCCAGATAAATAAGGGAAGGAAGAGTCTGTGGATGAGGAGGAGGTTTTAACAGGCCGCTGCAGGTCATTCTACCTACATATAATTAGCACTGTTCTGTCTACAGCCAACTTTGGGAGAGCCTGGAAATTTAAGGTGAGCTGAGGCCAGAGGAAAAAGAAGTAACATTCATTGATGACCCAGACATAGTCTACGGCCTCAGAAGTCTATTGGTTCAGAATGGACTCATGACAGAAAAGAGCAAGTTTCTAAGAACCTCTGAGGTCACCTGAGTTGATTAGCACTGTCAGTAAGGACATGGTGCTGAAAAAGAATATTCTGGGAACAGGCAGGCTAAGGCTGGCCTTCCTTGGGGAAGCCATTGAAGTCTGTGTCCTCAGGAAGTTCCTGGCAGATGCTCCTGGAAATTCCGATGTAACTGAAGCGTCAGAAATGGGTTTGATTTTTGGTTTGTTTATTTGGTTGGTTGGTTTTTAGCTTTGGTTTTGTTGGTGGCATGGTTTTTTATTTTGTTTTTATTCTTGTGAAAGAATTGAACTACAGGCTAGGAGTGCGGCTTAATTGGTACAGGGCTTGCCTAGTGTGCATGGAGCCACGCATTTGATCCCCAGCACTAAATAACTAGGCATGGCAGTACAGGACTAGCCCCTCAGCATCCTCAGCTATATAGAAAATTCGAGGCCTGCCTGGGATGCACAAAAGCCTGTCTCCATTAAAAAACGAGGCAACTACTAAATCCTAACTGTGGCCACATCCTGGTGGATGGGAAGGGCTGGTTAGCATGGGGAATGGCAGTATTACCCAGCTCTCAAGCTGTGTGCTGCTGGGCTTAGGACTCTGGTAAAGATGTTTCTTCTGCTACCCATGAGATCTTCAACTGAAATGGCTTTGTCATTGCAGGTACGGACATTGTGCAGTGGCTTATGAAGAACCTTTCCATTGAGGACCCAGGTACTTGACCCCTGACCTTGCCTTTGCCTCCCCTGGTGTTGGCACACATGCCATAGGCCACTTCCCCAGCGGGCCTACACGGTCTTGAAAAGAAGGCTTATCACCGTGGATTCCAGGATGCGGGATCATTGTATTTGCAGACAGAAGTCATTTATTTTCTCCACTGAATGTCTATCATCACGTGGAAATCACCCTTTGAGGAAATGAGCCGCTATTGAGAATGCCAAAGAGCTCAGCACAATAACGTGTGAAACGAGATGAATTCTCGTTAGCCGCAGCAATTAAAGATAAGTTGTAGCCCTGTCACAGAACAGCCTTCTAGAAGCAGCTCTTAAAATTAGATTGCTTGATCCACAATTAAGATGTTTAATTATTTGCGAAAACTCCTTCTGTTTCCTGCTTCTGCAAGAAATGAAGATGCGATTTTTCCCCACTCTAATTGTGTATTTCAATTAGGCAAAGTCTACCAGAAGAAAGCAGCAAAACCTTGACCAACGAAGGCAGTTTCCACAGCTGTCCCTCCACCAGGAAATAAGCAGGACAATGTGTTTTCACCGTCTCATTGGGAAACGGGGAAGGCACTCCTGAAAAAAAAAAAAAAAAAGTGAAACTTCTAGACAGCTCAACTTAGTTTTCATCAGTGTGCTGTGAGTTTATCGTTGTTGGGCTGTTTATTTTCCCCCTTAGCATGAAGCACACATTCATTTGTCTGGCTTAACTGGTGTTATTAATACTCAAGGATCATATTTATAAATGCCCATAATAGATCTACTCTGGGGTTCACATTAGTGCTGAGCGATCCCAGGGCCTTGTTTCTACTGGGCAAGCTTTCTAGCACTGAGCTACATAAACCCAGCCCTCTGCTCTGATGTTCGTGATGGTCATCCTTTGGGGATAAAGATACCACAAGTTAAGTGGCCCCTGACCACATGCTGTCTGAGAACTTGTATCAAGTGTGCGCACTAGATGCTGGGTTTGTGGTTGTAACTATTTGCTGGGATCAATAAGCCAACCCAGCCTTGCATTTTGACCAGGCATTGCCAATCTACAGCTGAGTGTACAACAATACAGTTTCAGATAATTCAGTTCAGTGACATTGATGGAAACAGGAGCCCCTGCAGAACAGGTGATCTTTGGAAGTGACCCTGGCCCTTTTTATGTCCTGGATCAGTGGCTACTCTGTCAGCTAACAAAAATTCTTAATTTCAGTGAAGTTCTTAGCTCACAAGAAAAAAGCTTCTTCTTCTTCTTTTTTTTTTTTGTGAGTTAAGAATTTCACTTGAAGGCCAGGGCTCCAAGTCAGCTAGCTGCTTTTGATGTTTCCGTTAGAAAACCTAGGCTTCTGATTGCCCGCCTGTGCGGCCAGTCGTTGGGTGACATTTATCGGAAGTCACTGCTTCCTTTTAGTCATGCTAACTTAAAGTTATTTCTCATGGTAGAATTAGCTAAGAGCGCTTCCTAGCCCTTCTAAAGTACCCATTGAATTCATTATTCTCATTATTACTAATGTTCTGAGAACTATAACCCAGCTAATGTATGTAGATGAGACTCCGGTGGCGTGAGAAACTCCTGTGGAATGTCCAGACTGGTGGAGGTCACATCTCCGAAGGTCTCCTCTTCTCTGATACCTTGAGAAGGACATCAAGATGTTGGGATGAGTTTGGGCTTCTGAGAATTAGCCTGGAAGAAGAAGCTAAAACAATTTGCCAGAAGCCAGAGCCATGAACCACAGCCTAGGAAGCCAGCTAGTTCAATGGAAGTCCAGTATTGGTCCCTCTCTTTTCTCTGTTCCCTCCTGATGAAGGAAAAGCATTTCTAAGGAAGAGTTTAGCTCCAGCGTCAGCAGCACAGCCTTGCCTGCTTTCAGGATCTTGCTCTTCCACCTTGCATGGGGAAGGGTAAATGATGGAGCTTTCCTTCTCACTGGACCTACCATCCTTTCCGTTGTTTGTGTTAGGGTTTTAGTTGGTTGGTCGGTTGGTCGGTTGGTTGCCTAGTTTTTTGGTTTTTTGTTTTGTTTTGTTTTGTTTTTTTGCTATGTAGCTCAAGCTGGCCTTGACTGGTAAGTTCATTGACCTTAGCCTCCTGGGTGCTGGGCTTGTAGACCTGTGCCATCACACTTGGCTCCTGGTTCTTAGAGCATACAGTTGGACTTCCATGTATTCAGAGCTTTATCCTTGAAGTCAACTAACATTGGATTGAAAATATTTGATACAAAAATATGTCTGTGCCCAACATATAGAGAAGGTTTGTTATTCCCTAACCATTGCAGTATAATGGCCATTTGCATAGCATTCAGACTGTATTAGGCAGCAAAAGTAACCTAGAAATGGCTCGAGGCTTGCAGGAGGGTGTGTGCGGCTTATCCATGAAGCCATTTGATATCAAGACTTGAGCACCCAAATATTTTGATCTTCATGGGGACCCTGAAACAAATTCTAGGTGGATATATAGGGACAGACATATACTGGTCATCAGAAAGCAGGTAAAATAAAACACCATCTATTTGGAGTCCACCCACTTTGGGTACTACTTCCAAGGGGACTTGGTGATTCTTAGGAAGCAAAGCGCTTTTAGGTTGTAGTCAATGTTGTAAAGCTCGCAGGTACAGATAAGACAAATGACTTTAAACAGCACAGTTTATAAAACTGGACATAGGAGAATCTAGGTGCCACCCTCCCCTTCCTGTATGGGCTTCTCTCAGGATAAGGTAAAATCTTAGCTACTAATGAAAACCTGTGTATGCCTGGGACTGAGATAAGAAGGCAGCATGTTGATTTTGGCAGAAATATTCATATTTCTAGCTGGTTTGTCACCTGTGGCACTGCCCACCCGTCATCCTTGCTCGAATCTCCTGGGACAGGGAGGTCTTGCCCTAGTCCATCACAGGAGGTGCACTCTTCTCACAGAAGGGACAGCTGTGCCATAAGGAAATTCTAAAGCCTCTGGACTGCGAAACAGCACCTTCAGTGCCAAGGATCAGAGACAGAACTATGTAGATTCTCAGGGCTGACATCTCTGCCTGAGTCACTGCTAAGGACTGTGTGAGATGCCTTGCTGCTTTAGGTCCTGCTTGGTCTATGCTGTGCTGTGGCTCTGACTTTGTTTTGGAAGACTACACGGAACGAGTGGTTAGGTATTGTTAAATTCTCAGAGGAGGCCAGACACGCAATGGTCCTTCTCTGTCAGCATCCTCCCGTTGCTACCATCAACACCGTCATCTAGAGGGATGATACATGACCTCGGGTCACCTTCTGCTCTCCCAGTGCATGTTTTAGCTGAATGACCTGCTTCCTCCTCTTCTCTCCTTCCAGTTGAAGCAATACACCTGGGAAGCCTTATTGCCGCCCAGGGCTACATCTTCCCAATCTCAGACCATGTTCTCACCATGAAAGACGATGGCACCTTTTACCGTTTCCAGGTAGGCCTGCTGGCTCCTCCTGAAGGACCCTTCTGTTCATCACTATGTGACCTCACACTAGAACCACCTAGAACAACTAGGCATATTTAAGAGAGCAAATGTTCCCCTAAAGTCTTGGGAAAGCTAAAAGATGTGTTAACTTAGCCAGTGGGTGGGCCACTTAAAGGACAGTAAAAGGCCCTTACTGATAGCCTATGGTATTTGGAGACACTGCCTAAGCCCCTTGGGGGTGTCGTCATAAAGTGTCCTGCATATCTTATACACATCATTTTTCACAGTTCCGGGGTATGGGAAGTGTCTGGTGGGGGAGTAGTCTCTTTTTCATAGATGGCACTTTCTAGTTGTCCCTCATGTGGTGGAAGTGATGAGCCGTCTCCCTCAAGCCTTTTTAAAAATAAGGACACTAATTTCACTTATGAGGCCTCCAGCTCCACGTCCCCATCACCTTTCAAAGACCCCCATCTCTCATCTTCAACAAAAAGGCTTATTTTTTATTTTATATGTATTTATATTTTGTCTGGATATATGTATATGTACTATGTACATGTATAGGGCCAACAGAGGAATAGGGGGTGTCAGATGGCCTAGAACTAGAGTTACAGATGGGTATGAGTCACCATGTAGGTGCTGGGAATTGAACCCAGGTCCTTTGTAAGAACAGTAAGTGTTCTTAACCTCTGAGCCATCTCTCCAGAGCGTCTCCTGGAGGATTGGGGTTCAGATGAGAACAAATACTTCCCATGATTTCTTCTGGAAGAAAATCAGTTACAGAAGTGGATATCACCCATCTTACAATGGGGTTGTTTGGGGACACTGTCTTAGCCCCTTGAGATAGGGGTGCTCAGAGAATGAACATGGATTTAGTGATCCTAGGAAGCTGAGTCCGAGTGAGCCAGAAAGTACCATACTTGATTCGTATCACGCTGGAGTGCATTCTCACACCCTCACTTACTCCCCTCATCCACTGACAGCCCTTCTCCCAGACTCTGCCTTAGAGGGAGCAGAGACAGAGTCGGGGGCTGTGGCAAAGCCTAAGCCAAAGGCTTGGGGAACATAATTCTGTCGAGGTGTTAAAGAAGAAACTGTGCCATCCTGTGCCAGGAGTAAAGGGGTGTCCACCCACAGCTTACATTTCTCAGTTTTACAACTGTGTGCCTCTGGTCCTGATGCCATGTGATCTGTTGCAGGCTCCTTACTTCTGGCCTTCCAACTGCTGGGAACCTGAAAACACTGACTACGGTGAGAAGAGATGATGTGCCCATGCTTCCTGTCACTCCCGGGAGTACCTAGTACCAATGTACTTTCTGTCACTCCCGGGAGTATCTATGTACTTCCTGTCACTCCCGGGAGTACCTATGTACTTCCTGCCACTCCTGGGAGTACCAAAGACAAATGCTTGGCACCTGGTTACCACGGTGACAGAGAGAGGGGGCTCTTGACCCTGCTAACTCCTTGTTGCATGTATCCGGTTCCCCATTGTACATAGTAAACAAAGACACAGCACACTGAGCGGTGCAGTCCTCCCAAGAGAAGGGACAAACAGGTTTTATGGGAACACTGCGTGATGGGACTTTTATTGCTCCTCCTAAGGACATAACGTCAGGGAGGGCAGCATCAACAAGCTGCCTTCCCCTGGCCTTTTCTAGTCTCACGTACTTATAAAAGTTTACTAAGAACTCATTGGTGATTTTGATAGTTGGAAGTTAAGAGGAGTAGGGGGAACAGAGAGGGACGGACTAGGGTTATCGTCTTGGACTAGGGAAGTAGTGAAGTTGAAAGTTTACCTCTATGCAGACAGAGCACAGTTAGACCTGTGCCACACTCTCATAGAGACTATCTAATATTCTCCATGAACCAGTCCTCTGAAGAAGTTTTTGGTCCCCAACTTAAGGTAAAGAACTTGAGACCCAGAAAGTTCATATCCTCACAGAATCACATAGTCTGATTTCCCAGTTGATAGTGAGACCCAGGAAGGCCGAGGCTGGTCTGCCCTGGGTGTTCACGGCACCCCCAGGGTGGGATCTGTGGCAAAGGGCATATGTGGTGTTCAGTGCATCTTTACTTCCAGAGCCTTTTGGGGTTTTGTTACTGCTTAAGATCTTTTTATTTGTTTCATTTGGGTTGAGGTGGGTTCTCTTGAAGCACTGGAATCAAGCCCACAGCCTTAGGTGTGCTAAGCTACACTTCAATCTGCTTCTGGTTTCTTTTCACAGTTTGTCACACAACATTCTAAAGTTATTTACTTTCATTTATATGCATGTGCCATATTGTCTGTCTGAATATATGTATATATGTGTATGACCACATGTGTGTGCAGTACACCCAGAGGCCAGAAGAGGGCATCAGATCCCCTGAAGCTGGAGTTACAGTCTGTTAGGAGCCACTGAATATGGGTGCTGAGAGTCCATCTGTGGGCTTCAGGGAGAAGAAAGTACTCTTAACTCTTGAGCCACCTCTCCAGTTCCTGGTTCAGGTTCTTCATTGAAGGGGATCAATAGACACTCCCTAGAAACAGAGTTTAAACTCAGAGCTGAGTGACTCCAGCCCATCCCCTTTCCCGCTCCCATCTGTGCCCTGCCTGGAGTCCATGCCAACAGCACCACCGCTCTGCCTGGCATCCTTGCAGCCACCAGTGCAGTCTAGACTGTGGCTCTCCTGAGGACCCAGGCACTCGGGGAACTCAAGAACTTCCCCTGGATCTTTACAGAACCAAGAGGGACAGGAAGGCAGCTGCAGCTGGTAGGGGACCCCTGGCTGGGAGGGGTGTCAAAATAGAAGTAAAATATATTCAGCTATCTGAGTGCAGCGGGACAGAATTTTCTCCACAGTGCTCCATCTCAGAATATTAGTGGGCAGCAGCATCAGGAGAGATGGAAACAGCAGGTGACGTCAGGATCGCCTTGATACATAATTGTTTCCTGTGCCTCTGTCTATGGCCAAGTCTCAGGCTGGAAAATCAGGGTGTGGAATATAAAAAGAAAGGAACCCTGAGATAGTTTAGTCAGAAAGTCAGCTTCCCAGGGGAGACTTGGGCAAAGAGAACCCGCAGAATCAACTGCTCCCTCTTCCTGTGTGGTCTTGGCAAGTTCTCTCCTCCTCGCTGCCTTAGAACCTCATATTAAAGTCTGAGCAGCACCATTGCTTGTTTCCCAGTTCTGCTTTGTTGGGATTCAGTGAATGAGATAAAAGGTTTGCTGTGTGGCAGAGTAAGGAGTCACCTCTGTCCTGGGGGATGTTGTCCCTGGAAAGGTGGTGGCTGATGGTATTGTGACAATGATGCAGAACTGTGACTACGTGATTGTCCTCTCCCCAGAAGGAGGTGAGACTGAAACTAAGAATTCAGGGAAAGAATGAAGTAGGTTGATCAAAGTCTAGAAACCTTTATTCATTCAACAAACATTGGCTAATGGTAAACTCTGCATTCATTCTGTCACTAATCTGGCCCAGCAGGAAAGGGGGAGTGATGACAGAAGGAGGGTGGATGAAGATGAGTAGGTTGGGAGGGGCATTGCTGTTTTTCTCAGGGCTAGGGCAAAATGCCCAGCCAGAGGGACTTAAGGACTTAAGGGTTTGCTGGGCTCTCGTGGTGGTGGGAAAGCGCAGCTGCATGAGGGTGCGGCAGTCAGTCACATTGTCTGCAGTCAGGAGGCAGAGAACACTAAATCCTGGTGCTTAGCTCGCCGTCTCCTTTGCATTTAGAACAAGACCCCAGTCCGTGCCACGGTGCTATCCACGTGAAGGGTGGGTATACCCTCCACGGTCAGACCTTCCCAGAAACACCCTCACAGACATGCCCAGGAGTTATTCTCCTTGCTGACTCTAAATCCCAGCAAAATGACAATCAAGATGCACACAGTCCCAGATGGGTTACATACTAAAAGCCCTAGCTAAGGCTCAGCTGACTCGGTTATCTCTGGGAGCCCTTCTGGATTCCCAGCAGTGAGGGGGGACTTGTGGAAGTCCCTTCATTTGCCAAATGGGGATCCTAGCCAAACCTACCTGGTAGTCATAGTGAGGACTATGTAGAGTTCACATTTGTAAGGTCCCTGAGGCAAAGCCTGATAGTCGGTAAGCTCAGCATACACGGGTGCTGTTGTCATGTGACTCAACGTGAATGGATCAGGTTTTATGACCATTGGCATAGATCAGTTCCAGGTAGTTCTTTTTAAAAATTTGTTTCATTTATTGTGTGTGTGAGAGAGCACACACACACGTAGACATGGACATAGGCACGGAACACACACAGACAACTTCCAGGAGTCAATTCTCTCCTTTCGCCCTAAGTCATCTTGTGTGACTCAGTTCCTTGTATCTTAACAGGATACGAGTCTGTTCTCTATTTGATAGGTTAGACACAATGTGTTCTTGTTAGGGTGACACACTGGAGTGACTACATCCAAGTGAAGCCACAGTGAAGTTTGGAGGTAGAGATAACTGATTGTTAGTATAAATAAAAAATAAATGATAGACACAGACAGACAGATAAACAGGCCAGGCCAGCGTGGGGGCTTCACATTTCCCCGGACGTCCTCTTGCAGGACTGGCTATCACCACTAGAGGTCACTGAAGCCAGGAAAAGGAAAAGGCTGCCTACTTGGATTGACAAGCCTGTAAGGACCAAGAGCACCAGTTCCCTGTGGTGAACAGGTCATATTAGCCAAAGAGAACAGGTTGGAAGTCCAAGCCCGTGAGTTCATGGTCAGCAGCTACGGCGCCAGCCTTGTGTTCCTTGCTCAGTACTCTGTAACCTGTCTGGCCATTCTGGCCCAGGTAGAAATTTCTTGGATGAGTCTACCTGCATAAAACCTATAGCCAAAATCTGTGTTAACCCCTTCCTGTTCTGTTGACTTCGTGGGGGATGAGAGGTGTCTGCATGGAAGTGTGGGTGCAGGGGGACATCCACTTGTATGCATGTGGAAGCCAGCATAGGACAGCAGGTAGAGCTTCCTGTCACTCTCTAGTTTATGTTTTGGTCCAGGGTCTCTCGCCAGTTCCAGAGCTAGAGTGGTGACTGGTGAGCACAGTAAACTTCTGGCTCTGGTCCTCGCTTCCCTGGAGTCATGGGCATACCCAGCCACACACATACACACATATCTATCTGTAGCTTTTTCTGTGGATTCTGGGAATTACAAGTGGATTCTTGGGTCCTCACGCTTGCACACCAAGCATCTATACCCACAGAGTCGCCCCGCTACTCCCAGCGCTTGAGCTGGCCTGTCTCTGAGTTTCACATTAGACCAGTAAGAAAATGCTTTGTCAAAGTAGCTGCCACCTCCAAAGGCTCACCAGGGATAGAGATGAGGCAGGTGGCATGCCAAGCTCCAGGCTTGGTGACTCCAGTCCCACAGGCCGTCTGGTCCTAGAAGCTGGGGGCGAGGGGTACTTTGTTCAGAGCAGATGGTTCTTTATCAGGCACAATGCAGAGCAGACGTCTGCCTGCTCCGTTCATTGCGAGAGCTAGTAGAGCGAAACTTGGGAGCCGTGGCCTCCACGTACTGTAAGTTCTCTAGCTCAGCAGCTCTCAACCTGTGGGTCACAACCCCTTTAGGGGTCGCATATCAGAGATCCTGCACATCAGATATTTACATTATGATTCAGAACAGCAGCAAAATTATAGTTATGAAGTAGCAAGAAAAATAACTTTATGGCTGGCGGTCGGCATGAGGAACTGTATCAAAGGGCTGCGGCGTTAGAAAGGTCGAGGAGCAGTGCCCTAGAGGAATATCTCATGCAAAGGAACATTCGTGTGGCAGCCTAAGAAGTAAGATCAAGGACTTCTCTTTGACTGTAGCTCCCAAGGATTCTGGTTTCTTTCTTAAATAAACCATCCAGGGTGAATATTACCAAATTGCAGTAAGAATTTCAGAAACCACATGAATATTGACTCCTCCAATGTTTTTATTACTTTTCCCCCCAGATGCCTCAACTGTAACAAATTCACCAGCAATTATCCCAGCCAACTCTTCTTGATTCATTAGCTCGCTCCAAGTCATTTAGTAATGTCTTCAGAGACATGACCACTCTCTCTTTTAACAGTGATTTCATTGGTACAGATAGTCCTCAACATATGGTAAGGTTGTATCCTGATATTCCCAATGTAACCTGAAAATATCCCAAGTCACAATACACCTCCACCTACCAGAATCCCTTGCTTAGCAACACAGTACACTGCATGGTGTCAATTCTTCCCCCTTGTGAGCGTGTGGGCACCATGGCTCACTGCCACTGCCCAGCCTCCCGAGAGAGTGACAATTCACACATCACTAGCCCAGGAGAAGATCAAAATGTGCAATCCGTAACTGCGGTTTCTAGTACATACATTCCGGTTTCCCCACTGTTGTTAAATGGAAAACTCATCACGTCAAACCAAAGGTCTGGGGTGTGTGTGTGTGTGTGTGCGTGCCTGCCTGCCTGCCTGCCTGTGTTTTTGTTAAAGTAGTGGGTATACCTGAACTGACTAAGCAGGTCTGGAGACAACCACAGCTGGCTCTGGTCAGCACAGACTAGAATTCAGAAGTGTGGGCACACTGGAAAGAAGGCTACTAGTCACAGGGTTGCCAGCACCTTAGGCTGCCAGAAGAAAAAAAAAATTTAGTTGTTTGAACCAGCAAGGCATTGCGTAGGGGGCATAAGAAAGGTATCAGGGCCCTGGGCAGGCCCAGGCTGTGGGCCACCCTCATGGTCACTCACGACAGTCACCTCCTGCTTCCCTTTCTTGACTCTAAAAAGAAAGACAACACTGAAGAAGCAGAGATAGCAAAGGTTTGAGAAAGAATGTTCTGGTAATGTGGGGCTAAGAACTCTTCCTTAGCCTGGAAGGACAGGCCTAAGTTGTCCTTCCTTTTCTCTGCTCTTTCTATGACAAAACAGCCCTGGGACCAGGAGCAGAGAGGGCTACAGCTGAGTAAGACACAGCTGGCATCCCTAAAGAGTTTTCAGCCTAGAGCAGGGGACACTCCAGCTAGCAGGAAAGCAGTGAGACTGGGTTGTGTCATTGATGGTATATGGATGCTCTCTGGAACACTGGGCTGGCTTTTGAGTTGAAGTGGGACTGGGGGAGGGTGACATAGTATAAAATGCTTGCTGTGCGAGCACGAGGGACTTCAGTTCAAGCCCCTCACACACATTAGAAGCTGAATGTGATGATGCACACTTGTAAGCCCCATGCTGGGGAGGCAGAGACAAGAGAATCTTGACACTCACTAGCAAGCCCTAGGTCCCAGTGGGAGACCCTGTTTCAAAACACAAGATTGATAGTAACTGAAGAAAGACACTAAGGGTTAACCCCTGGCCTCTGCGTGTGGAGTTAAGAGTAGTCACCTCATAAAGTTTGTGGGAGAGAGGAGAATAGATTTGACAAAACAAGATGGGATGATAAAGGGCCATATTTGCAGCCCTAAAGACAATCTTTCTTCCTTCATCACTGAGGATGCAACGCAGGTCATGCTCATGCCTGTGAAAGGTCACACTGGCCAGAGGGTGTTTGGTGCACAGCAGAGGGAAGAAGAGAGGTGTCAGAAGCAATGACACTCACTTTGGAAAGCTGCTCCTCTTGGGCAGCTGCTCACTGGCATGGTCAAGGTGGGTGGTGTCTTAAGTCAAGGCTATTAGTGCTGTGATAAACACCATGTCTGAAAGCAAACTGGGGAGGAAAGGGTTTATTTGGCTCACAGCTCCACATCACTGTTCATCGTCAAAGGAAATCAGGACAGGAACTCAGGGCCAGAACCTGGAGGCAGGAGCTGAAGCAGAGGCCACGGAGGGGTGCTGCTTACTGGCTTACCCCTCATGGCTTACTCAGCCTGCTTTTTCATAGAGCCCAGGACCACCAGCCTGGGGATGGCACTACCCACAATGGTCTGGGCTCTCTCCCATCCATCACTAATTGAGAAAATGTCCTACAGGCTTGTGTACAGCCCTCTCTTATGGAGGCATTTTCTTAATTGAAGTTCCCTCCTCCCCTTTAATTTGTGTCAAATTGACATATAACTAACGGGCACAGTGGGTGACTGGCTGGACAGGCACACGCTGGGTTCATTCCGCGGCGCTGCTGGCTTATATGGCTGTTGTTTCTCTTCTTCCTCAGCCATCTACCTCTGTAAGAGGACAATGCAGAACAAAGCAAGGCTGGAACTGGCAGACTACGAAGCAGTGAGTACGGTGACTCCCAGGCTGGGGCAGGAGGAGTGTCTGTTCTGCAGCTTTGGTGAAGCCTGAATTTTCCATTTCTTCCCCTTGCACTGCCTTCCAGGCAGTGGGAAGGAGGTCTCTTCCGTCAAAGTGCATCCTTATATAAATAACCCTCAAACTTCAACAGCTTAAAAATCAGCAGTTCAAGTGGGTCCTGGTGGAACATACCTGTAATTCAGCACCCAGGAAGCTAAGACAGTAGTGTGAATTTGAGGCTAGCCTGGGCTATGCCAGCCTGGGCTATGTGGTGAGACCCTATCTCATATATACATTAATAAATAAGATAAATAAGCAACTCACCACAAAGATGGGCACAGGATTTGTGTAAATATTTCACCAAAGAGAACAAAAAATGGCGAATAAACACACGAGAAGATGCTCAACACACTTAGCCATTTGAAAAGTACATTGTTTCCATGGTGAGGGCCATACACCTATTAGATGGCTAAGGTGAAAGGCATAGGTGACACCAAGTGACAGTGAACGTGTGGGACACTTTCTTTTGTATTCCTGGGAGGATGGGGAAACAGTCCATGTTTTGGCAGTTTCTCATAAAACCGAATAAACACTTATCACATGCAATCAAGTAGGAAAATCAGAACATAGTTCACATCAAAATTACCATGTTACCATCCATATTAACTCTATATGTAGTACCCCGAGGCTGAAAACAACCCAAATACATCTAAATAGACAAATGTACCTAGCTTACTAGGTACATCCTACAATGTACCTAGTTAGTACCTAAACTAACAAGGTACATCGATACAACGGAGTAGTATTCCGCCATAGAAAGGAATTGGTTCTTGTTATACACAACTACATTGAAGACAGTGTTAAGTGAAAGAATCCAGTCTTGAACCAGCCATTCCATTGTTTGATTCTCTCCTGGGAGCTGAATCTTTACCTGTGTGTCCTGATGTCCCAGTAGTGGTATCAGTTCTCATTCCCACACTGGCTGTTTTACTTGCTGCATACCCAAGGCAAACAACTTCGCTATGACCACTCGACTTTCCTAGCACGACATAAGGGTCCCAGATCTTCCATTGCTCTTGCCCAGGTTTCCTTGTCTTAGTAAATACTCTACCCAGAAATGACACATCACCCTCTAATGTGTTTTATTCAGTTTTCTGTATGCTTGCCCCACAGTGGTCTGTTTTGATATTTGTAAACTATACAGCATAAAGGTTTTTTTTTTCCAGGATGAACTTTTGCATTAAAATGCTTAGGAACTACAAACGTGTTTTGTTCCCAAAGCATACTAATTTGGTTGAAATTTTCTGGCTACATATATTCTCTGTAGGAAACAAAAATTCAAACAGCAAAAGGGGAGAGAAACTGGCCCATGATTCTCTTACTAAGTCTTTTTTCTATATGTATGGTTTCTTGACTGTTCCTACCACTTCTTATAATCACAGACTGTAACATCTAGGGATCATTCTATGTTAGTCATACTAACTGGATTGCCATTTTGGTACCTGCACAGTACTCCATAGCATGACAGAGTTATAGTTCACTGCTCCCCCAAGAGACTGACATTTAGGTGTCACCAGCTGGACTTCCTGGTGCAAGCATCAAAGGGATATTTCTTTTCAAAGTAGTTGTACCCCGAGCCTTGGTAATAGGTGCGAATTTGCATGTTCCTTAGCCAGAGCTCCTTTTATATTAATAACTTACTAATGAGGCTAATCAATTAGTGATGGCATAAGCTCTACAGAAATACATACCATAATTTGGGCCCCAGTCTTGCATTAATCAGAATTAGGGGGATCATTAGAGGTCCTGTTAAACCTCTTCACATTGTCCTAAGGCTCCAGTAGAAAAGTCTGCAGGCTGAGAGAAAACTGTCTCTCCCCTTTCCCTCTAAAGATAATCTAGAGGATTTCCTCCCACCCTCCCTCACCTCCTTCCTTTCTTTTTTTGTTTCTGATTTTTTTTTTCATGAATATCACAGTCACTCTTTGGTCCGTTTTTGAATCCTGGCCTTAGGAAGTACCTATGCAAAGCATTCTAGGTTCCCCTTTTCTGCGATCCCCCCAGCTCCCTACTGTAAGAATTATACTCAAGAGTTCCATCCTGAGCTTTGCTATGGGATGACCCTGACATTGTTTTCCCAACAGCCGCCAGGCTATATTTCTAGCAACCTCTTTACCAGGCACTATGTGACTTGTGTTCTCAAAAAACAACCATGAAGAGATCAATCAGGGTGAGCCAAAGACTTCATACTTTTAATACACTTATAAATGAACATTAAGAGTTAAACAGTTCAGCAGGTGCTGGTGCAAAGTCAAATTGGGGTCATGTTCAGTGGCTTCAGTATGAAACCCTGCTATTTTGATGGGAGGAAAACAAAAAGGATGGTTGCCTTGTGATAAGCATGGGCGTCGGTATATTAGCTTACGAGGATTAATACCTTCTTATTGATTTTTGTTTCTCACCAGGAAAACTTAGCGAGACTCCAGAGGGCCTTTGCGAGGAAGTGGGAATTCATCTTTATGCAAGCAGAGGCACAAGTGAAGTAGGTGGATGCAGCAGAGACTTCTGGGAGAGAAAGGAACTCTCTAGGGTCTGGGGTGTGGTAGCCAAAGTGAGGTTTCCGCCTGGGTTAGTCTCTCTCATCCCCCAGGAGAGACTGAATAAATGATAGGAAAATCCTGATGAACAGGCTTCATGTCTGGAACTGGGGTCCTGCTAGGACAAGTCCATCAGATGAAGAGAATCCTCTCAAATGCAGAGCTGAAAGATGTACCTGTTTGCCCAAGAGATTTCCGTAAGATGTCTGTGCTGAGAGCCTGGAAAACACCAGGCCAGGTTCACTGTAGGTCTAGAGTCCTTGACTCCATAGGCTAACATGTTGAAACTCAAGGAAGATGCCTTAATTGCTGTTCTCAACACTGCAGCAGAAGCAACTTAATGAAGAAAGGTTTATTTGGGTCCAGGGTTTGGGAGATGGGTGTGCTACATCATGGTGGAAGATGGGGTAGAGTTCATGGTGGTGGGAGTATGTGGCAGTGGCATCGTGGATTATCGGGAAGCTGAGGGAGCTAGACCAGAACCAGGCATGGACTGTATCTCCAAGGCCTGCCCCCATGTGACCTACATCCACTACTCAGGCCTCACCTATTGACTCCCTGCTCTCCCCAAACACCTCCAATAGTTAGGACCAAGTGCTTAAATTCAGAAACCTGTGGGGTAGCTCTTGCATTTATACCAGAAGAGGGATAAGGTCACTCTCATCATCTCTCATACAGGAATGAAACTTAAAACTAATGGAAAAGGCCAGGTAGTTGTGGTGGCGCACACCTTTAATCCCAGCACTTGGGAGGCAGAGGCAGGTGAATCTCTGTGAGATCGAGGCCAGCCTGGTCTACAGAGTGAGTTCCAGGACAGGTGCCAAAGCTACAGAGAAACCCCATCTTAAAAAAACAAAACAAAACAAAAAACTAATGGAAAAATAAGGCATATAATTTAGACTTCTGGTTCAGTGGCTGAATCTAGACTGTGAGGCATGGCTTAGTAGCTATGTCCTTCCTGGGCAGAGGCATCTGCACAGTCCCTCTGCTGGAACAGAGCTGACTCCCTCGGAGAACAGATATTCTGAGCTCAGGCTCACCTGGAAGAATCAGTGTGAACTTTCTTGTTTCCTCCCAATAGATTAAATCACTCATCCTCCTCAAAGGGCACAGAGGGAAGGAAGAAAAAGATCTGGAAGGGTTTTGTCCGTGTCTTCATTCATGGAAACAGAGTGGAGACTGCTTCCTCCATAAGGAAACATGAGACATGGAGACTGAAGGTCCCTCAGCCCATAAACAGGGTTGTTACCTAGGTCCTCGGAATTCTGGGACATGGAATTACTATGACCAGGGTCTCCCTTTTTCTCATACTGATGATGTCTAGCTTAGCCAGCGGGGCCAATAGGCAAAGGAGGACAGAGGAGAAATGGGAAGGAGGTTGAGCTGGAGAACGCAGGAACCTTTTCTCTGTTCCCTTGTAGGGGAACAGGCGCCATACAACTTCCAAGAAGTCCTTGCACACTCTAGGGGTGGCCCCACTCAACACCTAGGGTCAGGGTTGGGGGGCTGTGTGAGTAAGGATAGATAACTAATGGTCACCATTGGAAATGAGCTGAGGTCATCTGGCCCAGCAGGCTGCATGCCATCATTGCTATTACCCTCCCTCAGTTATCTCTGCCTTTCCCCGGTCCACGATGCCAGCCACCTGCTGATTCTTTCCCAACCCAGTGTTCCCAGATGTCCCCCAAGGAAAGGCAGACACCAGGTGCTAGGTTCTAAAGTGACCACAGGAGATCATCTGGGAAATAGAAGGTGGGAGAGCTGGTGCGAAGAGGGTCTCAGATCTGGATGGACTGAGGTAGAGCTGTGTCTGGGTGCTCATGAGTCACTGGGAAGCAAAGAGCAGCATGGATTAATTCTCCCAGACTCAAAGAGCATCACACTTTAAAGGAGGGGGAAACAGTCACTTCGTACATATATGGCTTTTCTCCGTTAACTTTTCTGATTAACTCTGTGATTACACAATAATTGTGGGCCATTTAAGTACACAGCAATTATCACAAAAATCACAGGGCGGTTATGGGTTTATTTCAGTCCAGTAAACTAAAGGACTCCCAAGAGAGCTGAGAACCACAAGTCACACGGCAATTAATCCGAGTTGCTTTTTACTTAGATGTTGTGAAATGATACATGCTTTGGGGGAGAGGGGGCTCTTTGGGGCTCCTGATCAGAACACACAGAATCTGGTTTTGCCATCCGTAATTTCCTTCCTACAGTTGGTGCCTTTCCCAAATGAGGCTAGTCTGCCGTTGGGGTCTTGTCACAGGCTAGAGCCACTACTTTGCCTTTAGAAACTCAGAAGATTTAAGTGACTTTTAAAATACACAAGTGAATCATTTTACAGATATTTTAACTGCTTTTTAAACTTTCGTGTTTGAGATGGAGCATTGGCAAATGGGTGGCTGTGTCCCTTCTTAGCAAGTCACACAGGTAGAATTTGCTCTGGAGTAGGGACAGGCCAATGGAGAATTCAGTCCTTAGTAACCCAGACCTCAGTACCTCTTGTGGGCAACTCTGTCTCTGCTCAGTCTTCCTACCTACCTATCATGGTCATTGCTCATAACGATAGCCCGTAATCCTGCCTAAAACAAGCTCTTGCCACATGTGGAGTTTCTGAGGAGCCATGCAGGTGACAATAATCTTGGGTTCAGCCTTAACCGCAGGAGCAGGAGAGCTGAGGTGGCAGAAGAGAAAACAGTACAAACTCTTCTCGTGTCCTCTCTTCACTCTTGCAGGATTGACCGGAAAAAGGATAAGACAGAGAGGAAAATCTTGGATAGTCAAGAACGGGCCTTTTGGGATGTCCACAGGCCAGTGGTGAGAAAGTTCTGCTCGGTTCCCTGCACTGGATCCCCCCACCTCATTCTTCATGACTGGCTTTAGTGACCAATCAAGTGACTCTTCCCTGTGATAGCTGCTAAGCTGTGTGAAATCGCTCTTTCCATCTGTTCATATTCTCCCTATAAATCTCCTGGGGAGGATGTCAGGTCCATCTTTTAAAAACTATACACTGGGGAAAATGTAGGGCTGGAAATGGGGAAGCAATGGGGATACCAAGAGAGGAATTTTGGAGTCCCGAAGTCTCCATTCCTCCAAATTAGCAGTGTTTGCTTTTACCGTCATTGAGCCCCAAATCTTAAGAAATTCTTTTCACATACTGTTAAGTCTTGTCATCTACAGTAGTCATATTCTACACAGTCTCTGAAAACTCTGAATTAGTGAATATTGAAGTTTTACTCCTGGGTGAGCCAGCTTCTTTCCAGAAACTGGTCATATATTTTGATCAATATGTAGCCTTGTTTCACAAGTGTTCCTGTGTGAAGACACCATATTTAATATAAAATGTTGATTCACTATGTTGAACCCACAACTGACAGAACTGTGATTTGAGCCACATTACAGCCATTCTGTTCTCTCCTGTGGTACATTGGAACCCGTTCACCCTTAGGACACTAACAATTCTTTGACACCCTGCTTGAAGGCTACCTAAAATAGAAACATCTCCAAGATAAACACAAAAATGTAGAAAGCCTGGCACCACATGAGCCCTGTAAAGCCTGCTCCATAGCATGGGATAGGAAGGCAGAGCCTCACCCTGCTCAGCCTCAACTGGGCATGGTTATGTCAGGTGACTCAAAATTATTGTTCTTCTGCACATGTCTGCAAATGGTCATTATGCCCTGAGAACATTGATTTTCACGTTACAAAGAAAATTCAGCAAGTAGATGAATTCACAAATCAGTACACAATGAAGCTTGACTGTGTCTCTGATTTCACATTATTAAAACAAATCTTGATTGCTTCTAGGAAATGGAATTGAAAATGAACAAACTACTCCAACCTTCCTAAAAGCTGATTAAAAGCAACAATAAAAAAAAAAAAACCCTTCCTGACATGGATTTTTTTTTCAGATGGCTAGAAATGTAACATAACAAAGGCTATGTGTTAGCATCTAGGCACACCTTGGCCCTGCCCCTTGGGAACCTGGCACAGTGCCTCACCCCTCCACGTATGGCAAACAGTACCCTAACTGTACACAGGTGCAAAGGTCCCTTTAAGAGACAAGCCCTACCTACTCATGCTCTCTTCCTGCTGTTTCTCTGAAGAGGCAAGCAGGTCTCTACCTCTGTCTCTCCCTCTCTCTCCCCCTCCCTTTCTTCCTTTTTCTCTCCTTCCCTCTTCTCTCCTGCCTCCTGTCTCTCTCTTCCCTCCCCTTTACCCTTCTCTCAAGCTCTGTCTGCATGGCATGGTTGTCTTTTACCCATCGTGGGACCCGCTAAATGTCCCACCTCGTGCCACTATGCCCAAAGCACTGTGGTCACTTGAAATACAGATTTGATGTCAGGAATGCATACTAGATGCTCCACAAGGTTTATAAAATATGATTATAAGATCATATTTTACATTTCCAGTGAGAACTCCACACAGGAACATACATTATAAGATAAAAAGATTATGCATTATCTGCAAAGGCAAGGATTAGTTTGGATGCTATTACTTGGATTCAATTGGAAGCATAATTTTCACTTAGTAATTTATACTATTTTCTTCAACTCAGCCAGGCTGTGTGAACACAACGGAAATGGATATCAGAAAATGTCGACGTTTGAAGAATCCTCAAAAGGTTAAAAAGGTTCGCTGGTTTAGTTGAATTACAGATTCCTGATGGGGATAGCCCTCTGTTTCTGGTGTTCTTCGTGTAGTGGGTTTTCTGAATGTAATTCTGCAACACATTATCTTTTGAAATCATTTTATTCATAAATTCTAGAAATATTTGTTGGGTGGCTGGTGTATTCCAGGCATTGTGCAAATTGCTGGGGTTCAGTTCCAGATCTCGGGGACCCTACAGTCTTGAAAGGAATGAAACCAGAACACAGACAGCAGGACTGTTTAGGGAAAGTTCAGGAGCCCCTGGAGGAGCAGCTAAGACAGAGTGGGGCTTCCCAGGGGTTTTATATAAGGAGGGTCCCTTGAGATGAAGAATAACTAGCTGCTGGCTCTGGGGAGGGTGCAGTGAAGAAAAGAAACCACTGCAATAAAAAATGGAAGAGCCTGCAGGTACAAAGGACTTGGTCACTAGAAACAAATGGGGGAATTTAAATAGAGATAAATTATCCAAACCCACATCACCATCTTCCCCTACTTTGAAAAACCCAGGATTCCTTGTATTTCACTAGACTGAAATAGGTAGTGGCCATGGCGTTCCCATGGAGATCATACCCAGACTCTGTCCATCAATACATTCAAATTCTCCAAAGACCATGCTCCAAGAGACCATGGCTGTGCTCCATAACTCTAATTTCTGAAGGTTAGAGGTAGATCCCCAAATGTCCCCAATTCACGTAATGACCAAGTATGAATCCAGGGCACTTTGGGTCAGAAGCACTGCGGTGTTTGGAACACTTGTATGTACCAAGTCTGAGTACAAAACTCACTTGTTTGATAGCTACCTTATGCATGTAGCCCAAAGGCAATGTTACATAATATCCCCAGTGGCCCTGTGTTTTCATCAGGACATATTCCATGAAATGAGGTGTAGAATTTTCCTCTTGTGGTATTTGGGATTTGGGAGGATTTCAGATATTTAGATAAGGATTTGTGTGTGTGTGTGTGTGTGTGTGTGTGTGTGTGTAAGAGAGAGAGAGACAGAGACAGATATAGAGACACAGAGAGACTAAAACCCCAGGCACATACTTATTGAGTTTATTTATATATTTATATAATTTGCTCATTGAGTAAGTAACAATGCCCACTGTGCTGTATTTTAAACCTCTAGTCTTAATTGTCCTTATTTAGTCAATGAGGACCCCTCAGGTGGGATTCCCCTCTGTATGTTGTGAATACCATTGGTTAATAAAGAAGCTGCTTTAGACTTATTGCACTGCAGAATAGGGCAGGAAGGGAATTCCAAGCAGACAGAGGAGGAGAGAGTAGGAGGAGTCAGAGAGATGCCACGTAGCCACTGGAGGAGAAACCAGTAAACCACGAGCCTCATGGTAAAATATAAAAATAATAGAAATGGATTAATTTAAGATATAAGAGCTAGCTAGCAATACACTTAAGCTGTTGGTCAAACAGTATTGCAATTAATACAATTTCTGTGTGATTGTTTTGGGTCTAGATGGCTGGAAAACAAATGAGCAGCCTCTGTCAACAGACCCCCAATTCTAATATTCCAGAATTATATGAAGATCTCTGTATGTAATCAGTACCTTTGTGATGGTACAGGTGCATGTCCTTAAGGACTGTTTCTTTCCCTGTTTACAACACCATGAACAACTTGAAAAACAGTCATAGCTGTGGACTTGTGTACAAACCGAGGCCAGAAAGCTGCTTAATTTAGAAGGAGCAGTAGCCGGATGCCTGCCTGCCATCTCAACCTTGTACCAGATGGGCATGGCATCTGCTGACCAGCAGGAAGCCCACAGGGAGTTTTTAATGTACTTTTCAGCTATTGTTCCTGAGCATATTGACCCCAAATCACCTGGGGTGTTTGTTTAAAGTACAGATTCCCAAACCCACCCGTGAGAATCCTGATTCTGTCTACTTGGGGTAGGTCTCAGCGATGTACCTCTTTACCAAGGAGCCCCAACTGATCTTTGAAGTTAGTTGGTCTCTGGGCTACACAGAGAGAGACCATTTCCTCAAGGAAATGAAAGGTTTTTTTCCACTCTTTTAATGCAAAGGGGATGTGTTCACTCAAGAGGTCTACCATGAGAGAAATTCCAACAGAAGCCAGTCATTGGCTGGATGCCACAGAGACAGTTGAAAGAGTGCGACAGTGGGTTGGCTCCTAAGTCACCTGCAATGCTGAGGGTGTGTGATCTGTATTTTTTGCTTCATCTTCTAGTCAGTGTACGGTGTGACAGAAGAGTCCCAGTCACAGAGTCCAGTGCACATACCAAGCCAGCCAATCAGGAAAACTACAAAGGATGACATTCGAAAACAGGTGAGTGAGTGACCATGACATTCCCAGCGCGATCCACGGACCGCAGAGCCCAGCTGTTGGATGGCGTGATTCTGAGTGTCGCACTTCACAAAAGCTTGAGACATTCCCCACCAGACATCTCGAGCAGTTATTGAAAGGGGTGTGGCTGTGGTATCCCAGGGGCATGCTGACTTTTGAGGTCAAGGTCTCCCACGGTCTGCTGTGGGAGCTAGGGAAGGAGAGGTGAATGTCCCATGCTGGAGAAGTTCACATTATAATGAACTCCCAGAACGCCACTAAGACTCAATGAGAAGACAGAAGAACAAAGAGAGCCCCATCCCAAAGTCATTGCAGCATCATTTCGTTGTGCATCACTTTCTGCCATGATGAGGAAGCCAGATTAACAGAAGGGCTGACGACATTGCTCCCTTTGGGAGCCGCCTCTTTATTATGCCTTACTGGCTCTGGCCAGTTGGGCAGAGGAGTAACTTTAAATGACTTTCCTTGATAAGCAGATGCAAAGTAGCTCCTTGCTATTTGTAGACCAATACATGGGTGCGGATATACACATGGACACTAGGCAGAGGAACTGTTACTGAGGCTTAGTGCAAAAAGATTTTTATAGTATACATATTGTCTAACCATTCTGTTGCCAAGCTTTGGAGACTACATACTATCTTTTGAGTGAATAATTTTTGGGGAAAAGTGAACAGTAAATGATAGTTATGAACAGGTAAAAATTTGACATAAGCTAAATTGTATAAGAATGTTAAGTGTGGCAGGGATTTCCAAAAGGGTGAGTCGGTTGCAGGAGTTTCACCTACAGGGTAGGAGTGTTGTCTAAGGAGGTGTTTAGACCTCGGTGTGATAGCAGGGGTTTGGGTTCGCGGGATGGAGGATAATGAAGTTCTGTTTTGGCTTCAGCACCCATGTTCTCTCTTTCCACCAGATAACGTTTTTGAATGCACAGATTGACAGACATTGTTTGAAGATGTCCAAAGTGGCTGAAAGGTATGCTTCCCCCAATGCTATGACCATGTGCGTAGTTTATAAAGGAGAAATGTTACCGGGTTCCAGTTAACAAGTGTGCTCAGCTTCAGCAGTCAGGGTGTAGCTACTCCTGAGATCCAAAGTGTGAAACCCCCTAGCCTCTGTGTGAGTGTGGCTAAGAAAACAGGCCTCCCTTGAGCAAGACACTTCCGCCATAGAACCTTGTCAGTCAGGTAAGAACACCTTTAAAATCCTGGACCTTTGTCTTCAGTCCTTTGATGGATTCAAATGGAACCACGCCCCTTTCAGCTACACAATGCCCAGATTCACTGTAAAGGGGAAGGAAATTGTGGGTGCCCTTTGAGGTACTGGCCACATAACCAACAGAGGACCAGGTCCTTGAGGAGCGTTCTCCTCCACAAGCCATCCACCCCTGGACGGCATTGAATCGGCTGTGAAGAAAACAGCTGGCCCCTGGGGCCTGGCCTCTGCAGCAGCTCCTGTGCACTACGCCACCCTGGTAGCTGGTTCCACTCTGTTCCCATGTAGGAGATTTGGTTTTATCAACTAGATGGTCTAGTTTTGAACATTTTGGGTAAAGAGACCGCCTGGGGATGCTGTGTGGAATAAATCTAATCAGGCAGCCAGAACCTAATACTCGGTCGTCCATATGCGGCTGTTAAGGCACCGTCTAATTTCCGAAGGAATCCAGGGTATGAGTCAGGCCTTGGTATTTATTGCATATCGGGTAAACTGAGTCTAAGTTTAGATTATACGGGGTAATGGCTGTGTGACCCACCACTAAGGCTCTCTCTGCTGGCCCCTGGTTAAGCTGCATCTTCCTTCTGAATAAATGGCAAGTGGGAACTTAGAAAACCCCACCCCAGATACAAAGCCTAAATTACTGCTGTGCTTGGGACACCAAGGACGTTGCGGGTTTGGGCTTATGGCATCTTGTGTGTCTACTTGTATGTGTCTTGTGTGTGTATCTGAATACTCCCCCTTGGCCTATCTGCTGTTGCTGTTCTGGTGTTAGGAATTGAACCTCATGATCCCGGGCAAGCAATCTACTACTAACTTATATTCCCAAGACCTCTGTTTACTTCTGTTGTTGTGGTGGTTTTGAGATGAGAATCTCATTAAGTTACCTGGGATGTTTATGAACTCCCTCTGCAGTTCAGGCAGGCCTTGAACCCAGAGTCCTCAGAGTCTGCTGAGGAAGTAGGATCACCTCCATGTTCAGTCTGTTTGTATTCATACAGAGTCTTTACATTTTCAGTTGTGAGTGTGTGTGGGAAGTGGGGGGTATGCATGTGAGTGCTGCCTGTAGAAGCTAGGAGAGAACATTAGATCCCCGGAGCTGGAAGTACATGCAGGTGGTTGTTAGCTGCCCAGTGTGGGTGCTAGAAACCTCACTGGGGTTTTCTCCAAAAGTAGTGCATGTTCTTAACAGGTGAGCCATCTCTCTAGCCCCCTGTTAGTATTCTTAACAATGGAGTGAATTATCAACATTCTGGGCCTGACAACTGTTCGTTGCACTTTTAATGTCCTGTGCAATGTACGATATAATAGCATTCCTAACTTCCATCCACTAGAGGCCAGTAGTGCCACCTCACCATTGTGACAACAATGTCTCAGGGCATTGCCAAATGTGCAAAGGGACAGCAAAACAGTCTCAGCTGAGAAACCTGGCGTTCCTATGCTCCCTACTGCAGATGTCTCTGCTGGAGCCAATGGCTGAAGCTCCCACCACATTGATAGCAATTACTCTAAATCCCAGGTCTAGCCAGCTGCAGGCTACAGACTCACTTCTCATCCCCACTGTCAAAATGAGGAACTTCTAGCCAGCTCACCCAGTTCCAAAAGTGCTTTTCCTTCTCAGTGAGGTTGCCTTTGTCCCCTCCCAAAGAGTAGCCAAGAGCAAAGCAGCTATAGTGGCCTCAGTTTTCCCGTGACTTAGCTGGCAAGGAATGCCATAGCACAGCCTTGGCATGGTACAGTGTCTGTGTGCATGGTGATGTCTGCCTTGGAAGGGCTCATGGGAGAGAGTATACTGTACACAGAGCATCTTTTGTCAGGTGTGCACATCCAAGGCCAGGGTTCTGAGGCCAGAATGGAGGGCTAAACCATGGGAATCCCTAAACCCTAGTCCTAGGTATGGACTCTGGTTCCAGCGGAGACCCAAGCAAGCTGTCCTTTGAGCTTCAAGTGGACTAATCTGGGTTAAGGGCTCTGGTGATGCCTTTGTGGCTACACAGGCCTAAGGACTCGCTTCACAAGGGCCCTGGGTTTCAGCTTTGTCTTATCTTTGGGGTGTGGAAAGAAGCCTGAACCAGTTATCTGGAGGGCCACCCAGAATGAGGTAGGTGATATGTCTCCCCCTCCCAACGTGGAGCAGAGGAAGGGAGTCTGGCAGGCCCCCACTGTTTGTTTACTGGCTGTCTGGGAAGAGCCCCAGCTGGTACGTCTAATTATCCTTGAGAGGTGCTCATACGAGGGCTTCATCCAACCACAACTCCCCAGATAGAAACTTCACAGGGTCCAACCCCAACAGAGGCTGGATTTTATTTCCGGCAGCAGTAACTGACAACCCTTCAATGCTGCATGAGGCCCTTTCACTAAAGCCACAAGGAAACTCCCAGAGAGAACAGAGGGAGGGCAGCCCGGTGCTTGCGGGAGATAAAGCCACGGGAGCCTGGCCTGTCAGCTGCTGTATTCTGCCAGGAGGGGTCAAGGAGGTGGCACTGGCAGCTGGCCAGAGGTGAAAACTGAGCTCTCCTGGGTGAGCCACCCAGTCCCATTCTGGATCCGGTTTCCCTGGGCCTGCTCCAGGTGATAAGTGGTAATTAGAATCATGTCCCCATGAGCAAAAGTCCCTGCCTTTTTTTTTTTTTTTTTTCACTTAGTTGCCCAGAGCCCAAGAGGTGAGAAGCTGTTCCTGGCAATATAGGTGGCCCACTTCTGGAACACAAGAATTGGGGTGGGGCTAAAGCCTACAGTTAACTGCAAAGGGACAGAATAGTCAGGGGTGTCTGGAGCCTGCCATGGCGGTTTGCGTCCTGCCTTGGCCATTTCCCTTGTTCTCAATGAAGCAAGCTGCTCCATCTCTCTTTCTCTCTTCTGCTTCTCTAAAAGAGGAGATAGCAGTGGTGGTTAGCCAACAGGGTTAATGTGAGTGAGCACTCGCTCAAGGCCTGGCTCCAGTTCTTGGCGCTCAGGCCCCTCCACAGTGAATAGGAAGGACTAGCAATTTTCCAGAGTGGTGATTAATGGCACTTTTGATGGGAGCAAAATTCAGGTACATGAGATACGATGAACTGGCTGTATGGTGCTCTGAGGAGGAGAGAGGCTGGCCTTGAAGGTGACAGTTTTGTGTGTTAATACAGTTCTGCTATCTCTCACTCCTGGCTCTGACTCTCATTCAGACAGCCCTGCAGGCTGCCCACGGCTAGCACTGATGTGCACAGCCTGTCCAGTTTCCTCTATCTCCCTTGCATAAACTCCAGCCTCTTGTCTTCCCAGAGGGAGGGGTCACGGATGAAGGGACTGGCTCTCTAGATTTCCTCAGCTCATTTCAGTTTCAAACATTTTGTCCATCGTCTCCAGCAGTGTTTAAAAGTCCTTGACTTGTCAACATCAGTGTGTGTCCTAGGTGACTTCTGGCTCTTCTTAAATGTGTAACTGTATTTTTGATCCACAAATAATCCCTGTCTACAAAATTAACTTTCCAGATAAATACCACTCAACAGTACAGTTTTTATCCTGTTTTAAGTGATAATCTTCCTTAAATGTGGCTCATAAACTTGCCTTCCTAAAGAAAGAACCCTGCCTTCTGGTTCATTTTTCTGGATAACTCAAGACATTTTTTTTTGCATTTTGCTTTTAAATTCCTTTAGATTATGTCCCTGATCTTGGATGCCACGCTTGGTTTCCAACAAAATGGCCCTAAAGTACTGTGTTCTTTGAGTCCCTGGTTCAAATTTTTACGTGAGTTTTTTTGCGGGGAGGAGTTGTTTATTTGCTTTTGTTTATTGTTCTTTTGGGCTTTTTGAGACAGAGTTTCTCTGTGTATCCCTGGCTGTCTTGGAACTCACTCTTTAGACCAGGCTGGCCTTAAACTGACCGAGATTTGCCTGCCTCTGCCTCCCGAGTGCTGGGACTAAAGCCGTGAGCCACCACCGCCCAATGGTTTACTTTCTTTTTCCCCATCAATGTGGTTGTGTCTAGGACTATCCTCCTCTCTGAACATGCATGATCTCTCTCCAAGCTGTAAGACAAGGCATACCAGTCAGCTGTGACTGACGAAACCTCCAAACTCAGAGGCTTAAACCCGCAGGGGATAGGGACTTCCCCAGGCATGGTCAAATACTACCAAATACTGCATATACTACCTATTTCCTCTTTTGCCTACACACCTCGGAGGTCAATAATAACTACTAATAAAATAAGACAACCATAGTGATGTATAACAGCAGTGTAGATGCAACCCCTTTTGTGGCTTTCACACACTCATGTAAAGAAGGTGTTTTGCAGCTTTTCTTTGGTCTGCATTACCTGCATCACCACTGGGTGCAACTTGAGGCAGTATTCAGTAAAACAAGGGCTGACTGGCCACCAGCACTGCAACCCCACAACAGTGAGTCCAGTAATGCACACCGCAGTTAAGTGACCAATGGGAAGGTAGCACAGGGAGTGTGGAAATGCTGGGCAAAATTCACGTCTTGGATGGAGATTTTTATCACACTGCTCTGGTAAATATGTAATTTTAAAACCAATGAATTATTTGCTCCTGGAATTTTCTATTGAATATTTCCAGACTGTGGCTTGTCGTGGGTAACTGGAGTTGCTGGAAGGAAAGCTATATATAAGAGGGCATAACTTGATGGGCATTTGCTCTTTCTTATGTGTCTTCTGCGGACTGGTTGAATGGGCTAAGCCTCTTGTCTGCTTGCAGCTGCTGATCCTGGTTGTGTCTTATGCACACAAGCCTGGTTGTGGCTTCTGACTATGCAGGATGGCCTCTACAAGGACAGCTGCACTGTCTTTTACATGGACTCTCACACTCAAACAGGCTACTTTGGCATCACTCACACAGAAACAAGAGTACAAGAAAAGGCAGAAGCATAGGAAAACAGAGTCACAAGCCTAGACTAGACTAAAAGGCTGAGGACCACAGTTTCTACTACTACCAGAACGTCAAATCACATGGCCCTGATTCTAAGCCAGCATTAAAAAGCTCTTTCCCATGAGCCATGGTTTTCTTAATGGCAATAAACTTTGAGGCAAGAAGTGTGTATCCACTGCAGACTCTGAAGAGACCCCTGTGTCAGCCGCCTGCCTGTTACTGGGACAAAACACCAAGAGGAATCAGCTTAGAAGGAGGAAATGGTGTTTGCGCTTAGAGTGCAGAGCATTCAATCCGTGTTCATTTGGCCCCATCAACTTTGGGCCGGTGCCAAGATAGACTGTCAAGTGGGAAAGACAGTGAAACAAAGATGGTAGCTGTACATGGGTGGGGGAGAGGAAAGAGGGAGAAGAAGGAAGAGGAAAGAGGAGGGGAGGAGAGGAGAAGAGGGGAGGGGAGGAGGGGAAGGAAGTAGCAGAAGCTCAATATCTCCTTCAAGGGCACAATCCCAGTGACCTTGGTTCTTTCCACCAGGCCCTACCTTTCAAAGGTCCTACCATCCCCCCAAAGGCTGTTGACCAAGTCTTTCACACACTGCCCTGGAAGACAGTTTAAGATTCAAACTGTAAAAGACTCTGCGGTCACTTCTCTAGGTAGATTAAGTTGCCAAAGAAATAAGGTCTTCCTCCTCTTTGGGAAGAGTCCCAAGCACATCTTTATTTTAATCCACCCCACCAAGCCTTCCAGCACTAGTAATGGCTTGGAGAATACAGAACTCTATACATCTCCATTTCCAATTGCCCAGCACCTCTGAGCTTTCCTGCCAGAGACTTCTTCCCAAAGCCTGTGATGCTGTGCGACTCCACAGTACCCAGAGGTACGGCCTCTGGTGCCAACACAGCACCTACACACAGACAGATCAAGTTGTTTCATTTTCTGTCTTCTGTTGCTATACTCTGCACACCCTTACTCCGTTACTGGGAGTCCTTTGTGTGTCACAGCTGACTGCTAAATTGATTTTTTTTTTAACATCATCTTGCCTGCCCTTCTCTGAGATTGCTGTTGCTCCCTAAAATTGGATGCTGGTTCCTCCTCTGCCTTCTGACCCCTGATGATCATGAAATGTAATTAGTGAAATGCGATAAGACAGCAAGAAACAGGATACCCTAAGGCTCTATTAAAAATCTGCTCGGGTGATAGAAGTCCGTGAACTTAATGTCTGAGGATAATTTCAGGAGAGGGAGGGAAGAAGCCATTGCAACTTTGCTTTCATGTGGCTTGGGACATTGTCCTTGTACCTCCTCTCTCCCAACCCATCTTAATTGGTAGAAAAGAAATGGCAAGGAGTCACCTTATAGCTGAGGTCACCTGCTCCAGACCAAGGTCTGGAATCTGTAGTCAGTGGAAGAAAAGGGGTCAGGAGGTGTGGCCAGCATACACTGTCTGTTCTGAGGGCCTAACTTCACCTTCACTCAACCCAAGTTTTCCTCCAGAGTACTTCGTCTCCAGGTGACCTGAAGTCAAGGGGTTCTTTCCAGTCTTTCTCCTCCCGCCTCCCACCTGGAAAATATTACCGCCTTCCTTCCTGCCTGTAAAGAGGTCCGCATCTTGTCTCCTCTTCCATCAGGTCCTTTCTGGTCCAGTTTCCTTTTGAGCATCACTGTTTAGAAACCACACACATCTAAGCAAGGGAGCAAGAGTGACCCCTCCACATGGGCCTTATACATGGGCCTTCTGGCTTTCCCATATTCTCAGAGGCTCTGACTCTACGGATGCCTTAACACATTTTAGTACATTTCTTATGTGGGGGACAAAAGACACTTGGCACAGCGCAGCAGATCCCACACCAGGTTTTCTCTGCAGTAATGCTATCCCCAGCTGCAGGTCATGCCTTTTTCCGTAGCAATTCCCAATGTCAGCGCCTTCTCAACTTCTCTGCTTTCTAAGCCAAAATCATAGGTGTGCACTGGACTCCATAAGCCCCTTCCCAGGTATTATTTCACTATGGTAGACAGCATCTGTTCTTTCTCTGGCTTATCTTATTAATTTTTTGTGTGTATCATATCACATAACATTTGAGGAAATTATGAGGTTTTGTTGTTGTTGAGGAAGAGAGGATGGAATCTAAGACTTGCCTCCAAGCTTTTTCAAGTGGGTAGACTAGGTGTTTTCTAAAGTCTCTTTTTTGTGTCCTTCCTCTCCAAATATATCATGGTAGGTCATAATTACAGCCTGAATCAATATCTACTTCATTCTCTTGAACAGTGAGTATAATCAGAAACTGACTTTTCAGGCCTAGCCACACATGTAGCTCGGTTGGTAGAGAGTTTGCACATCATAGATAAAGTTCCGGGTTCAAGTCCCAATATCCCATACAGGTGTCGTGGTACACACCTGTAACCCTGGCAACCAGGAGATAGAGACAGGAAGATTAAAAGTTTGTGGTCCTCCTCAGCTACATAGTGAGTTTGAGACCAGCCTATGATTCGTGTGACTCTTTCTTGACAAAGAAAAAGCAAAACGATGCCTTTGTGGCTAGCTCTATGCCAGCACCATCCCATAATGCAGTGGGGTCTGATGACTTCTGTGGGTGGAGTGCACTGTGCTAAAGAACACACTGACCACAGATGGTCCACCCTGACAGCACCTGCTCAGGAAGATGAGGCAGAAATATAGACCAATGAGCCAGCTCCACACCTCCATCCAAGAGCCAGCTCAAAGCCTCTGGCAATGGCAGGCAACATCTTTGCCAGAACTCAGTAAGTTAACCTCTTCTGATGGTGTGAAAATTTGCCATTTGAAAATAAGACATCCATCAGGAGTAAAGAGTAGGGGGCCAAGAAGTGTCAAATGACAAATACTATTCCTAACAGACTTCTGTTGTATTTCTTTTTTTTAAATATTTATTTTTTTATTATGTATACAATATTCTGTCTACGTGTATGCCCGCACGCCAGAAGAGGGCACCAGATCTCATTACAGATGGCTGTGAGCCACCATGTGGTTGCTGGGAATTGAACTCAGGACCTCTTGAAGAGCATTCAGTGCTCTTCACCACTGAGCCATCTCTCCAGCCCTCTGTTGTATTTCTTATATTTACTTTCTACTTCCCAATTCCTCTGATTCTGCTTTTGTGCCTGTCACATCCATGTACTTATGGGCCACCGCTGCCCATGAACAATTGCGTCAGGCACCCTACAAAGTCCTTTATATGCCTCTGGTTTTATTTGCCTCTTTGCTTCTGATGCCAATCCCCAAGTCTTTCTGTGGTCATTAATATTGACTTTGGACACAAACAGCACTACGTATCGACCATGGATACCTCCTTCATTGCCTGCCTGGCCTTTTCTTTGTCTTGGGTCTCCTGAGCAAAGTCCATTCATCTTGTGATCTGTATGCCACCAGGAAGTACATGTTCTGGGGGTACCGAGGGCCTCTCCTGTCAAAGCTGAAAACAGATGCCTTGTTGAACTTGGTCATCTTATGCCTGTCACCTTCCTCTCCATCCAAAGGATATTTGCTAGGTTTCAAAGCAAAGTAATTATAATTTATATTTGGGCTCAGCAAAAAGGAGAATCTATTAGTTCCCAGAATGCAAAGAGGTGCTTCAGAGTTAGGCATGGGGCTGGCAGCCATGCTATTATGTAGCTCAGGAAGGGCAGGACTGTGGGTCTCTCTCAGAGTCCTCAGGCACTATTAGCCTTGTCCCCTTTCTGTGAAGCCTTGCTTATTATAAACATACAATAGAAGATGTGACAAACTCCATTCCTGCAGCTTCAACGAAAACACATTGATCCCAGCAAAGGCAAAAGCTGGCCCTGGATAAATCAACAGTGACCAGGAGCAAGGCTTGCAAGCAGAACCCTGACAATGCTTGATAGCCCTGTGTGCATTTCAGGTTGCATTCCTCAGCTGAGTAGAACCCAGCAGGATTCCAGAGATACCATTTGTGCCTGCTCTCACCCATTCCACTGCCTAGGTTTCCTATCAACATCCTGTAGATTTGCAAGAGACCTAGTCCCAGGCTCAAGACAGATCAGCTGATTCGCTGTCTTCCTAGCCAATGTGTCTGCCTCATTTTGTACCTCCTTTTACAACTAGGAAATGGCATTGGATCATCTAGAAGCAAGTCCTAAGCCTTTCGATTTCTGCATTAAGCTTAGATTTCTATCCCATATAGGTGTTCAGCACTTTATTTTCTTCCTGCACCCTCACCTCGGAAACTCTAACTCCCAAAAATAAGGCCTTTCCAGCCCAGATGGAAGACAAGAGAGAAAGCAGGCAGTCACAGGCCTGGAGCTCAGATCTTGTGACAGTCTGATGAGGTGGAGAAGTAGAAGAGAAGATATCTTTCTGCTGGGTGCAAGGAATTCTCTTACCTCATCTTAGTAATGAACCCTTTCTCATTCTCTCTGGTAAGATAAGCACCCACAAAAAAAAAAAAAAAGACAAGAAAGTAACCGAAGCAATAGACTGGGAAAATCATGGAGTCACCAGTATGAATGTCCAAGAAAATGCACGTTTCCCTGGAGAGCACTGTGCTAAACGAAATAAGCCAGACTCTGAAAGACAAGATGACATCTTCCCTCATTTGTGGATCCTAAATTGTATATAGATACAAAAAATATGTGTAGTACAAAATAGATACTGAAACCCATCACAATGTACAGTGCATTTGTCCTAGTTAGGGTTTCTATTGCTATGACGAAATACCATGACCACAAGCAACATGGGAAGGAAAGGGTTTGTTTTGCTTCTCCCTCCACATTATAGCTCATCATCAAAGGAAGCTGAGGTAGGAACTCAAGCGTGGCAGGGCCCTGGAGATAATGCAGAGGTTACAGAGTGCTGCTGCTTCTTTAGTGGCTTGTTCTCTATGGCTTGTTCAGTCTGCTTTCTTATAGCACCCTGGACCGCCAACCCAGGGATAGCACCACCCACCCACATTAATCACTAATTAAGAAATTGTCCTATAAGCTTGCCTACAGCCCAATTGTATGGAAGAATTGTTTCAACTGAGGTTCCCTCTTCCTAGATGATTCCAGCTTCAATCAAGTGGACATAAATTAGCCAGCACAGAATGAGAGGAGAGAGAGAGAGAGAGAGAGAGAGAGAGAGAGAGAGAGAGAGAGAGAGAGAGAGAGAGAGAGATTGCAAATGCATGTTTCTGACACTTGTCTTTCCCATGTGGTGGAATGGCATGCAACACAGGAAGGAGCATGGATTCTTGAACACTGGGTTTGTTGGCATAGACTATGACAATGCCAATGAAGTACAACATGTGACTATCATTCCCAAGGCATGAATGTCTATATCCATATCTTCCTGGAGGTGACTGCGACTTCCCTTCTGCAGCAATTCCTCTAAAGTGACAACTGTGGCAGGCAGAAAAATGGTCTCTCATGGATGAGCATAGCCTGCCGCCTGCAGTTAGGCTATGCCATACAGCAGGGAGAACCGAGATTGCAGATGAAGGCTGCCAATGGGTACACTGTAAAACACGTACGGTATCCTCACCCTGTGGGTGGGCCAGGTGTCATCATACATGTCATTAAAGGATTCACAAAAGAGCTAGGAAAATCAGTGTCAGTGAGATGGGGGCATATAGAAAGGTGAATGACAAAGTCCCTAGGACTGGCTGAGGTCAGCAAGTGGATTCTTCCCCAGCATTTCCCCCACACACCAAAGAAATACTGCCCAACTAACACCGATTCTACATCAGTGAGACCCATTCCAGCTCTGGCCTTAAACGAGGCTAATGATACATTGACGTTATTTTATGGACTGAGTTTGGGGTAATTTATTACAATATTAGTAAGAACAAATGCACACCCCCAATGTTTCCTTTTCTCTAAGATTCTCTACATCAGATGGTTCACCCTCGCTGTCTCTAACTCCCTACATCACTAAGCACCTTTTTCTCTGGTAGATATGGCTGCTTCTGACAATTCAACAGATCCCATGAAATATAACACTGGCGCCCATATGATTTCATGATGCTTCATGGAGCCTCTAGTCAACTTCACTTACATAAACTTAAAAAAAGCATTCCTTCGTCAGTAGGATAAATTTCCTTCGCAACCAGGTCCATCCGTCACTGTCACTGTGGCACTAGACTTCTGTCATTGTCTTGATTCAGATTCAGATGGCTAGGGTCCCTACGCTTCTCCCCCATGTTCCTCCACTGTCTATCCTGTCCCCTGTCTGGACTGTATCTCAGGAACATTCCATTCATACTTACTGCCTATCACAAAACCCTGCCTTGGGCCCTCACCCCGTTGTCCTGCACCAGCATCTCCATTCAGCCTCACCAGCCCTTCTCCGCTCACTTCCCTGAAGATGCATCCCTTCCCAACATTCTGTAAAATACCTCTAAGAACCTGTCATCCTGGCTTGAGTTCTCCCAATCCTGGCCCTTTGAGATTCTACTGCTGAAGGCTGGGTCTATAGCTGCCTCAGTAGCTGTTTGTGTGCTCAGACAGGCAGCCTCACCCTGTAGGTCATTCTGGATGCCTGAGGGCTCCCTGAGTTCTCATCCCAGCCTTTTCTGAGGCTTTCCCCCCTATGATGTTGCCTCTGTTCTAATTCAGGTATCCACCTAGAGACTTAGCCCTGTGCCCTGACCTGCAGAGTTGGATACCTACTTCCAGGTTGGAAAACCCCAGCCCAACTCTCAGAAACCTGAGCAGAGCAAAGAGGAGAAGGAAACTTGCTTCCTCCATTCTCACATTCTACTTCATGAGCATCTACTTCTAACTCAAAGAAAAAAAAATCCCCCAGTTTGTAATTTAGCTAGATTTAGTAGGATGTCTCACCTTTTGCCTTGAGCTATCAAGCAGGTGTCTTTTCTTTGAGACACAAAGCCAGTTGAGGCAGACATCCTTGTAACGGCCAAGGCAGATATTCTGGAATGACAGCAAGGTCATGGCTGGAGGAAGGAAGACACGTGAATTGTTTGTGTCATCTCAGATTGGGATACCACCATGGATACCCAAGTGTCTCACAGTCTGAGAGGTTCCCACTGTCACCTCATGCCCGCAACACTGGGAAACGTCTCAGTTCCTGCCATCCTCACCCCTTGCGCAGAATTTAGGTTGTTTGGCTGGAGACTTATCTTGTGCTGATCCGAAGAAGCCTGGTGGCCCAGTATTGTCCCCTATAGCCCCATACTGTTTACAGGTTCTGTGCTAGGGGGCTGAACAGTTCCACCCTCTTCCCCCTAAAGAGAGATGTCCAGGTCTTGACCTGTGGAACCTACAAATGTGGCCTTATGTGGGGAGAGCATCTTTGCAGATGTGACTAAGTGGGCCTGAGGGTTGCCCATGCTCTGGGGTGTGGCCCCAACCCCGTGCACATACCGGAAGCACTAAGTGGACTCAGCAGGTTGTGAAGAAAGCATATGTGAAGTTAGGAGTGTGAGATGAGGTGGGGAAATGGAAGGAGTTGGAGGGGAAAGAACGGGGGTGTTTTTGAGCAAATTACATTGTATACAAGTATGAAATTTTCAAACAATTTTTTTAAGATTATGAGATGAATTGTCCAAAAGAAACATAAGCCCAACGATAAACATTCATATAAGGAAAAGGAGGAAAGGGAAGAGTAAGGAAGGGAGGGGAGGGAAGGTGGGGAAGGAGAGGGGAGAGAAGAGGAAGGGAGGGGAGAGGGAGAAGGGAAAGTGAACAACAGAGAGAAGTGACAGGGTCAAATGAGAAGAAAGGTCAAGCTGCAGACACAGGAGAAGGCCACTAGAGACAGAAACTGCACTACTGCAGCCTCAGTCAAGGACTGGCTGGCCTGCAGCCACTGGAAGCTTCAATAAACAAGAATGATTCCCCTCTGGGCCCTTGGAAGGGAATGCAGCCCTGATGAGCCTGGGATTCCAAACTTTGAACTGAGGACACACTCATGCTATTTGAAGTCACCAAGTCTGTGGTAATTTGTGACATCAATCTCGTTTCTTTCAGGATGAATGAAATTAGCCCAAGTGACAAAGGAGTGGCTCCCAGGTGTGGGCACTCGTGCATCTGTTCCTGTTTCTCCCTGAGCGCACTTGCCCTGTGCATTATTCTTGCTACACTGCAAAGCTCTTTCATATGAATCCCTATCTGTGCATGTGCACAGAAACATGTTCATCTGTGTGCAGGTTCATGCACGTGTGTCCTAGTTTCCTTCCTTTTGCTGTAACCAAACACCTGGCAAAGCTAACTTACAGCTGCAGGTTACAATCCAGCATCCCCATCATTACCGTAAATTCAAGGTAGTAACTTGAAGCCACTGGCTGGTCATGTGCACAGTCAAGAGCGGAGAAGACAAATGCATGCATGCCTACTACTGCACTCGCTTTCATATGGTCCAGGACCCAAACCCAGGGAATGGTTCTGCCCACCGTGGGTGGATCTTCCTACCTCAGTTAATGCAATCAAGACAGCTCCCACCACAGACATGCCCACAGGCCTATCTGAGCTAGACAGCTCCTCATTGAGATTCTCTTCTCAGGGATTCTAAATTGTGTGTGCACATGTAAAGGCCAAAGGTTAATGCCATTCTCCACCCTATTTGTTGAGACAGGGTTACTCCCTGGACCTAGAGCTTACCAATACAGCATCCTATCTCCCTCTCAGTACTGGGATTACAGATGGGATCATGCCCATCTTTTTATGTGGGTACTAGGGAATCCGAACTCAGGTCCTCTTGTGTGCACAGCAAACACTTTACCCACGGGGCTATCACCCCAACCCCTCCTTCATTATGACTTAATGAATAAAACACTCTATATCCTGTATGCTTCAGAAAATTCATCCAATTTTTAAAACTTTCATGGGCACAGAGTCACCTGGGGACCTTTATTAACATGAAGACTCTGACTCAGGAGAGCCCAGGGTCAGACTCTGCATTCGTGACAACATGCAGCGGACACCTGTGTTGCTGCTTATGAGCCACACTTTGTGTAGCAAAGGCACCTCTGCCTAGTGTTTTTGCATTTTCAGCATTAGGCTGGTTAATCTTATTTCCCCTTTGCAGTTTAGTGATAGAAAGTGAGGCTGTGACTTTGCTGTGATAGAGGAAACTGGTGGCCCACAGCTAGCCACACTTGGGGAGAAAGTTTTATTGTGGATTAGCAATTATAAATGGTTCACATCATTGGGCCAAATTATTCTAGTTACAGATATGATTTCCAGATAGATATGGCGGAAGATGTGTGTAAGTCAGCATGCTGTTACTATGACAAACTACTTGAGGAAATCAACCTAAAAGGATGAAAGGTTTAGTTCACAGCTTCAGAAGTTTGTGTCCATTGGTTCGATTGTTTTTGAGTCCACAGAAAGCCAGAATAGCATGGCAGAGCCAAACTGTTTACCTAATAGTGACCAGGAAACCAAGATAGGGAATGAGAAGAGAAGAGCCAAGACAAAATCTACCCTTTGGGGCGTGATCCCAATAACCTACTTCCTCCTCCCTTTAAACCCCACCTCTGAAATGTCCAGTCCTCACTGTGGCTTATTAGGTCATGAATCCATAAAAAGACAATCCACTAATGAGGTCAGAGCCTTCATGATGCATTCAACTTCCAGGGCTCTGCATCTGAACACAGGGAACCAGGCCTACACCACACAGATCCACCTCCCAGGACTTTTGAACACAGGGAACCAGACCTTCACCACATGAATTTTTAGGAGACATTTAAGATCCACACTGCAGCAAGATTAGAAAAAGAAAAAGGAAAAAACCTTGTATGAGAGCAATGAGCTATACCATACTAAAAATATATTAAAAATCTATGTCTACTATAAAGAAGATGATTAAATAAAGTACAAATGTGTAATTGTATATAATAAACTATTCTTTTTCTTCACTTCCTCCCCAAACATGGCACTAGATGACTGAAAATAAAATGAACTTTTCACTATTGAGGAAGCAGAAGGTTTTCTGCTCTGTTTGGATAGAAAGTACGTGTCGTCAAGAAGATGATGTATTAGTTGCTTTCCTGCTGCTGTGACAGAAGCAACCAAGGGAAGGAAAAACCCTTCTTGGTTGACAGTTGAGAGTATTGCCCGTGATGGCAGGAGCTTAAGGCAGCTGGTCACATGGCACCCGCAGTCAGGAAGCAGAGGATGATTGCCGGTGCTCAGCTCACTTTCTCCTTTTTATGAGTCCAGGATCCCAGCCTAGGGAAGGATGCTGCCCACTCTAATTAATCAAATCAAGATAACCCCTCACAGACATGACTAGAGGCCAAATATAATCTAAATAACACCTAGAGGCTTGTCTGCTACCCGATTCTACATCCTATCAAGTTGATGGTGTTAACTTTCACAGACACCCTGCAAACACTGGTCTCTGGCAACTTTAGCTTCCTTCCGTGTCTGGCAGCAGGTAGCCATGGCAAGGGCTGTACTCCAGTGTCAGGACCTTTGTTCAGTCCCTAGGTATGGAGTCTCAGCCCTGTGAGTGTACTAACCCCTTTGCAAGCTTCGGGCATTGGGACCCTTGCCTCTCGGCCTCATCCGGTATCACAACATTCAGCTTCGGGACTGAGACCCATAATCCTGAAGACTGGCCAGTTCTCTGAAACTGTCATGGGGAACAGGGCCTACAGGTGGCTTTTCTGGCTCCTCACAGCCTTTTATCCTTTAGGCCCCTCTCTGTTCTCTTTCATCTTCTTGCTTCCTCTCTTCTTCCTGGATGCTCTCAGATCTCAGATCTCTGATAGAAGCTGCCAGCTGCTGAGATGACTCAGGATGTCTGCCTCCTCTGGGACATCTCTTGGGAGCCGGGGGTGAGATTGCCTGTCACTCAGGAAGCCAGTCTCTGGCACTGTTGAGATCATTCAGATAAGGACATTCAGTCAGGGTTTATTAACGACATGAGCTAGGCAGTGAGGTTCACCACTGCTGGCCACGCCTGGGCCCGTGGCCACTTATTCTTCAGCTCTAGAGCAATCATGTCAAGGCCACCGCCCCTCACTATGCCTTTTCCAGCTATATCACAGCTACTGCCATCACCAGAACTGTCTGCTGTCTCTTTCTTGGTGCTACCGGCTCAGTAAGCAAGATAATATCACTGTAGAGACTCCTTTTATAAGGCTGAATGCTGCAACACCAGAGAAGGGAGCCCAAAAGAGCATCTCCCAGCCCTCTCACCGAGTGAGCCTGAGCAGACTATTTATATAGCCCTGGGTTTGGGCCAGTCAGAATCTTGTGTCTTAGCACCATTCATAATCATTGAGACTTGTGTTTTGGGCCAAAGGACTTTCCGTCTTAGCGGTGATTAGTAATTAGTCCTTCCACCAGGGGAGGTGCTCTTCCTCTTCCTTAGGGCCAAAGTGGAAATGACTGCGGGGTCATCTAAAGTTCATGAAAGTTTCTGATAACAAAAAGTCTGACAGCAACTGTTTCCAGCAGCCCTGGCTTGAAAGATTCTTTAAGATCCAGGGCGGTCAGCTGTGATCTTTTCATATTATCTGAAACCATCCACAGTGTGTATAAAATGGAGGATGCTGGTGTGCAAGGGTAGTCCCGCGAGCTGTTAGGCTCAGTCCGTTTGCTCAGGTTAGCAACGAGGAATCCACAGCTGCTAATGAGGAAATCAGGTTGTCCCCGCCATAGTGTACACCTACAATATCAACGTAAAGAGTGTCGGATTAATACTGACCATGATTTCACAGTGCTTGAGCAGAGCCTAACACCAGCTCAGTGCCCAGGAAGGAGGAGACCCTTCATCTGTCTTAAAAAAAAAGCTTAACAAATTGACAGATTAATGGGTTCAACACATTTTCCCAAGAAAGAAAATTCTATGACGTTGAGAACCATAACCCACAGGCCTTCATTTCTCGATTTGTAGATACTTGAATTTTTCAGTCGGGCAGTTGTATGTACTATTTGTATGGTTGGTTGCCCAGTTTTCAGATAGGGTCTCTCTAAATAGCCCAGGCTAGCTTCCAATTCACCATCTTCTGCCTCATGCTCCCAAGTGTTGGGATTGTGCACAGCTGGCTCCTAGCCTTTTGTAGCTTTGCTGACTTAAAACATTTCAGCATTTGATCAAAAAGAAGTGGGTAAGGACAGAATGAAGAGCACTGTAATCTGCAGGCTAGAGCAGAAGTGTGGTTCAAAGTGGGCCAGTTGACCTAAACAGATCTCCTACTGACCCCGGGAGTCATGAGAACCATGGAGGGCAAGAGTGAGACATGAGCTGGCAGCATCCAAACAAGTCCAGTCTGCCTCTAGAGAACTCTGTCCTTAGATCACCTCCTCCTCCTCCTGCAATCCAGTCTCTCCCTCCTCTCTGGAGAAACTGAGCCGCATGACCTCAACTCAGGTACATTCGACATCACTGAGGCCAAGTGAAGTGGAGAGAGTCAGTAGGCGTTCTGTTTACTGAGCTATGGGGCTTCTGGGTCGGGAAGGGGTGGTGCTCCCCATCCCCTCATTGTACTAGTGGAAGAACTGAAATAAATCTATCTGGTCCATAAAGCCTCAAATGTTTACAATGTGGGCCTTGCAGGAAAACGAATTCCCTGGGGGGTAAGAGCCTAGCTCCATCTCAGAGCGCTAGGCTGGCTGGAACCTGCCCAGGACACCCATCCGTTTACAGACTGTCCACACACACCCAGCCTCCAAGCTGATTTGCATACTTGACTCTGAGTACAAATGGATGTCCAGAGATTTTTCTGAATCTTCAAGGAAAATCCCAGATTGAAGGTACACTGTTGACATATGCAACCAGAAGGGAGGGACACAGAGAAACAAAAATGATGAACAGAAGAAATACATAATGAATACAGAGAGTTAGTGACCCTTGACATGTGAGAGGACATTTTATTGATAAAACAAGAAACTTGGTACTGATAAGAATAAAGTTGTGAGACTGTGTTCACTTACAATTTTAAATACATAACTAGGTAGGTCAAAAGACAGTCAAACAAGGAGAAAAAAATAATACTAAAGGAAAAATTGGAATCATAGTTCAGGCTGCTCATGTGTTAATAAAAATGGTCACGTTGAACAAGACAATTGAGAGATTAAGAGTATTAAAATAGCAAAGAAATAAAATTTATGGTAGTATTTTAAAATTTACTTCACGTTGTGCTCAGTATAAAGAATAAAAACAACAGGCCATCATGAAATTGCAGAGCGCTTTAACAAGAAAATAAACCCTAAATCCACATAGAAAGAAACTGACAAAATAACATGTCGCATGGTCCCAGAGTTCTCAATAGTAACACCGGATGCCAAAATTGTAGAGTAATACCTTCAAAATTCTGAAGGAGGGTGACTTCTAACATAGTGACCTCTGCCGACCACTACTGGTCAAATACTGAGATGAACGGGAGCTTTTATTTTTAGGCCTCCAGTGCTCATACATTTAACTCCCACGCACCTTTGTTAGAACGCTGCTAAAGGATGTGCTTCTTCACAGCTAAATGTAAACCCGAGAGCCAGAAATGGAATCCACGGAACAAGGGCTCAATACACAGGTGAAGAGAGCCCCACAGTGATGGCTTTGGGTCAGGTCCAGGGAGCCAGCGACCCAGATAAAAGAATGGGGACTAAGGCCTGTAGAAGAGGACACCTTCTGGAGGCGGGGGAAGCCTGATGGAGTATCTAATAAAAGATGTGGGGGGAAATCTATTTCTAGATCCGTTACAGATTTGTTAAAACACTGGGGAAGAGTAGGGTGCTGCTTAACTGAGCGGTCAACAGTTGAATCCCGTTAACAATTTGGGCGCAGGTTTGTCAATGGTGGTTGGGTGAGTTCATCTGGAAGCTCATCAGAAGGCAGGGAGTGGGGAGGCTAGAAGACCAAGGGTAGAAGCAACGTCTGTGTGGAAAATGAGCAAATTAAGAACAGTTCTGAAGCATATGCTTTCAGCCAAATGCTGGAAGAAGCGAAAGATAGAGGGTGGGTGCTCCTATGAGAAAAACTGGGGGAGGACAGCCAGCCGACACTGTTCCTCCTCCGTGCCCCCATCCCCCGCCCCTGGCATATGATCGTTTAGTACGGTGTGATAGACAGGTTCACTGGGCTTATCAAATACACACACGTCTTTATGTATGTGTAAATGCGTGTGCACACGCACACACATGCACTCTCCCCTTTGTATGTCAAGAGAGCCAGCACTGCCCCTAGGCATTTTCTATTTTCTATATACATGTTAGCTAGTCCTAGCTATTAGGTTGTAATTACCTATGCAAAGTCGGGGTCAGGTGAATCATTTGTTTGGGAATTCCAGAAGAACTGTGGAATTCCCTGTGGACTTTACTTATTTTTGAGATCCATAATCCTTGGAGGTTGGGTTTGGAGGCTGGGTATCACGCCAATGAGTTGGGACCTCTGTGTCAGTAAACCTGGCATAAGCAGGGGGGAGAGGCACCGAGGTTCCAGGAAAGAGTTAAATATTGGGAGAGGACAGCCTGTGTCTACCGAAACCTATGGCATCAGGGTAAAACTAGAATTTGTAACAGGAAGGGAATCGGACAATGGGGAGCGGCTCAGCTAGTCATTCACGGGAGTGGGAATTTCCTGCGAACACTCTGGTGCTGGTGTGGGACAGAACTGAGAGCTTTCCCGGGAAATCAGAGCATCTTTGCCTTGCTTCCTTCTACAGCTTAATCGCTTACACAGAGCAGTATGTGGAGTATGACCCTTTCATAACGCCAGCAGAGCCATCTAATCCTTGGATCAGTGATGACATCACTTTATGGGACATAGAAATGAGGTAATAATAATAGTAATAATAATGTTTGGGAGTGGGTGGGTTGTTGGGGAAAAATCCATAATCTCATGCAATAACCCTATTTCCTATCCTAATTTGAATAAGACCAGAAGAGAAAAGGCCCAAGTACCCTCTATACCGAGATCTGTTTGCATGAGGTTCCTTCCTCCTTGCAGCTTTGGTTTGGACACAGTTTTTTTCAGCGTCTCTCTGGCCTTTCTCTGGACCTCTCTATGTCATGGTAGCTGGCACAGCTCCTCGCCATTTTCTGGACGTGGGTGCTCGGAGGGGGAGATTCCGCTGCCTCCACTTGTCTCCTTCCCTTCAGATCGCAAGAATCCCAGCTAGCCCCTCTCCACACTGTCCCTTACCTCACAGCACTTCCATCAAACCCCATCAGCTGTAAACATGATTCTCACTGGGGAACAGATGAGGAAACTGAGGCAGGGCAGAGCTGGTGAACTTGCCTGAGGATACCCAGTTAGAACGCAGCAGCATTGGGGGTGGAACCCAGGCAGAGGGCTCCGGAGCTGTGGCTGGCATCAGCCTGGGCATCTGAGGTTACAGGCAAAGGGCTCCTGAGCTGGGCTGGCCTCAGGCTGGGCATCTGAGGTTATGGCATTGGTAGTTTCATCAGCACTTGGCTTTGCCCTAGGAGAGAAGCAAGTGTGTTGCCTTAACAGCTCAGGGGACCTTGGGGCACAACCAAAATCCCATGACATGCAGGACAGCTTTTTTGTGGCACCCCTTTGGTTCTGCGCTCAGATTCCTTTTATTCTCCATGACTCCCATGTTCTCTTTCTCTTTGGTGTGCTTGCTGTTATCTTTCTCAAATGTGGGAAAGCCCAGTAACAATTAATGAAGTCATAGCTGCTTACTAGAGAAAGATTAACTTATCCTGGTGTGCATACAGAAGAAAACTTCTCCCTTCCTCCAATCAGCCTTCCAGGAATAACCTCTGCTCGTAGTCTGGTATCCTGGTTCCCATAGTGCACCAGGGTACCCAGGCACTGAGAGGACTTCCAGTGTGTGCACTGCTGACGGAAACTCCAAGACATCTGATGAGCCAGATACCATGTGCTTTCCTAGCTTAGGTACTTACTGATTCGGTGTAAGGATCAGACCACATCCCATCCTCTTTAATGTCAAATCTTTGCAAGTCTAGGTTCTCAGAGAAGTTATGCTATTCAAAAGCTGTGCTGCTCACAACTTGATAGGGACTAGGAAATGAAGGTGGCCATGGTCCCGCCAGAGACTGATTGAGAAAGTGTGCCATGTGTAACGTACATACTAACTAAGACATAGGGGTTGTCTTAGTTAGGATTAATATGGATGTGATGGAGCATCGTGATCAAAAGTCACTCGGGGAGGAAAGAGTCTATTCTGCTTATACTTTTAGGGAACAGTCCATCACTGGGGGACGTCAGGACAGGAACTCAAACATGAGGAACCCAGAGACGGGAGCTGAGGCAGAGGCTGTGAAGGGATGCTGCTTATTGGCTTGTTCCCCATGGCTTGCTCAGGCTGCTTTTTTATAGAACGCAGGACCACCATCCCAGGGATGGCCCCACCTATAATGAACTGGGCCCTCCCACATCCCACTGGTTAAGAAAATGCCCTAGGGGCTTATGCACAGACCAATGTATGGTGACAATTTCTCAGTTGAGGTTCCCTCTTACCAGATGACTCTTGCTTGTATCAAGTTGACATAAAAACTAGCCAAGAGAGGGGTTAAAAATGAAATTAATTTATTTTTTCTTCAATGCATATGCATTTCATATAGTTGTTAGGAAACAAGTACATGTTAAGTTAACTGGTTCCAACCTTAAATAAAGAAAAACATTAGGTGTTTCTTTGGGTTCAGGGAGACTGTAGAACTTACTGAGACATTAAGGGTGAGATGAACTCAATATCTGAGTGGCTCTGAATTAGTGGCTATCTCTTTACATTTTTATGCACAAAAATATTCTGATCATTAATGTAATTAAGTTCATTATATCTATATACACATATATACTGTTTTAATAAGCACATATCTACCTATCCTTTTAATATCTATATTAAAATATTTCATCTGGCATGAATGAAGTAAAATTTATTTACCCAATCCCTGAGCCATAACTATTTAACCCATGTCTGTTTCTGTAATATAAACAACAAATCAAGGAACATTCATATACCCCAGTCTAATTAGTTTTTTACTATAAATTTTCCAGAAGTAGAGTTACTTGGAATGGAATGCATACTTTAATTTTAGTTCATGTGCCAGATTTTCCTAAATAAAATCAACCCCCCCTTTTTCTATGACCTCAGTTTAAAGGTAGCCATCTCCGGCATCGTTGTCAGCCCTGGAGTTAGCAGTCTTTCTCTCTGTGTAAACTCAATAGGTTGAAACAATGTGCCTTCTGCTTCTTCACTGGTGTAGAAATATTTTAATTGAGGATTTCTCATGCAGCTATCAGAGATTCATTCTTCTGTCACTTTCCAGTCACCTGACCTTGCTCCATTTTCACCCCAGTGGTGGCTTTGCATTGCATATTGGGACACAAAAGTCCCATTTGCTTTGGCTTGTCTTTTTCTCAATTCCTCCCTTCTTTTTTAATATCTTTTCCTCTTCCCCAACTTTTGATTTTCTAATCAACTTTTGCATTGCCTCTTCAGATTGTAGTTTCTATTCAAGCCATAGTTACATTTTACTTTTATTTTTTAGTTCAGAAGGATCACTAATTTATAACAGGGCGTGTATGCATGTGTGCAATTGAAAGCACAAGCGTCCCTCTGCCTTTCCACCCCACACTCATCCTCAGACATATGTTAGCATGATGTATTTTAAACCAACACTCTGAATTTACATTTCTATTCACATTACGAGAATGAACAGCGTGCAAACGGACGCCTACTTTTGAAACTCTGTCTCTGATGAGACTGTTACTCGTCACTTTCTGTTGCTGTGATAGAACACCGTAACAAGGTTACCTGGAAGAGAGGGTTGATTTGGGCTGTGATTCCGCAGGGCTAGCAGTCCATCACTGTGCTGGAAACGTGGCAGGCATGGGCAGCAGGCATGAGCAGCAGGCACGGTGGCTGGAGC
>JAQHUG010000043.1:9743330-9777296 GCA_028555095.1 Dicrostonyx torquatus
GCCCGGCTCCCGGCCACACATCTGCATGACTATACCCGGAATACACAAATTACACACAAACTGGATTCATTTAAATTACTGCCTGGCCCATTATCACTAGCCTCTTCTTGGCTAGCCCTCACACCATAAACTAACCCATTCCTAATAATCTGTGTGTTACCATGAGGTGGTGACTTACCGGAAAAGTCTAACCTGCATCCATCTCCGGTGGGAGCGTCATGGCGTCTCTCTCACTTCCTTTCTCTCTCACCACCTTCCATTCTGTCTACTCCGCCCACCTAAGAGCTGTGTCCTATCTTACAGGCCAAGGCAGCTTCTTTATTAACCAATGAAAGCAACAGAAATAAAGATGGACCCTCCTACACTGCTCAGAGCGACAAAACCCTCCAGCTGTTCCCTCCCACAGTTCTGCTGTAGCTGTAGACTGTCCTACACCAGCTTTGCTACAAGCCTCATTCGTTTCAAACCTCCCTGAACTGCCTGGACCTTACTGTCCACCTGAAGAACATGTCTTTGTCTCCACATATTACGATAGGGGTTGAAAACAAAAACAACAAACAAAATCCATTTTACTGAGCTTCAGGGCCTTGCCTACCCAGTCTTTCTGAGCCACCTGTCCCTCCAAGCTAGCTTTCCTCCTCACTCAAGTCTTCCCGAGCATGCTGACCACCCAGCACGATGGTATAGCTGTCCCACTCCTCCAGGTGCTATGTCACACACACATCCCAGACCACTTCTAAAGAGGACCCATGATTTGCTTGAGCATCTAGTCTTCTAACTGGTACATAACAGACACTCAAAAGTATAGATTGGGTGGACAGTAGGTAATAAGTTATTTCTCCTTTGGTCGTTTCACTGATAGTTGGCAAAAGAAGAAAGGTAAGGGCCCAAAGCTAATTCACTATGATAAAATGAATTTTCTCACTTGTCCCTAACTGTATAACAAAGCACGTGATCATTTGAGAAAAAGAGATCAAGCCACCTTGCCACTTAATGTATGTCCAACGATGCCGTATTCTGTCCTCCACACAGCACCACCTGCCCTGGAATGGGTGAGGCAGTTCTGTTGTTACTGTTCAAGCCTCTACGCTAAGCTAATGTCTAACCTATGAAAAGATAGAGCCACAGGGTCTTATCTACCCAAACAAATGGAGCTCTATAGACACGGGTGAAAATAAAGCCCTAATTCTTCTCCTGGCAGAATGCCTGTACTCAGAGGCTTGCCGAACTATCAGAAGTGCAGAGCCCAAGATCAGTGCTGACATCACCCTTCAGCCTGATGACAGTCCCTGTCTGTACAGGAAAGTCCAAAGATGACCAAGACAGCAACCAAGAATCAGTTTTTCCTGTTTCGCCTTAACTCAGCCTATATGGATTGAGACCTACTTTGCACTGTGTTCCAAGTAAGAAATCCTCTCGATAAAAATCTAACAAAGTCAATAAAACCTGCTGTCCTACCACCTGGCACCAGAATCCCTCCTTGCTTGGCAAAGGACATTCAGCCACTTGGGGGCACAAATCAAGTCCTGTGGGCAAGGCTTTGGCAGACTCATGCAACAAAGGAGAGGGTTGGGCTGTGCCCAGAGAGAAAGTGAGAGGAGTCTGTGTTCTGTCTCTGAGAGAGAAAAACAAAGGGTACGGGGTGGGGAAATAAGTGGAGGGAGAAGAGGCAAGCCAAGATGTAGAAACGAGGGAAATTCTAGAAGCCAGTGACAAAGGTCTTTTCAAACGTGGGAATACTAAGTATGTTAGCTTCCAGGAGAGGTAACCTCTGCTCAAGGCCTTGAAAATCACCCATGTCTCCTACCTTTCCAGACATCGTGTGAACATGGCTCATGGCATATGGCAGAGGAGAAACCATGTGTGACCAAATAGGATGCTCTAGAGATGTCCTTCTCACTGGACTTTAGACTTCTAGGTTCAGGGAACTCCAGGCTGACTTATTTTTGAGCTCCAGTCATGAGGACATGGGAGAAAATGCTTGGATTCTACAAAAATTAAGAACATATTGTGTCTGCCGCAGGGTGGATGCAGACGGTCCAGTGAGGGACAACAGCCCAATAATGGGCAAATCCGTATAAGATATAATATAAAATAACAGGGAATTGTTCTTGGATCCCCTCTCAATCTCAGATAACAGATCCAAAAGTCTAAGAAGAAGAAAGGGTATAATCAGGGCGGGAGGGCTGATGACAGGCTACTGTCTTAAAGCATGGCAAACACCACCAGTTGGGGATTCTGAGAAATCAGCTTTCATTAAAGGAAATAACAATACTGAGGAGCAGTCAGTCAAGTCACTGGACCACAGCCGGGAAGAATTCACTAATTTACTCATTATCAAAAAGGTGCCATAGGGAGGCCTAAAGGAAGTAGTTGTGGTGGTAACATTAACCAAAGGATGGAGCTCGTGAAACTGGTGTGCCTGTAGAATTGTGGTAAGTCACTTCTCCCCTCCATGGGGAAGGTTTAAGGCTCCCTCTCTATTGAGTATCAGGCACATGAGCGATGACTACATTGCACCTGGTTCATTCTGCTTGGGTGAAGGAATCTACTCGCAGCCAAGCTGACTAGCCAAGAGGCAGAGCTGAGTTGCCAGTATGCAGCTATTGGGGCAGAACTCTTAAGCTCCTTTTAAAAATTAGATTTACTTATTTTATGCATCTGAGTGTTTTGCCTGTATTTATGTATGTGTGTATGTATGTATGTATGTATGTATGTATGTATGTATGTATGTGTATGTGTGTCATGTGCTTGCCCGGTGTCTATGGAGACCAGAAGAGGGCACTGAATACCCTGGAACTGAAGTTACAGATAGTTGTAAGCCACTAAACTGGTGCTGGGAACTAAACCCTGGTCCCCTTACAAGAACAACAAGTACTGTTGACCACTGGGCCATCTCCCCAGCCCTCTCAAGCTTCTTTCTTAAAGCAGCCAATTTGCAGTCATGGCCCCATTGGTGGCCTCCCTCCTTGTGTGCATATGCTGATCCTATGTCAAGAGAAGACATTTGTTTTCATTTGCACGGGTCTTGATGCCTTATTTGGCAAAGTGACACTCTGAGAGGCAGCCATACAGAGTTCTAGTAGTTTCTAAACATCTGCTCTTCAGTCATTGAAATTGTCCACCATGCTGGGAGAAGTTCAAGCCATTGAGGGACCCATGTGGCTCACTCTAGTCAACCCTCCAATGAGCTGTTGACCAACAGCCCTTGTTAGCTGCCACAGGCACCATTTGGACATCCAGTGCAGGCCTCATATGACCCTTTAAGCTACCTTGTGAATACAGCTCTGAGTGACCACAAGTGAGAGCCCAAACAAACCGAGAACGCTGAACGAGAGCAATGGATGGGTACAGGCTGGGTCCCAGCCTATTGGAGTACCCAAGACCTCTCAGTGGTTCTTGGGGTGGCAAATAAATAAATGAAAACTGTTTGCTCACAGTGTGGCCCTAAGACGGGGTCATTAGATATGCTTTCTGAGAGGACTGGCCCTCGTTTCATCATTTTTCTGATAACTTATCTTATCCATTCAAGCTGTCAAACAAAAATGTAGTTGTGTAGCACTTACACATGGAAGAAATTTGGTCCTCATTTTTCTGAGACCTGAGAATGTGAAGATCAAGGCAGCAGTGTGCTGGTGTCTGAGGAGGGCCTGGACCATGATCTGGTCAAGGTGTGTGGTGGCTTGAAAGAAAATGGCCTCCTAAGGGAGTAGCACCAATGGGAGGAAGTGTGACCTTGTTGGAGGAAGTGTGTCACTGTGGGGGTGGGCTTCGAGGTTTCATATATGCTCAAGCCACACCCAGTGAGACAGTTCACTTCCTGATGCCTGCAAGCTGTGGAACTCTCAGCTCCTTCTCCAGCACTGTGTCTGCCTGCATGCTGTCAGGTCCCACCATCATGGTAACCGACTGAACCTCTGAAACTGTAAGTGAGCCATCTCAATTAAATATTTTCCTTTATAAGAGTTGCTGCGGTGGTCATGGTGTCTCTTCACAGCCACAGAAACCCTAACTAAGACAAGGTGGCATGCCACTATTATCTCATTGCTTAGGAGGCTGAGGCAAAAGGATCACAAGTTTGTCTTGGCCACAGAGTGAATTTTCTGTCTTCCCTCTGGGGTTTATTGATAAAGATATTAACCTCATTCCTCAGAGCTCAATGAATTCCAAAAGCCCCAACCCTTAATACTATCGTATTTGGGGTCAAAATGCCAACAGATGAATTTGAGAGGGACAAAACTTTTAACCCATACCATTTTACACCTGATCCCCCTGTTATAAACTCCAGCATGTAAAAGGCATATGACCCGGCCCAGCGCCACCAGCAATCTCTCTAACGTCAGCTTTAATGTTCCATCTCAATAAGATGAGGACGGAAAGTCCTTTCCAGCTATGACGACCACGAGGTACATCAAACTAGGATGCTGGGAAGTGTGAGACAGACATTTCCATTCCAATAAGAGAAGAAACGGGAAACGGGTCTTCTAAGCACAATAGGGCGAAGTTCAAGCTTTAATCAGACTAATTCTCTCTGTCTTGACACTGCGCCCGTCAGACCCAGACTGAGGCAACAGGCCGAGGCAGTGAACCCACCTCCAGAGCTCGTCAGCTTTTCTGGGTTGATGTTCTGTTTTCCATGCCCATTTGGGTGGCAGCATGCTTCACAGCTCAGTGAACGTCCTCTCTCTGCCATGTCTTTGCAGCTTCCCCGGGCTGGACCACTACCCTGCAGCTCTGCCACAGAGCTTGTTCCCAGTAGCTCCACTGCTTACAGTCCCCCTTGCAGCTCTCCGCAGGGACTCCATCCTGGAAGTACCAGGCGTGGCATCCTGGACTGCTGGAACCAGAGAGATGCCTATGCCTATTGAAACTGCCCCGCCCCCAGCTCCCCGTGGCTGCAGCAGTCTTAGCCTATAATGGGAGTCGCAGACCTGGTTGCCTCTGAATCATCTTCCCATTGTCCCAAAAACTAGCTGCTGGCTTTTGTCTGGATGACTGAGCCCTACTACGTCCTTGTGACAGTCATTTGTCCACACATTCACAGTGTCTTTTTTGTTGTTTTGTGGGCTTGTTTGTTAGAACACAAATAAGCTAGGGATTTTCTCATTCCCTCATTGGCTAGCAATTTTATCTTTAGCTCATCCCTCTCTCTTTATGTACTACTAAAAGCAGTTAGAAAGAGTCAAGCTGCTCCTTCACTCATGGCTTAGAAACTCCCTTGGCTAAATATGTAGATGCATTGCTAGCAAGTTCCACCTTTCGCAAAACCCTAGCACACAAACAGTTCAGTCGGCCTCTGCCACTTTATAACCCTTCTCTAACGTCCTCATGATCATCTGAGACCTGTCAGCATGGCCTGCACCATTCATTAACGCTCCATTCAGAACTATCTAAGCATCATCTAAGAACGGGGTTTTCGTGTCAGATTTTCTATTTGTTTTCTGAGCATACACACAGACAGACAGAAAAAGAAAGAGGATCATCTTTATGGGTCCATTCTCAGAAAATATCTTAAGCTTCCCCTGACCTGTCTTTGTCACCCTTTTCCATTTTATGTGCTGTAGCAGCACCCCACTCTCGGTACTAATTTTTGTGTAAGCCCATTAGGGTGGCAAAATAAACCCACCATAATTGGTGTGACTTATAAATACCATATATTGCCAGGCACTGGTGGCACACGCCTTTAATCCCAGCACTAGGGAGGCAGAGGCAGGCAGACCTCTGTGTGTTCGAGGCCAGCCTGATCTACAAGAGCTAGTGCCAGGACTGGCTCCAAAGCTACAGAGAACCCCTGTCTCAAAAACAAAAAAAAAAGAGAAAGAAAGAAAGAAAGAAAGAAAGAAAGGAAAAGAAAAGAAAAAACCACACACACAATAAATAACATTTATTTACTTCTCAGTTCAGGAGACTGGGAGGTGTAAGAACAAAGCACCCACAGTTTCACTGTGTGATTGAGAGTCCTCTTACTGGTTCATTGATGGCCAGTTTCTTGTTGGATCCTTCCATGGTGCATGGTGGAAGGGTGACAGAGTTGTCTGGGTCTTTCCTAAGAACACTAATTCCATTTATGAGCCAACCGTCTCCAAAGGCCCCACACCCAAGCACATCACCTCAGCTGTGAGAATTTTAACATGTGAATTTAAGGAAGGAGGCAAACCGCCATTGATAACACAGCCTGAGTCTTTTGAAAATAGCTTACATCTTTTCTCAAGCCTTAATATAGGCATCACATGAAGACCATGAAGGAGAAGGCAAAGGAGCACCTACAGAAGCTTACCGAGAGTTCTGACACACTCCCAGACTGCCCTTTATTCAACCCTGCCACCAGCAAGAAATCTGGTGGGGTGAACATGGGCTCCCTGCCTGCCACCAGGAAGTGCTGGCCTTGGTGGTAAGTGTGCATCCATGAGACCGTTGTTAGAACGACTGAGTCACTCTACATGCCAAGTCTCTGGGCACAGCCTTTGACAAGAATACAGCTACCACCGGCCCATCTGCAGAACCTTGAATCACTGCCTGGTGAAGAGCAGATTGCGTCTCTGTCCCAGGTCAGAGCATGACCCTGGAGAAAGACAATTCCTGCAGCTCTCAGGAACTTAAATTTGCTTATAGTTTCAACTCCAGGGGACTGTCCCCACAAACAGTACTTTCAACCCCTTGGAAAGTTACCAATTTTTTTTTAATTATGTGGTTTTGTTTCCAAGAGAATCCAGGATCCGCTGTCATGTCTCATTGTGAAAACCCAGCCTGATACTTTGCAAGAGATCATTTGTGGAGGACTTTCTCATTGCCCAGCCTTCTACCATGACCCTTCTGAGCTATGCCTGGAAAAGCAAAGTCATACTGAGAGAGCCTCCCCAAGCCCACATATGCAGTCTATTGGCCACTGCCCTAGAAATAGAAGACACTGGTTTGATGGCTTACATCCAAACCACATATCCAGTACCATAGCCACCTAGCTATGTCAACTAGTCACAGATGACTAAGTTTTCACGACATCTGTCACACTAGTGCGTGTGAGAATGGTGGCTCCAAGCATGCACAGTGTGACTATCAAATGGCTCCTCCTGCTCAGGCTGCCAATTACTTGCCTTTTAAACACTTCAATGCACCAGTTCTCTTCTAGGAGAAATATGGAGGCTCTGTCAACTCTATAATAAGCAAAACCCATGGTCTCATATACTGATAGTTAGGGATTATCAAGGGCCTATCTCTCTCTAAAAGGAAAAAACTCTGTCTACACCAGAAGTTCCCAAGTGTGGCTGTAACTAAGTCTCCAGGGACCCTTGAGAAACTGGAGCTTCTGGTTCAGCAGCTCTGGATGTGGCCTGTGGTTCTGCTTGGTCTGCAGAGCACACCTTGAATCTGGATGCGCGTGGGGAGGGGAGAGGAGGTTCCAGCTTGTGACTTGTGAAGTAGGAGCGATCGTCTCCTTAAGGGGTCATCCCAGGGACTTCAGGTGGGAAGAGAGAATCTGAAGGAGTTGTACTGGTTCAGCACCAGAGGAGGATGACCAATGCCACTTCTTCCATGTGGGGGTGAGATCAAAGCTGAAGGCTGTGGTCTGGAGCCACACAACTCGCCTGGATTCTTGACTCCATCACTTGCCAGATATGAGGCCGAGACAACTGATAACTAGACCTTGGTCTCCCTGTCTTGGAAATGGAAATAGTCCTAGCATACTTCACAGAGCAGCTTTAAGGACTCAGCCCATTGGCAGGTAGATGTACAGTGCTTAAAATGCTTGCTAAGTACATGACAAACACTGCTCAGTGGCCAAAGCAATGAGCGAAGGCAGCATGCTGTATCCAAGCCAGGGAATGGCGTTTATTCTGGTGGAATCCATGCATTTATAGCCAGTCAACTCCAATCAGAGGCTGACCTCTCCTTTGGATATTGAAGAAGAAACAGAAAATGGGGAGTCAGTTTCTTAGACAAAGGGTTAAATTCATGAGGTATCCTGGATAGAGTTGAAAGTTGGCTCCGTAATGGGAGTGGTCCAGGGAGGCCCCATCGGTGGTGGAGGTAGATTTCCTATAGACAGCAATCACTTGCCGGGCAATTTCGTGAGCCTCACCAGATATGGCCTCCTCACCTGCCTCTTTTCAGGAAGTCTTCACCACCTGGTGCCATTGGTGTGTAAAAGCACACATGTGGAATTTGTGTGGTTTTGTGGTATCTGTCACTTCCACCTGAGATGGTTCTCCTTGACGTGTGGTGTCAACACAGATTTATCAGGGAGAATATGACGGTGGCTTTTGTTTGATACTAATCACTTTTTCAAACCTTCTCTTCCAACCCCAAAGCAAAGAGCCCAGCCAGCAGCGGGTAAAACGATGGGGCTTCTCTTTTGATGAGATACTGAAGGACCAGGTGGGACGGGACCAGTTCCTTCGATTCCTGGAGTCAGAATTCAGTTCAGAAAATCTCAGGTAATTCAAATGCTTGAATTGCATACTCGTGTGTGTGTTTGTGTAAATTTGCATAATTGGCCTTTCCACCTCCTTCTCTCAATAAAACATCCCTTGGGGTTCAAATCCAAATACCAGCTTATCTAGCTAAGGTTGGGATGGGGGCTTTTAATGGGGCTAAATAGTCAAATGGCTTTGATAGCACCATTCAAGTAAAACTATAGAAGTGTGAAATTTCAGAGTGAGGGGGCAGCTCAGAGCACTCCTCCAAAATATCAGCCCCAGATGTTCATGGCCCCTTCAAGGTTAAAAGGAAAGGGGGATATCAATGGGCTCAATTCAGAACTTAAACAAGCCAAGTCCGTGATGTATACAGACATGACTACAAGCTAATAAAAGCACATGCTTTCCCCTTGAAAAGAGTTCTGTCACTTCCATGTGGTGACTCCGTGGATCAGCTGATGTCACTGAGAATACCTGATTGCTTCTTTTTTTTTTTTTTTGGTTTTTCGAGACAGGGTTTCTCTGTGGCTTTGGAGCCTGTCCTGGAACTAGCTCTTGTAGACCAGGTTGGTCTTGAACTCACAGAGATCCGCCTGCCTCTGCCTCCCGAGTGCTGGGATTAAAGGCGTGCGCCACCACCGCTCGGCTCCTGATTGCTTCTGTGGGCTCATAACTAATACCTTATAATGGAAATGAACAAATAATTACATTCAGTAGAAGAAAAAAGAAAACGTTCAAAAAATGAGATCTGATGTGAAAGAGCAGAGTAAGTGAAAAGCGAAGACGCTTTTGGTCACAGAAAATGAGAAAGTGAGGTGTTAATCTTCTGCTGTGTCAGATACGGAGCCAGGTGACACGTGGGAATGTGGTTAGGTGTGTCACTAGGTGAGGCCCCTGGGCGATTGTCTCATTCGAGGTCCTTTACAAGAATGGAACCGACAGGATGAGTATAGGTATTGAAGGCAGATTATTAGACCAGCTTTCAGGATGTGGCCTGGGTGGTCCACCAATGGCGCTCGACACTGGAGAGGCTGAGAATCAGAGATTTTAATGGATGATAGTGGAGAGAGTGTGAGACAGAGCAGACACATGGGTGGCCAGGAAGCAGAGAGAGAAGCTGCATTGTGGACTCCCCCCCTGACAAGCTGCTTTCTATCATTACATCCAGGCTGCATCTTCCCCGAGTTAATCCTCTCTGGAAATATATTGACAGACACCCCCAGATCTTTACTAATATCCCAGGCTCTTCACAAGCCAATCAAGTAGAAATTCATAAATCAAGATTAACTCTTACCGAGTGATGACATGACTATCCCAGGTCATAGAGTCCTGGGATGACGTGGGTACCAATGGTGTGTCCTTTCCGATCAGACCTGTGTCTACTCTGAACCAGGCGAGGTGATCCCACTTTCAGGTTATGGCCCAATAGTCCTTTCACAATACTTTTTAGAATATTCTAACCACAGCTCGGGGGTTTGCTTTGATTCCTAACCGGGCATTTGTAACAGAAGCCATGACTTCCGATCCTCTTCTCTAGGGTAACACTGAGGCCAGCCTCCCCAGGCTATGTAAGAAGCGAGCTGGACCGTCCCAGCTGATCTCTCTGTGTCACCATCCCAGACTCTGTCTCCCACTGGGTCCCCATAGGTCTTTCTTACCTCTACAATCCCCATTGCTTTTGGGCACCAAAGTGGAAAGATACGGACTGTGTCCTTTGCTGGTTCCTCAGCCTGCAAGTAGACTTAAGAGCCCTCTGCTACCTAAAATATTCCAGACAGTAAGAAGAGTGACCATATTCTCCTGCTCATTGCGAAGGCCACAGGGGCATCTGCATTAGCCGCTCCTTGCCCCATCTGGGGGCTCTACTGTCAAAAGCCGCAGCGTAGCCAAGGGCCACTTTTGCAATCAGACTAAATTCGGGAACTATTCAGAGTCCCGAGTGCACGGAGAAGCATGTCCCTGGCAGGTGCTCCCTCCCTTCTGCCATTTCCATTTGTGCCTCTGCCAGCAGCTCGCCAGGTGCCAGGAGGGCTGCATTTAATCTTGGGTGAAAGAATGTGCATGCACATGTGTGAATCTGCCAGCCCCCAGCGTGCATGCATAAATCCGGACTTAAAGAAGGTCCCCTCTGATCCATGACAGGAAGGAGGATAAAGGAAATAGAACAGCAGAGCGAGAAGGTACAGCCCAGGAGCTTCTGAAATCCTCTCCGGAGGCCCTGGTTCCATACTGATGAGATTCTGCATAATTGGACACAGGGAGGAAAGTTCAACTCTAAGTCACACAACTGCAAGACCCTTTGGTCCCTTATCACAAAATAGCTGCTTTCCCTGCCCTCTGTTCATTCCTTCAGCCACAGACCGTGGTTAAGCCCTCCCAGGACCCAGGTCCCACGGGCTCAGGGTTAATCTGACCCTGCCGCTTCTCCATAGTAGCCATGCATGGCTGGCCAGGTACACCCCTGTCATAGTCCTTGTGCACGGTGGCTCCTGGGAGCTGAGGAAGATGCACAGCGTGAGGCTCCTGGTCATTTGTTGCATTGGTCCTTGCTGGGTTGTCCCCTCTCCCCAGCATTGATCATGAGCCCTGGCTCCTGGAATCAAAACGGAAGAAGGGAAGGGAAAGGCTGGGGGTATTGCAAAGTGCCGTTCTGTTTCTGTCTTCTGGGATCTCTCGAGTTTCTCTAGTAGTCGGACCATTTCATTCAGACTAACCAGGCACAGTGCATGGAATGCCAGCAAAGCAGCCAGTTGGTGGAATTTACATCAGAGCTTTAGAATGAGGAAGAGAGGGCTCCAAAGTGCTGCCTAGGAAAAGTGTCTTGTGGTTGGTGACTTAGTAGCATGGAGAGGACCCTCTCATCAGTGTGTGTGTGTGTGTGTGTGTGTGTATGGGGTATATTTACATGTTCATGCAGATGTGTGAATGCATACAAGTGTATTCACATGGGCATGCGTGAGCAAGTGTGCAGAACCAAATGTCTTTCTTGAGCACTCTCTGCTTTGTTTGAACGTGTAGCTCATTGATTTGGTAGACTGGCTGGCCAGCAAACCCCAGGATCCTCCTGTCTCTGCACCCCCAGCATTAGGAGTACATGTGTACACACTGTCACACCTGGCCATTCCTGGGTGCTGGGGATTTGAACTCAGGTCCCCATGCTCGTGCAGCAAGCTCTTTACTCAGCCTCACTTCTGGTCATTTTTGTCTAGGTGAATCTGTGAGATGACTGAGGGTTGTCATCTCCAGGGACATGAGAGGGGACAGGTCCAGCAAGACATACTTTGTTGTGACTGCCTACATCGGAGGCTGCTCACTTCTTGCTCTACCCACCCAAGGCAAGCCCAAGCCTGAGCTGCCTAAGGAGGGTGTGTGATATTTTGGACAGCAGGTTGAGAGCATCACAGTCCCAAAGCAAGCACTACAGAGCTGACTTTATCCTTTTTCCTAGTTTGTGAATTTTCCCCCAAATGGGGACAGTGCCCTTTGCCCCTGCTCCATCTCCATCCTTCTGTGTAAACCTTTGTCCTCCCTGGCTCGACACCTTCTGCCATACAGCAGGGCATGAGTTAAAAATCAAAACCTGCAACAAAGAGCGTCCCCCTACATTTTTTATGAGCTGTAACATCTCCTGAGAGAGCAGAGTTGTTCCTCTAACCTGCAGATTGATGACCCTACTTCCATACGGTGTCAGCTGAAGGGAGAAGCAATTAAAAGCAAGAACAGGGTCATGCCAGGTTTTGCCTCAAGAATTCTGGCTCCAGCTTTAGCTTTAGCAGTTGCCCCAAGCTCTGGGAATGCCCTGGAAGTTTCATGAGGCCCAGTGGGGTCCCAGAGTAACCAAACACATGACAAAACAGAGCCACGTGACTCCAGCAAGGCTGTGGCCATCTGGAGCAATTTGGCTCCTGTCCAGTGCAAAGCTCAGCTGGGGTGGTGCTGATGCTAGCTGCTCTTGTGGGTACCTGAGCATCACAGCCAGCACAGATGGGACAAAAATCTAGTTTTGTCCATTGTTCTGAGTCACCCAATGGCCAGCAGAGGGCACAGCAACACTTCCTTCTGCCAAGTAGTTCACTTTGCTCTGGGAACCAGCCCAGAGCTTGTTTTGTAGCCTCTGAACATTCTGGTTGGTGAAAAGATAAGTGAGGCCCTAAGAGCAGGGCTGTGAAGACCTCCTGATGGTAAGGTAAATGGTCAATGGCTCATGGTTCCTCCTGCCCTAATCAGTCTGGAGGAGAAAACCCCATCAGTATCCAGGGAGAAAGGAGGCAAGTAAAGCATCTCTGGACCACCCCCCAGTCCCATGGGCCCCAAATGCTTCATCCTTGTGCAGGGTACCCTCCCTCGAGGCCAGTTTTCTCTGCTGCATTCTTTTCTAAGTCGTTAGGGCAGATCAAATGCCAGCACAGGGCTGCCTCTCGCTGCTCTGACAATTGGCAATGTCAGGGAGAGGCAGCCCAGGTGGCCTCCGCACACTCTGGAGCCCCTGTCCCCTGGCAGTCCCTAAGGCTCCCTGCTTTCAGCCAAAGGCTTAGTGCAGGATGGTTGCCTTTGATGCAGCTGCTGGCATTTGACGCCTAACTGCTTCCTGGAAGGAACAGTACCTGTAGGCTTTTGATAAGGGCAGCCATTTCTTTGTCCTCAATGGGTCACCCATCCACAAGAGGATATGCAGAGAGCTTTTTGTGGCTCTTTCGGTGACAGTGGGGATGGGAGAGTTGGCCTGAGCTCCCAGTTCAGTTCAGACCATTGGAGCAGGAAGACAGGCACGCACAGATGACAGCCTGTTCTGAATTTCAAATCGCCACAAAGGTTCCTCCAAGTCAAGATGGTAAATACACCTGAGATGTCAGGATGCTGTTGTGACAGTATTTTTGCTGTCACCTAGGATGGACGAGGTAGGTCATCTCCAAGGCAGACAGAAAGCCAGGCTGAGTCCCCTGTACACTGGAAGAGAAAGCCGTCGAGGGAATGTCACTCTTGCACACTCTGTGTCCTCTCCTCCCCTTCCCCCCTCTTCTGTCCTCCCCACCTCACTTCCCCTCTCCCATGACATGCCCACTGTTTTTCCTTGTGTTTTTAAAACAAAAATTCTCAGCTTTAATTGAAGGAAGAAACCTTTTGTTTTTATTTTGTTTTGTTTTGATGTAAAGATGTATTCAGTTTGATTCTGAAATTTGCTCTGACATCCACTCTGCTCCTGTGCACTCAGATTAAGGGTGTGCAGTGCAGTGCCCCTTAGGTCATTCTGTAAAGGGATCCTGAAGCTCCCTGGAACCACCGGGAACCTGCAGAGATTAGACACTTCAGAGATCCTGGGGCCTTCCCATGCTTTTTTCCCTGGCTCCCCATCCAGCAGACTAGCAAGGGACAGAGATGGCAGAATGTGACTTCGCAGGTCACACTGATGGAGGAGGTAGAAAAAAAAAGAAAGAAAGAAAACATTACCGGCTTACGATCTAGGCGTGTGAGAAGTCACCAAGGCCCTACAGGTGACCCCGAAGGCTGTCCATAGCCAGCACCTCAGCCCAGAGGCTCTGCCTTGGCCCAGTAGGTACCTCCCTGGAGGCCAGAAGGACATGAGCTCCAAGGAGGGTGGGCACTGAGAGGTGGGGAATGATAAGGAACGTTAGCGAGAGGCCTGGCAGTGTCTTCCCAGACCACCGCTGGACCACTGGAGAAAGCTGAAATTCTAAACACTTGATTGGGAGCAGTTGCCTGGCCCGCCACTTGGCTGTTCCTTAGCCCACACCCAGGGGGTTAAGTCTGGCTGGGAAATGGTTCAGGATTTTGCTACACTCCCCTTCACCCACTTTGTACCCATTTTCCCAGGTGATAAAAGACTACCTGGGAAGGTACAATTCCAGACAGCAACACAACCAGGCTGAGAACAGAACCGAATTCCCTGTTCTCAAGACAGAGGGATGGTCTCATCTTTGCTTCCCTCTTTGATCTTCAGGTTCAAGGGGAAGCGGTTTCTTTAGTTCTAGGGCTAGCTACACAGAGAAACACTGTCTCGAAAAGAAGAGCAATCCAGAGATTATTAGATGAGATCGACGATCTAAAAACAAGCACGCGATCCCAAATGTTCCTTGTGAAAATGGGGCTGCAGTACTTCAGTCTACCGCTGGGTGGCGCTTTTGGGCTACACATTTGACTTCAATACCATTCCACCCCCTACCTCCCCCCACAGCAGCAGGAAACCGGGCTAACCCTTAAAAATAATAATATTCTATGGCAGATGGAATGCACTTTCTACTTTTTGGTTCATCTATGTTCATCCTCTCCATTCACTGACAAAAGTATGTGTTCTATTATTACTTGTGGCTGTGCAACCCATACAACATGGAGCCTGCAGTAGCTCACTGGGGACACTGGCCTGGCCCCTTTTCCGGGGAGAATGAGCTACCCAGCACTGGGTCACTGTGATAGGATGCTCTGGGACTATCCTCCGGGCCTGGGAGCTGCTTTGGCTCTGGCGACTGCAGCTCTCTACAGAACAGTGCTTGCGTGGGGCTTGTCATCATTAGCTGCTCCCAGACAGGCACTGAGGAGTGATGGTGCGGTGATGGGAAGCGCGGAGAGGGAGATATTTTTCTCTCACACTCCCTAGAGAATCTTTAAAAAAAAAAAAAAAACCTTGTTTCTTTTCTTTCTTTCTTTTTATTTATTATGTATACGATGTTCTGTCCGCGTGTATGCCTGCAGGCCAGAAGAGGCCACCAGACCTCATTACAGATGGTTGTGAGCCACTAGAGTGACAGGCAGTTTAAAGCTGCCCAGTATGGATGCTGGGAACCGAACCCAGGCCATCTCTGTAAGAGTAGAGAGTGCTTTTAACTGCTGAGCCACCTCTCCAAGCTCCTTTTCCTTCTTTTGATGCCCCCAAATGACCCCAGCCACATTTGACAAGGAACACACATAATATAGAAACCTGAATGGAAAGCAGTTGATTTTCAACCTGGCAGAGTTCGTGCTTCTCAGGAACATTTGGGAACGTCTGGAGATACTTGCTAGTTAGTTGCTGCAGCTTAAGGGATGCTGGTGAACTGGGAGTAAGTGGCTGCTTAGCGTGCTACAAGACAGCCCTTCCACACCAAACAGGAATTGCCTAGCCCGAGTGGCTGCTGTGCTGGGCTGAAGAGGGAAAAGAACTTCTTGTGGTCTCTGGAAGCTCACCTTCTCACCTGTGCCTTTTTCCTGTCCTCAACAACACGCCCTGTACTTTGAGCATTCCCCGTGGAATTCCCCTGTGGCATCGAGGCAGGCATGGGGATGCCCATGAGCTCTTGAGCCATCTCTAGCTGAGCCCTAACAGAACTGATCGTGTTTCTGCTTTCACTCCAGGTTCTGGCTGGCTGTCCAAGATCTCAAGAAGCAGCCTTTACAGGACGTGGCCAAGAGGGTGGAAGAAATCTGGCAAGAGTTTCTAGCTCCAGGTGCCCCGAGTGCCATCAACCTGGATTCTCACAGCTATGAGATAACCAGTCAGAATGTCAAAGACGGAGGCAGATACACATTTGAAGATGCCCAGGTTTGCTCAGTGACCCAAATCATGGCGTCATAAGGTGTTCCTTAACCACTTCATAGCCCGACCTTTTGATACAAGTCAGAGGTTTTATGAATAGTTAGAATATCAGCTTTTCCTATTAATAACTCCACTGGTCAAGGCTATTCCAGAAAAGCACACAGGGAAATTGTAAGAGAACATTGCCGTTCTTTGACTTAGAATGCTAGCTGGGGCTGCATCCTGGTAAACCTATCATAAGTTGAAGCTGCCTTTTAAAAAGGCACGCAGTAGGCCTCTCAGTTTACCATACAGAGCCCTGTGAGGGACCAGCTCTTTCCCTCAGGAGCACAGACTGACTGGGAACTTCAGCTCACTCACTCTCTACCATCTAGAAAGAGGATCACACCAAACAACAGTAGTCAGAGAAAGATGCCTCGACTGAGTGCCCATTGCTTATGTGCCACTGTAAAGTCAAGGTATTGTAAGTCAAACCACTATGTGTTGTGGAACCATATTTATTTGCTTTATCTTTTTCAGGGGAAAAATATTGTACAAAATCTAAACTCTTATACAAGATCAGGAGTAGATTCAAAACAAGGCAACATCAATAAAGTAGGAATTGTGAGCTGGTCGGATCAAGAGTCAAGCCCACCCCTGTCCAACTGTCATGCCCACATTACACTGCTTCCATGGTGACCACCCCATCCAGTTAGTAGTTTCTGAGCAGCTCCATATTCCAGGCCGTGGATAATAGTGAGAGACACCACAAAGAACAGATGAAAACTACTTGTCCTCAGCAAGGCCCAGGGCCGGGTGAGAAACAGACAAATAAGTAGGCCATTTTAGCAGTGTGAGAAGACCCCAAAGGAGTAGGCTCTGGGGTCAAATGATGAGCACAGGAAGGATTCAACTCTGCAGGGCCCCGTTAGGATGCTCACTGATGCTGTAGGCAGAGAATGCAAGAGGCTTGCCCTGCCAAGGACAATAGTCTATGCAGGTACACCAATGCAAACAATGGCACAAGACTGTGGCCAGTGTCCCTTGTCATTTGCTCGAGAGCTCAGGCTGAAAACAGCTGTCATGTACCCTTTCTCTCCTCCATCATGAATCCACAAAATGCCTGTGCTGGGCAGATTTGGTTCCAAAGCACTCAGTCTCCTCCCTGTGACATCACGAGGCCCTTGTGCTCTTTGTAGCTTTGGAATCAAATCCCTAAATCATGAGGGCTCTTCCCCCCGTCAGTTTTGTATATGTATATGTTCTCAGGGATAATACGGATGTGACTCAGTAAGAAGGGGGATGGAGAAGTTCTCTGAGAACACCCTGCGCACAAGGCCTGAAACACAGATGCCTTCAGGAGGCTATAAGGTTACAAAACTTCAGAAAGAGGTGCTGATGTCAAGCCATGATGCTCCCAGTCTGGGTGTCACTCCAGGCACCACACAGGAAGGGTTTTCTTGAACGTTTTCTCATGGGAACTCTTGAACACAAAGCTGGCAACTAGCAGAAACACAAACCTTTATGAGCCTTCATTCAACCTCAACAGTCATCAGTATATAACCGATCTCCTTTGAGCTGTGTCCCCACCTGCATGTTCACCGGCTGCTTGGAAGGGGAATGTCCTTTTTGCTTTAATATTGCCACACTACCATTACCACAATTTAATAAAATGTCAATAACTCCTTAAAGATGCCATCAGGCAAGTGTTGACGGAAGTTTCTCTCCTACCTGGTCCCACAGTTGTTCAGTCCTAAAGAAACACACAAAGTCTTATATTAATTATAAACTGTTTGGCCTATTATCTCAGACTTATTGTTAACTAGTTCTTACAACTTAAATCAACCCATAATTCTTATCTTTGTTTAGCCAAATGGCTTGGAACCTTTTCTCAGTAAGACATTCTCATCATGCTTCCTCTGTGTCTGGCTGGCGACTGTGTCTCTGCCTTTCCTGTTCCTAGAATTCTCCTAGTCTGGTTGCCCTGTCTATACCTCCTGCCTGGCTACTGGCCAGTCAGCATTTTATTAAACCAATACAAGTGACAGATCTTTACAGTGGACGAGAGCATTATCCCACAGCAGACAAGTGTATGAACTTTTAATAGTCCCATAAATGATTTCTAAAACACCATTTAAAAATCAGATTCCGCACAAGGGCTGCACAGTACTATTGACCAATGAGGGTGTTCTTTAACTATACTTCATCTTTCTCTCTCAACCTCTGTGCATATTGGACGAAGTTAGATGTTTCATCCTATGAAGGCTTCCCGCCTTGATCTTTCTGGTGACAGCTCTGCGTGCTACACACATTCCTCTGTCACCCAATATTTCCTATCAATTGGGTGTCTGATTTTTATATTTAACTAGGTTTAGCTTTGACTTTTGTGGACTTCATTGTGGTGTCTTGTCAGGAGGAACTCAATAATGTCTCCTGTCTTGTGTGTGATTTTTAGCCACTTTGTGTATGTGTTTTCAGCCACTTTGGGTGTTTGTTGCTGAAGTTAATTAGGGTTGTGAAATGGTGATGTTCTTATTATCTTTCTCTCCTTGTTGATGAGCTGCCGGCTTTCAAAAGGAGGCACTCCCCTCAACTCCTAGTTAATTAACTAGTTAGTATCACCATTCATGTAAGAAAAGAGGAATATTTGATTCTTTCTCTTCGTTGCTAGTTTCTAACAAAATGAGTGGCTTGGTATCATCTTCATTTGGTGGCTGACTGGAGTTCTGTTTGTTTTCAACGTCTTTTAAACTCATGAATTTAAACACTTTTGATATGTTTTATGATCTATTTTACTGATTTTTATTGATGCATGGGTTTTAGAATCTCTAACCAATTGATTCTTTCTGAGGTGACCCCAGTAATTATACAAATAGCATGACACCTCCATGATTCTGTGCATGGTCCTAGACCTGGAAAAAGCCTTGCCTCTAAGGACACCCAGTTCTTCTTATTGGCAAATGATTCCTAGGAGCCACATTGTGGACACTTAGCACTCATGGGTACTAAGTTGTTGGTCTTAGTATTTTTAGTGGACAGAGCTAAGAAATATATTGTAATCTGCAATAAGGATACATTCAGCTGGGCAAGAGTGTATTTCCAGCAATTGGGAGACTGAAACAGGGAGCTAGGTCAGAGTTTGAGACTAGTCCTACCACCTCACTTGTACGTGTACGTGTGTGTGTGTGTGTGTGTGTGTGTGCAGAAAGAGAGATTATGAATTCATGCTGACATTTTCATTGGGATTTAGAATTGCGGAGGGCCTCTCCTCAATCTCTCCCTGCTTAGCTCTTTCCCTCCCTCCTCTGCTCAGAGTCTGGCCCTCAAGGACCTCACAGATGACGTGCTCATCTACTTCCTGCTACATTTCCACAGAGCAGTCTGAGGGCCAGACAATGTGATGACTGCCTGGCTCTTTACTGCTGCATAGTGTTCCTTGATATGGAGGTGGTAGTTTGTTTGCTCAACCAGTCTTCCCCTCCTGGATGCTTGGGCTCTTTATTCAAAGGAGATTTGATGAGAGAACTTAAAAAATAATAAATACATTGTGCCTTGATAAGATATTGAATACCCAGTCTTTACTAGTACAGTTCTATGTGGTTTTTCAAATGTGTTATATCCAAGGCAAGCCTGTGAAAACTAGACAGGAAGATGTATCAAGACCTAACTTCTATAAATTTAAATAAAGCTCCCTTCCTGTGCCAGTTCTCATTCCTAGCCTCTTCCCTGTTGCTCCTTAAGTGTGTTTCCACATACAAATATACGGTCTCCCTAGCAGCCTGACTTTGGGAATGTCACCTAATGCCCTAGTTAGTTTTATGCCAACTTGACACAAGCTAGAATCACTGGGAAGAGGGAAACTCAAGTGAGAAAATACCCTACCAGACAGACCTGTGGAGCATTTTTAAAATTGATGTGGGAGGACCTAGCCCTTGCGGGTGGGTTCATCAGAGGCAAATGATCGTGGGGTATATGAGGAAGTAGACCAGTAAGCCACACAGCTCCATTGTGTGGGCTTCATTTCTCACCCCCAGGTTCTTGCCTTGAGTCCCTTCCCTGGCTCCCTTCAGTGATGGGGTGAGAGTTGTAAGGTGAAGGAAACCCTTTCCTCCCCAAGTTATTTCAGTCACAGTGTTTTACCACAGCAATAGAAACAGTAACCAAGACACCTAAATCCCCTAAGTCTTCCTTCCCTCCCACAGAGCAGAGATATAGCAGAACTTCTACCTCGGGTGAGGTGGCCACAGTGACTGGCCCACAGAAACAAAGGGAAAGCATTTACTATTTTATTTTCCTAACGTCATTAATGTGTTTGTCTTCTATGCTGAACACTGTCAAAATTTCAGATATTTTCATGTTAGCACAGAGAGATAACCCTTCTTTCAGTATCCAGATGTTCCTTGACTTACTATGTGTTACACTTCAATTCATTCATGGTTAAGCTGAAAATATCATTAATTCAAAAGATTAATTTAATGCACTTCACTGACCCAGTGTTTGGTTGAGCGCCATGGAGGCACGGAGAATACTGAGGAACATATACATTCGTTTTTTCTCTCGTGGGCTCCTGTGGCTGAGCTATACTATCGTTTATGCCATTGCTACCCAGCATTAGGAGGGGCTGCTTGCCACATAGACAGCCTGGGAGAAGATCAAAACTCAGTATATAGTTTATATGAGATCCATGTAGCTTTTATACAACTTTGAAGTTGAAAAACTATAAATCAAATTATCCCTCAGAGCCATCCACCATCGTGAAGGAGACACCTGCACTTCACTGTGCTGGGTCTGCTCAGGCTGCCAGGACCCAGTATCAGACTGGGTGACTTACGAGAACATTTGCTCATCTTGGTTCTGAGCTAACTCTGGGATGAAAGTGCTCGCGAGTTTCTTGGTGCTGACCCTGTCCCAGCTCCTGAACAGCTGCCTATGTGCTGTGTAGAGAAAGCTCTTTGGTCTCTTTGCTTCCTGAGAACACCAACCCCAGCAGGGGCCTCCACTTCCAGGACCTCATCCAAATATCGTTGTGTCCCAAAGACCTAACCTCCATCCAACACCATCGTGTGGGAGAGCCAGGCCTTAAAGGGCATGCATTTTGGTGGAATATAAGCTCAGTCCATAACAGGGCGATTTTAAAAATCGGGTAACTCTGTCTTTTACGTTAAACGAGAGAGCAATTTTAAAAAAAAAAAACTAAACTGGTCATGGGAATGACTACATAGTATAAACTTTAGGTTTATGGGACACGTGTCTATGTCACAACTGTTCAGTTTTGCCAATCAAAAACAGCTATGATGTCACAATGGTAAACATGGGTGGGGGAGACAGAGATACAGAGATGTGTGTGGCTGTGTCCCCCAAGGTGTCTTTGTTGACAATGAAATTCAACTCATCATATTTTGCACACACACAGAAACATAATTGTTTTAACTATTAGGAAAAGATTCCCTGACCGGAGATCCAGATTGGAGCCACGGGCTGTTATTTTGAACCAAGCAGTTCATCATGAAAGTCGAAAAGCTTCAATGAAGCAGAAAGACAGAGGGTCAGGGACCGTGACGCTGCAGCTTCTCTGGTTTCTCAGGATGGAGAAGGACTCCATCCTAGTTTGATCGCGGCGACACTGTGATTAATCTGAGGACATTTCTGTGTCAGCATAGTGTGCTCACAAACAGGCCAAGCCCACCACTGTGACAGCCCCAGCTCTCCCTTCCTAGCCAGCCCAGTCACCTGCACCAAGCAGAGTGTTACAGTTTCGAAGCTTCCAGAGACAGAAAGGATGTAAAACCCCATAACCTATGACTCACAAAGACTATGAGCGAGCTCCCCCAGTCTGCTGGCCGGGAGTCTGCAGCTGAGCCCTTCCCGGCTTGGCATATTAGTGCTGAGGGTTTGTCTGGTCCCGAGAGTGGGAGACACTTGAGTGTCCAGAGGCCAGGGCACAGGCCCGATCCTGTGTCTACCCTATACGTTTTGTAGGCTTGTGTATTTTAGGCCTTTACGCTCCTCTCCTCGCTCGGTTTACCCACCCGCTGAGTGGGGATGATGACCCCTACACCGTTAGAGACACTTTGAGATAGGAACTCTGTCGGACTAGCACAGTCAGTCCTATGAAAACGAAAGCAAGTGCCTAATGCTGGTGACCAACAAGCAGGCAGAGCGAAGAGAGACATGTGTGGCTGCAGCCTCTCTGGTTTTCATTTGGCCACATGCAGTAGAGTAAGGTTTATCGTCTATGCTTGCCTCCGGGGAGCATAAGAAACACTCTACCAGTACAGGCCCAGCATTTGCTGGTCCATTTGGTTCTTACAATTCGGGCTGAGACCAATGCGCTGTGGCTATACCTTCAGCTGTTTTCTGTGTTGTTCAAATTTCATAGACTTGGGGGCAGGGGGTCAATGGGCCATGGGTCATTTTTAAGGGCTGGATTTTTCTGCTCTTTCCAACAGGGTATCAGTGAACTTACCCTGTTCCTTACTCACCCTGAGGTCTTTCCAGAACCTACTATGTAGGAGTTTAGAAAAGTCAGAAGAACTAAAAGCTCTGAAAATTCTTTGGAAAGACTGTAAATGGTATAGATTTGTAAGTGTGACCTCACAAATGATAGTAGCTTTAGTATTTCCTGGGGCCTTATACTTCCTGAGTGCTGGGATTAAAGGCGTATGCCACCACTGCCGGGTTTAAAATGTGTAGTCCAGACTGACCTTGAATTCCAGATCCACCTGCCTCTGCCTCCTTTAGCAAATCCTACCGGCCTGCGCCACCAGAAAATAAAGCAAAGTAATTCTATCAATAAGACTGCTCTTGCACATACAGGCTGGACATAGTGGTAGCTCAGGCCTAATAGTCCCAGCCCTTGGGAGTTCTTAGCACAAAGACTGCAATGAGTTCAAAGCCAGTCTGGGCTACATAGTGAGATCTAGCCTGGCCTGGGCTATATAATGACCCTCTGTTTTAATAAAAACAAAGAAACCAAACTGTGGAGGTCCTGAGTGTCCCGGGACAGTACTTGAACATGCTCATCTTCAACTACCCATCCCAGAAAGCACGGGAGAGGGTAAATCAAATGGTTGCAATCCAAAGCTGGGGTTGGACAGAGATCTGAAGCTTGGGGATTGCTATTAACCTAAATGCCTCACTAGCAGGTTTAGGGGGCAAGAAGTCAGGAGAAGTATAGGCCCCTAACAAATGTCCGCAGAGCGCATTTGTCTTGTGAGCCCCTGTGGGCTCTGAAAGCGTTAGGGGTCCATTGACCAGCCTGGTGGCTATGTAGCTTGTTTTTAAAGCCTCAGAGAAACCAAGGATGGTCCAAGGACTGTGTTTCTAGGTCATTCAATCATTTGTCTATTCTCCATCTATTGATCTTTGTGACCATCCATCCTCCATTTGAGTTGGAAAACCTTGACCTGTGTGGAGTGACCTCTGTGATGAAATTACACAGGACACAGGAGGTCTGAGTGGCTCGTCACCGTAAGACAGAGCTTGCCTCACCACCCATCATTCTTTACAAACAGAGCAAACAGGTCACTGAGATTGGGTTGGATTGGAAACCAGTCCTTTAAACAGATTGGCAGTTGAATCGAGCAGAGTAACCTCCCCCATTGGCTTTACGGCGTGCACATCCCCACCTTGCCTTCTTAACTGTCCCGGCTTCACTGCCTCCCTGACCTATGTTATTTCTGAGGCTCCCATCCCCACCCTGCACCGGAGTGTCTGGACCTTTGATGGAAGCAGGAATCCGTTTTCTTTGCCTTTTGTAAGTGCCTAACCGCGCTCGGGTACCACTCTGTGTGGGGGTTCAAGTATTTCAGAAGCGGGTGTCTTGCTGGGCATAGTGGCTCCTGCCTGTCATCAGAGGCAAGGAAACCATTTCAGGTCTGACTCTAATAAACATAGCAAGTTCCAGAGCAGCCAGGAATCCATAGCAAGACCCTGCCCCCACAAACGAGCAGACAAACCAACCAATGTCCTTGAGTCATGTACTCTTAGTTGTGTCTACCATGGTAAGGGGGAGGGGGCAATTTGTCACTTAGCTTTCAACTTCAAAGAGCCTTGAGGAACAACCAGAGTAATCAATAAGGACCAGCTAAATTACGTGTCTAATTTTACGTTCAGCAAAACTTGGAATATTCACTATGTGCCAGATGTTCGAGGCACTGCAAATCTGCAGCTGTATAGGCAGGCCCCTTCCTGGAAACAGCCCTCAATCTACGTGACCAGAACTCTCTGAAGTCCACATGTATTCATGGACTAGTCGAAGACTTCAAGACCAGGATGAGGTCTAGGTGATAAACAGACACCATCAAATCCACCCCCATCATGAGCAGACAGGAAGCCTCTTGCCGAAAGTGTCCGTGAGTATGTGAACTTAGTTGTTTAAGATCAGTTTGGTGGAGGAACGCAAGGTATCTAGCCTTTGCTTTGTTTGAAAGCCAAAGAGTAATTGGGGAATAAGGTTTCACGTTTGCCCTAAGCAGTCCTCTGACCCTGCTGAAAGCTGTCCATCCTTGTGGTGGTGGTGGTATGGGCCTGTTTTCTGGTGCACACACTCTGTTAGAGAACACATCCCGGTCCACCGTGTACAATCACTAGGGAATCCCGTCACAGCTTGCTTCAGAGGTTACTCACTGGATTCTGTGGGTGGTATTATTTTAGGGCGACAAGCAGCAGAGGGAGGGATGAGTCTGCAAAGAACAAATCAGTTGTTTATGAGCCGATTCTGTTTATTACCAGGAGTTCCTGGAGAGAAGGGATCAGAGAATTAAACTCTGGAGTTTCTGTGTTGCTAATTCTGAGCATAGAGTTTTAGTACCAAACCCTTTAAGAGGGAAGAAAAAGCAGTCTTCCATGTCAATATGTGGGAGGTGGGAGGGAATATTTGAAGCTGTCTTTGTTGCCCTTATCGCAGAGTACAGATAGAACAGCATTAAAATCCTGTGCCTTGAGCCAGTTAAGTTGTATCTGTGAGAGATCATGCATGATAAATGCAAGGGATCTCTTTTGTCACATTCATATATGACTTTCAAATGATCCCCTATATGGAAATCACACACACACACACACACACACACACACACACACACACACACACACAGTCTCCCTCCCCTCCCCTGTCTTCTTAGAGAGCCCAAGAAATCCAAATGGAGGCTTCTCATTTAAGATTCCTAAAACAGTCATCCAGACAGGCATCCCTGGGCCTATGAATGTAGCTTACGGGTAGAGAATTTGCCTAGAAAGTATGTGGGAGGGACAGGGTTCAGTCCCCAGTGCTGCAAGAAGCAGCCAAACAATCACCGAGCTAGACTGATTAGTCTTTGCTCGTTGCGATCCATGTCGCCTGGCTCCCGTTCTCTTTGCTCACTGAGTGGACAACTGAGCTGTTATGACATACCTCCATGTGGCCTGTCCTGTAAGACCCGTCTTGAAAGAATTTAATTTCCCTTAGGATTCAGCTGGCCATTCCCAAGACTTAAAGATCTTTGGCTAAAGACAGTTAAGAGTCTCTAGCAAGATGAGACTCAAAGACCCAGACTTAAGTGTCCAAGGCAAGTCGCTTGGGATCTGCGCTTCTATGAGACACCAGAGCCTGGGTCTTTGCCATTTCCATAGCTAACGGTGGTGGTGGGTGGCTCTCAACAGGGAATGGCGAGAAGGGTCAATGCCTAGCATGAGACTGACCCAAACTTAAGACTTGGGGAGGAAGCTTTGCCACCCCTGCACCTACGCCTGGAAGGGCGCACTGTATCTCAGCCAAGAGACACTGGTTCCCTTTAGGCTATAACCTATGAAAAGGAAAACGCCTTGAAAAGGAGCATACCAAGGTGGGAGCAGCGTGGCCCCTGGGTTCAAATGCCCTCTGCTAACAGGGAACGAGGCATCCCGCCAGGTGTAATTTCAGCAGCCCTGTCTGTAAAATGGGGCTATTTCCCTACTATTTCAGATCAGCAGCGCAAAGTGCAGCTGAACCCTGTTCCCGGTCCTCTTTGCTCCAAGCTGTTTCTTTTCTCTGTAATCTTCCCCCTTCTGTCTCATCCACACCGCCTCTCACACGCACAATCATAACACAAGGTTATCATTATTACTTGACGTGTATAATCATTTTGTGGTGCTTTTCCCTCTATTTCTGCACTGAAACTGTGATTGGCAGGACTAGAAACGGGCCAAGTGGGGACTTGAATCCAAGCCTCTGGCTCCGGGCCCAGTTCCCTCTCCTTTGGCCCCCTTTCCACAGCATATTCTGCCCCTCGTTTTCCTTGAAGGGACCTGACAGCTCCTCAAGCATGGCTATTACACCCGGAAACTTAGGAATGGAGGGCCACAATGAGGCACAGACACCTGCAGAAAGAAAAATAGGACACTTGAAAAATCACAAGGAGGGCTCTTGGCCGCTATGCACGTCCCGGCTGAGTGGCTCCCACTTCAGGAAGGTGTTCTAAAGCTGGAAGATGAGGTCTGTGCTGTCTTAGCAGCCCACAGCCCAGGAAGACACATACCGATATTCTTAAGAGGGTCAGCTGCTCCCGCATGCTTGCAGCCCAGGGCCTTGGACATTCATGTGAATACCGCACACACACACACACACACACACACACACACACACACACACACAGACGTCTTACCAGAGGTTCAGTGTTTTGTCTAAAAAGAAAGGACATTTCCAAATGAAGGCTAGCACAGCAAAATATTGATTTGGAGCAGGTGTGGTCTAGAGACAGCGTGGTTTGCTTGCTCTCCCTGGCTCCTACGTGTTTCCTAGACTCTTACACCTCAGCCATCCTCCGGGCAAGTAGAGGGCCCATCTACAGATGAGCCATGCCCAGGGAGGAGGGTGTTGACTCCTTTCCAGCCCTGGAAAGTGTGTGGCTAACACACCCGTGCAGTTCAGGTCCTACCGTACTGGTTTCTTAAGACAGACAGAGCCATTTTTGTCCTCCCTCCAGGGTGACCCAGGGGAAGATATGGCCTTGGAGTCAGTCCTCATCTCCCTAACAGACCGAGAGAGGTGGAGGGAGGGGGCAGATACCTGATAAGTAGGATGGAAGAAGAGGGAAGTGAGGGCCAGACAGAAGGCAAGAAGAGGCAAAGAAGAAAGGAGATTTTTTTTTTCTCCAGCCCGTTTGAGGATCTGGCTGAGATCGCCAGTGGCTCTCTCGCACTTTGCAGAGGTAGATATACATTTCCCTTAGGACCAGTTGTTGGCAGAATGGGAAAAACACACTAGAACCCTTCATAAATCAGCAGAGGTCACTGCCACGAGCTTTGTACACTTGCTGTCCCTGGCGGTGATAAACTCATTGCATTTGGGAAATGGCCAGAGACCCTGAGTCTGATCTTAATTCTTATTCCCAGAAAAATCTCAGTTCTGGGTTCTCCCACCCCCTGTTTACTGTCTTTGTGTTTCCTAGACAAAGCTGGAAGGAACACATTTTCCTGACATCAAAGGCAACATTTCTTTGTTTGGGGAGGAGGAACAGGACAAGGGAGTCACTGAATCCCTAGGCTGTGGGAAAGCAAGGCTCGGGCCAGAGGGTAGCTGGCACTATGGTCCCCATAGGGGGCCTGGGAGACCTGCAGAGTGTCAAAAGCCTGGTTTTGTCAGACCTGAATGCTAGGATTCTAGGGCTACTTCTCTCTGTCCATACCCACATAGGGTGATTTGAGGCTTCATAATGCTAGTAAAAAGGTACAAGGGGAACAAGACCATGGCCCCACCCTCCAGCAATCTGCGCTCACATTGCCCACTTGCCCTCATACTGCCCTTGCCTGGGTGTGTGACTTAGGGACGGTAATGGTGGTGTCCATACTTTGGAGAGTGAGCCATAGCCCACTGTCTTCCCACTCTGTGGGATCATTCCGTACCTGCTCTATCCCCTCCCCTTGGCTTCAGACCCTCCTACCTTGGTGAGTCCTTTTCCAGTCGATGGCCATTCCCCACCCAGGAAGATCTGCTCAGCCCCAGCCACACCCAAGCATAGTGGCTGTACTTGGACACCTTTGCAGCCCTTTGCTCAAATGGCTATGTGTGTCTTGGTGGAGAGTCCTCTTGTCTATAGATGCTAAGCTCTGTGATAACAAAGTTCTCTTTGTCCTATTCAGACTATAACCTCACAGACTCAGTGCCTGGTGTCTACTAGATGCTCAATAAAAAACTGGTGAATGAAGCCATGATTAAATGTTCAAACACCTTCCTTTTCCTGCTGTTTCAGGTGACAAGGTCAGTTTTGTTAATGAATCCAGGTTTTTCCTGGCTGCACTGAGGTAATAGGAATTAAGCAGATCTGGGTTGAAGCTTGTGGCTGAGGCCAGAAGGAGAGGCCTCCTCCTACCTTGCAGGGAGCAGAGGGTTGCGAAGCATATCCTTAGCATTTAGATTCCCAGAAGAAGCCAGAAGCAGCAGCAGAGATGCATTGTTTGAGAGATTTGGAGAGGGTCCAGATCTTGGGACAGGCCTTTGCTGATGACTCAGGAGCCACCGGCTCTGTTAGCCAGACAGAGATGATACTCGATTTAATAAAGAAGAAGAAGAAGAAGAAAGAAGAATAGACAGTAAGTCATCTTTACTCAGAGTTAACATTTGCACCTACGATTGTAATAGTAGAGCAATTTAGAGATATCGAATGAAAGCCAAGACCAGTGACACCCCAGATCCAGGCTCTGGGGCAGAGAAGGGTGTTTGTGCTAAGAGGTTCAGAGGTTCACAGCCCTTCATGGGGATGTGATCCTCTCCTCCCAGACAGAGCAAGTAAGTAGTAGCTTAGGCCAGTCATAAACTAAAGCATCATTGACCATTAAGCACAAGCAAGCATTTTAGTGAACCAGGAAACCCTGCATTAGTGTTTTCTGTTTCTGTAACAAACTACTCAAGGATGAGTGTGTCACAGAGCAGAAAAAAATGTATTTGATTTGGTTTTGAAGCCTAAAATTCTAAGATCAGGCGACCCTATCTGTTGGGGCTCTGGCCTTCCTGCTGTGTCTCAATATGGCACGGAACGTGTGTGAGGAGAGAGCTCATGATGAGAGAGGGGGTAAGAGGGAGCCAGAACCCAGCACTTGCAGGCACTAACTGGGTTCTGAGCCTTGGGGGAGCATGCTTAAGCTATAGCCAAACCATCCAGAGTGGTGTAAACCCAACTAATGTTTGACCCTGTGACAGGATGCCTCTCTAAAAGATGAAGACATGTTGTCCCCATCATCCAGGGACTTAAACTGGTGGCATTGGGGGGGGGGCTGGATATTTCTGTGAGGTTTTCTGAAAAACATTTCACATTAAGGTTGTTCACTGAGAACACAGTCTCCAAAGCAGCCACTAATTCCCCTGCATTCTTTGCCTGTCCCTTTCCATTGATGAGGATGCCACCCAACTTTTTTAATTTTTATTGATTTGTACATTTTTTTCTGCTCCCCTCCTTTCCTCTCCATCCCCTTCAACCCTCTCCCATGGTCCCCATGCTTCCAATTTACTCAGGAGATCTTGTCTTTTTCTACTTCCCATGTAGATTAGATCCATGTATGTCTCTCTTAGGGTCCTCATTGTTATCTAGGTTCTCTGGGGTTGTGAATTGTAGGCTGGTTTTCTTTGCCTGCAAATATCAAGATGTCATTATTTTTTTCTGCTGTGTAGTACTCCATTGTGTAAATGTACCACATTTTCCTTATCCATTCTTCGGTGGAGGGGCATTTAGGTTGTTTCCAGGTTCTCGCTATGACAAACAAAGCTGATATGAACATAGTTGAGCACATGTCTTTGTGGCATGATTGAGCATCCTTTGGACATATACCTAAAAATGGTATTACTGGGTCTTGAGGAAGGTTGTTCCCTAATTTTCTGAGAAATCGCCACACTGACATCCAAAGGGGTTGTACCAGCTTGCATTCCCACCAGCAATGCAGAAGTGTTCCCTTTTCCCCACACCCTCTCCAGCATAAGTTGTCATCAGTGTTTTTGATCTTGGCCATTCTTACAGGTGTAAGATGGAATCTCAGAGATGTTTTGATTTGCATTTCTCTGATGACTAAGGATGTTGAACATTTCCTTAAGTGTCTTTCAGCCATTTTAGATTCCTCTGTTGAGTGTTCTCTGCTTAGGGCTTTACTCCATTTTTAAAATTGGATTATTTGTTCTTTTGATGACCAATTTCTTGAGTTCTTTGCGTACTTTGGAGATCAGCCCTCTGTCTGATGTGGGGTTAGTGAACATCTTTTCCCATTCTGTAGGCTGTTGTTTTGTCTCGTTGACCGTGTCCTTTGCTTTACAGAAGCTTTTAAGTTTCAGGAGGTCCCATTTATTAATTGTTTCTCTCAGTGTCTGTGCTACTGCCACCCAACTTCAGTAAATATGGGACACCTTAGTAAGAATGAAGCTGATCCCAGGACCCTTTGGGGCTCCACTGGGGATGGACTGCAGAGGTTCCTGGCATAGCCAATGCATTTCTTCTGTTTCATTTTCAGTTTTGTTTTTCATTATTTATAACTGACAGGTAAAACGTCATCTGTTTTCATGGTGTAATCATGTTTTAACATGTGTGTACACTGAAAATGTCTGAATCAAGTAATTGAACATGGTTATCATTCCACACACTGTTTCATTTCAATTAAGAAAACTTTAAATAAAAATTTCACAATGACCAGATACTGTGATGACTGTATTCAGCCATGGTGTACTCTAGATATACTGAACCTATTCCTCCTGTCTAAAGGAAGTGTGTCACCTGTGGCCAGCATCCCCCAGGCTCCCTCCCCTGCACTCAGTCCCTGGCAGCCATAACTCTCTCTCCACTTTCATGAATCTGATGTGTTCGCTTCCCCATGTAAGCAGTGTCAGTTATTCTGTGCCTGACTTATTACATTTCACCTAGGTTCATCTACACCATAGTAAAGGACAGATCTCAAGGCTAAGGACTATTCCATTGGTGTGTGTGTGTGTGTGTGTGTGTGTGTAAAATATATCTCCCACGTGTCCTTTATCTGTTCATAAGCTGATAGGCACCTTGATTAATTCCAGGTCTTGGCTATGTGCCTTTTATGCTGGGTAGGGAGACGTCTTGGTGAAGTCTGTCCATTGTTCTCTAGCCAGGCTACAACCACCCCCAACCCCCAAAAAACTCCCGCAAAACCCCACCCTATCCCAACCCTCAGGTCTAGAAAAAGGACTCAGCAGTTGAGAGAACTGGATACTTTTCTTGAGAACCTGGGTTTGATTCCCAGTACCCACAAGGCTACTCACAACTGTCGGTTCCTGGGAATCTGATGCCCTCTCTTCTGGCATCTGCAGGCACTGCATGCTCATGGTATACAGAAATACATGTAGGCAAAACATTAATGCATATAAAAATTAAATGAAAATGAAGACAAAAATGTGACCTCCCCAACAGATGTAAGGTCTCCGCCTCCTCCATACATGGTGTCCTCTGGGAAGAGAAGCCAAAAAGAGGTTCCCAGGGGTAAGCCCTGACTTCCAGCTGGGCTGTCTCTCCTCACTGACCAGCCCTCCACTCCCTTTGGCACTGAGGCCTTTGCCCAGCTTTCTGAAGGGACAGGGAACACTATAAGGGACAAAGCTTCCTTTACCAGGCCAGCTGCCAACTAATACTCCACCATCTTGGGTGGCCCACTCTTCCTCCCTGTAGCACTGCTCTTGGGTCAAACCATCCTTCCTCCATGCCGCTCTGTTTGAGGGCTGGAACTGTCTGCCTTTGAGAAGAATAGACTGTGAGAAAGAATATGTGACTGGATGAATTAGTTGCAAGCCAGGGGTCATACGCTGGACCAAGGAAATGGGTCTTCTCGGAGCCTTGGAGACGTAGCAACAGCAGCAGCCTCCTCTTAGGTGCCACCATTAGGTCTGGCATATGTGCCCACGTGCTCCATGAGCCAGTCGTGAAGGGTCACCCTCCAGACCAAGATGGTGACCCTAATGTATACAGGCCGATTCAATTATATTGGTGTGTGTGTGTGTGTGTGTGTGTGTGTGCACATGCATGTACTGTGTATACACATGCAGAAGCCACAGGAGGATGTCCAGTATCCTGCTCTATTAATTCTCCACTTTATTTTCTTGAGGACAGAGTCTCACTGATACTGGAGCTAGGCTGGCAGCCAGCAAGCCCCAGAGATCCAACCCACCTGTCTCTGCCCTCTACTGCACAGCCACGCCCAGCTTTTACATGGGTGGTGGGAATTCATACTCAGGTCCTGATGTTTGCACAGCGTGAGCTCTTATCCAATGGACCATCTTCTCAGACCCTCTAGGCTCCTTTTTGAAGCTGTACTTTTTATTTAGAGACACTTGCAGGCTCCCAGAAAGTTACTAAAAAATACAGAGATGGACCATTTATCCAACTTCCCAATGGCAACATCTTGCAAAACTGGAGTAGAGTTAATATTGTAACTTAATGTAATGATGGCGCCACCATCCATTGTTGTTCAGGCTTGCCAGTTGTACTTGCACTCACATATGTGTGTGCTTCATTCTTCACAGCTGTATCACCTGTGCAGATGTGCCAAGATACAGAACCACCCATCACCACAAAGATCCTTCCTGTTGCCTTGTATAAACACCTATTGGCCCATTCCTAACTTCTGGCCACCACTAATCTGTCCTCTAGCTCTCTAATCTGCCCTTTAGTGCCTGTTCTATAAATGAAATCAGATGGTATAATTGAGGAGCAACGTTTTCACTCGTCATATTTCCCATGAGATTCTCCCCAGTTTTGGAGCAATACCAGTCATTCATTTCCTCCACCTGTTGCTACTGTGGCTTTAACCACTGCATAACCCAACATGAGACCTGATTACAAATCCTTTGAGACAGGAACCTCTTGCTCTGTAAGAGAAAAATGCCATTTTGCTTGTTTATTTCTTGACATGTTACGTGGGAGAGGTGGGACACACTGCAACTTTTCCTAGCTCCATTCAAACATTCCTGTGCCCGCCCACCCCCAGGTCAGGTGGATTATCACTTCCTTTAGCTCCAGCTGACAGATCTTTCTCGTGTCTCCCTACTCCTCTCCTTCCCCAGGAGCACATCTACAAGCTGATGAAGAGTGACAGCTACGCCCGCTTCCTGCGGTCTAATGCTTACCAGGACCTGTTGCTGGCCAAGAAGAAGGTATCTTGGGAAGGGCAAGCTTGTCTTTCTTAGCACTATTGACTCTCGCTGCTGCTTGCTGCTGGTGTAAAATGAGAATATCATCCCTTGGGTTTTGTTTATTTACTTTTCCTTTCTTCTCTCCCCTTTTCTGTCTGCCCCTCTCCAATCAAAAAGAGTGAGGAAGGTGAAGGTTACTGTCCCAGCCTCCCCCGATATCCAGGAGACGGCATTCTGCCTCCGTGTTGCCATTCCCTCTGTCTGCCTGTTTTGCCTACAGTGAGAGGAGGGTGACCAAATATCATTGCCACAGTGGCTCGACTCCAAAATGTCAGGTTGGCAGTGACCCAAGAAAATCTCTTAGGATAGCAGAGAGATTTTTCATTGCCAGTTCCATTCAGCCATTCCCAACAGGTCCTTCCCTCTTTTCAACCTGACTAGAAAGGGAGCGTATGAAGTGAGGATCAGGACACCCCTAACCCCCACCCTGGGAAAGAAAGTCTTGCCAGTTTTAATGGATCCACCAGACATCTGCATCATCACTAAAACAGGGCATTGATCCCTTCTTGCCCTGCCCTGGCTCACCATTTCTCTGAAGTTTTTCCCGGTTACTTTAACTAGGAAGTAACCACCTCCCAACCACCACCTCCTCCTCTTCCAATTGGAATTACATCATGCTCTTACAGCCCTTGGAGACTTGGTTCACAGAGCCCTGAGCCCCTCAGCATGCAGGTGATGAGAGTGCCTGGAAGGGGGACAGGTATGCAAGAATGATACATGGGCTAGGAAAGGGGAGGCAGGGCTCATGAGTCTGGTGAACACGCCAACCTGCTGGACACCAGCTCCAACCTGAAGGCCATGTGTGGCCAAGTGTGACTCAACTTGATTCTACCACTTCCATTCTCCCTACACACACACACACACACACACACACACACACACACACACACACACACACA
>JAQHUG010000043.1:9777356-9788498 GCA_028555095.1 Dicrostonyx torquatus
CACACACACACACACACACACACACGCACCTCTCTTCTTCCGGTGTCCAAACCCCAGTCCCCAAGCATATCATTGTCCATCCACGGGCTTTCTGTTGGGCTACCTTTCAGCCTCACGCTCTTCTCTGTACTGGCAACTGTACTGCCTGTCTGCCCATCTGATTGGTACCATGCAACTCCAGAGTCCTGGAGAGCATTTACTTCTACCTTCTTGTTTTCACACCCCCTACCCCCGCATGAAGAATCCTAAGACTCTGAGAAAAGTGAAAGACCTTCCAGAAGTTCTGTCAAAAAAACTCCACTCTGCTACTTTCCAAGCCCCTCTCTGAGTTTAGCTCATAGGATGGAGAATGTGAAACCTTTGGCCAATTCTCTTTTTGGAGGATTGGTTCCTGTAGTTGGGGGATGAGGCTCCCACACACGAGTGGCTCTGCTGCCCACTTTTTCAAGCACTGGAAGAAAGATCAAGGTCATAGAGACTTTGGGCACTTAAATCTCAAGTCTCATGGGAGAAAGTCAAGGGAAGATTTTTTTATTTCTTGAGGCTCAAGTCCCCTAAACTGACCCCAGTTAGGGGACATTTAAGGCTCTAGCAATTTCACCAATCTGTGCCTAGCTACATAAACATTTAGAGTAAAGGTCAGATGCCATTTAGTCTCCCCATGGTTGTGGGGAGGGAAGGTGCATCTCAATCCAGGAAGCGGCTAAACTAACTGAGTTTGCATATCCCTCCTGACATAGGAGGCCAGGGGAATGGGGCAGCAACTAACCCCTTCCTGGGAAAGGTTACAAATGAAGTTCATTAGTTACCCCCCAGCCCTCAAGTTAAAGGATGTTCTTCTGGCAGAAAGCCAGGGTACCTGCTGATCTCCTCAATATGGAGGAGTTATTTCCCCAAATAGTGGCACTTTCCCATCTACGTCTTCCTGAGAGTCTCCAGGCACCAGATTTGTAACTCAGCACCTTCAGGAAGGCCCAAAGCATCCTCTGATTCCAGTGGTGCTGGTGTTCACCCTGTGATAGCGACACCCAGGTTATGAAAGGGCGTGTGAGATCTCCACCCTCCCTCCAGCCCCAGAGAGTAAGAAGCTGAGAGCCATGCCTGGTAGAGTCTAGAAACACAGACTTACGCTCTGTTGTGATGGTTCGTCCTCTTTTCTATTCTCAGAGGACAGGATAGTTGCTCTGGAGAACTAGATTCTAAAGGAGGGTGAACTGGATTTCGATGTAACAATGATGTAGCAATGATGATGGGATTCCATAGCAGCTCAAAGGAAACTCAGCTATGTGACCAGGGGATAAGTGTAACAGGTCTAGAACTGGCTTGACTTGACTCAATGTCTGCCCTCTGGTGTCTTTAGGATGAGAGCTGAGTTTTGTCCCCCTCCATAGCAGACTCTGGGTATGGGCCAGACATGGATCCCACAGATTCTATCTGAGAAGAAAGCCCAGCCCAACTCTATGGTTACATGTCGTTTGCCTTGTGTTTTCCTTCTGCAACTTCATATTTGTCTTTCCGGAGCTTAGTTAAGTCAGTAGGGGACATGGATGGATGCCAAGGACGGCTGCCTTTTGCCTGACACCTCTGTTTCTAGCACATTCTAGACCCACAGACACCTAGCTGCTTCTTCAGTTCCCAAGTTGCAAGTATTTGTCCTGTGTGTGTGTGTGTGTGTGTGTGTGTGTGCCTGTGTGTGTCCTCTGAACTTGTCAGCCTTAGGCTCAGTACTTAAAACAGGGCTCTAAGTCAAGCCAGCGGGATTTGGGATAGAATTCCATTCTTTCTGGGTAGAAAACTTGGGAAAAGGGTCAGGAAGGCACCCTATCTCTTCCTCCTGAGAGGCCTGTAGTAGAACATTTTTGGCCTTCACTTGCCTCTGCTCCTTGAACCTGAACTAACAGTTCCCCCACGAGGATGCTGAGCCTCCTGAAGCCATCCCCAGTTCATCTTAGAAGTGTTACCACTTGGGAACTGAGAAGCTGTTTTCTGCTCAGAGCTAGGCTTGTTTCCCGAGACCTCAGCCCCCTTTGTCATTGCAAAGTACTTGAGTAGCCTCTGCTTGCTCTCAGGACACAGAAAATCATTAGGAAGGCGCTGAAGTTAGCAGACGTTCCTTTAGGCAGGAAAAACCTCAAGAGAGAAAACAGTCCTGACCCACACTCACGGATGAATTCAGGACTCAGCCCTGGCTGCTTCTGGAGTCCCGTCAGGATCTCAGCACGGCCACACATGGATGGTCCTCAGAGCTAGTCTGTTCTGTGTCACCACTCGGAGGCCCAGGGCCCCTGCTTCGGAGCCATCTTGAATGGCCACCAGGGTGCTCCACAAGGCAAAGCCCCTGCAGTACCACCCATGGCCCTTCTAAAAGCCCATTCCCTCCTCTCACTCCCCTGGGCTCCAGAGAGGCAGTGTGTTTCTCCGGGGCTTCTGTTTTCCTACTCTTCATCAGCTCTGCCAACAGCTCTGGCTGCTTCTCTCTGCCCGTTTTGCCGCATTTGGCTTTTGTGTTTTGTTCTTTAGCTGTGGCTGCTGCTGTTTAGAAATCACATGTAAGCTGAAGATTTTTTTCCCCTGTATTTTTCTTCCTACCCTTTTTTTTCCTCCCCCTTAAAGCCAGAAAGTGAGCAAGGTCGTAGAACTTCCCTAGAAAAGTTCACCCGCAGTGTGGTAAGTTCAGCTGGTGTTCTGCCCTCCATGTTCCTTTCGCTTTTGGTTTTGGGTTTTCAGATCTTTTTTTGTCCTGTTTGTTTCTTCTTTTTCTTTTTTTTCTTCTTTTTTTTTTTTTTGGTGGGAGGGAGTCCAGTGCTTCCCCTCCTCTCCCCTCACCTTTTCTTTGCCAGTGTCTGCAGCTTCTCTTCCAGGGATGGGATTGCAAAATGAGCAAGCATTCCCACCCACCCACCCTCTGCAGAAGGTTCACAGCTCAGGGCCCAACCTGTGGCCTCTTTTTGAGGCTCTGAGGAGAAAGGAACCTTACTGCTCCTGGGGCTGGGCCATCTGTGCATCTTCTACAGCGGCCTGGGGAGAAGGCCTTGGAACAAACCACGAACCAAATTGGCTGAGAACCATCACTCGCCTCAAAAAAAAAAAAATCCAAATTTCCCTCTGTGAACCCTGACCGTCGTGTTAGTGTGGGTCACAAGCTGCTGTTGCTGCAGTGTGGGCGGCTTTTGCTGTGTGCAGAAAGCAACCAAGCTGCATGGGGTGTGGCACTGTGGTCTAGCTGGTGTGTGTGTGTGTGCGCGCGCACGCGCGCTGGTGGCCTCTGCATGAATACCAACAGCCCTTGAGGTCCCTTGTCAGCCTCATTTGCATAGTGCAGCCTGTAGAGAAAGACAGTTACTAAGCCCCATAACTGTGCCAAGGTTTACCAATCTCCCCAGTCCCTAATTCTGATAAAGGGGTACATACAGGACAGAGGTCCCCTGTCCCTTCAGGGAAATGGCCTTTCCCCTTTCCACAACAGCTTGATGTGGCAGAGACTCACACAGCGACACAGAGAGGCAGGTAAGAGCAGTCCATGAGGTCCCTATGGCTTACATGGCACAGGGCAGAAACATCTCCTCTTCCCATGGTGGCTTCTTCTCCAAGCCTAAGACTGGATACACACTGACTGGTCTAGAGGAAGCCATTGAGTTCATGGAACCCTGCCTGTACTATTAATATCAAACTATCAGCAACCAAAATAGCAGTTGCAGGGCACACGGAGCTGGCCACCTTGCTCTTCCCAAAGAGCGGGGCCCACTGATGCTAACTTGCTTTGTTTCCCCACCTCTGTCGAAGAGCAAAGTCCTTGTAAAACATGACTACTGTATGATTCATGCCCTTTCAATCCTTTTTAAATAGTCTAAGAAATCCTGGGTTGACAGCTATGTAGCCATTTTCCTGTCATAGCAGGATGCATTTTAATGACATTTAACCGTGATTTTGAATTCACCAAATGTATACATCACAACACCTCAGGGAGGTGGCAATTAAAAGATCGAAGCGCCTCTCTGTCTTCGTAGGCTTTCTCACAAGAGAAACCAAAACCTGCAGACTGGGAGACCCGTTGGCCCCTTGTCCTTACAGCTGGTTTGCTGTGGTCATGTGGTCATGAAGGTGACCATGCACTGTCAGAGGCCAGGCCCGTTGGACCTCTTCATGGGCCACCACAATAGCTTCATAGAAGGGGGGGGGCTTTCTGTATTGAGCTGTGGCCTGGCTGCTGTAAATAGGAGAGATTGAGCCAACAAGTTAAAAGCAAGCCATAGAGGCAACCAGGACTTTCAGGTGCAAATTGAGAAAAAAGAGTTTTCTTTGTGGGCTGAGCCCTGTGCATGCTCTTCAGGTAGACGGTGAAGATGAGGTTTAAGAGAGGAAACCTGGTACATGGACAAGATGTGCAAGCATCTTCAGGTTCCTTCCCGTAACAGAGAAGTGGGTATCAGGATAGGCAAAGACAGTCTCAGCGAAGATCTGTGAAGGGCATTTATTGGTGTCCCTTCACCTCAGAAGTACTGTCAGCTCGGTGGACCTCGAAGGTCTGTTAATGAGCAGAACAGGAAAGCGCCTGCCTCTCCAAATGGCTGGCATGCCATGTGAATTCACAAAGAAACCACCGGAAAGCAGAAAAACAGCCCAAGCTCTTGAGACTTAGGCATTTATGTGGCAAAGGGCTCCAGGTTTTAAAAGCAATTCCCGGAGTTTTTCATAAAGGGAAGGCTCTACTAGGTGATACATTCGGGCTTTTCTGGTTCCATGATAGCCATGGATTGCCACTGACCCTTCCCTGCTCCTTGTGAGCTGTAGGTAACACCCCAACCCCAGAGACCCTCTCTCTGATTCTGCTACTCAAACTCAGGTGCTCAACATCCCAGTATTTTAATCAAACATAACTAATAAATATGCCTGTTTTCTGAATCTCATATACACACACAGTGTTCGGCTTCTCTAGAAGAAGGTTTACATTGTCCCATAAAGATGAAGAAGAGGAGGAGGATAAGGAAGAAAAGGAAAATTTTCTTGTGTTTCTTCTGCTTACCATGAACAAAACAAAGGGCTGGTTTAGTAGTTCCATGTCACTGAGATCAATAAGCAGACCATCCATATTCGCCACTGATGGAGAACTCGTAGGAAAAAGCAAAGCAGTTCACTAATAAGGGCATGGGGCTGACTGCCATTTAGGATTAATCAATTGACAGTGGATTTTATCCGAGTGGCTAGAGAGCCTAGTCAGCTGGAGTCTTAGCAAGACTGAGTGTGAATCCAGAAAGTCCAGAATTCTCCCCTGGAGGATTCGTTCCTTGATAAAGGAGGAACAGCTGCAGAGAGAAGGCCAAGTCTCAGGACATGTCATGACATTGAGGAGCTGCCTGTCAGAGGCCAAAGACACCCATTCCTTAGGAGTAGCTGAGCATTTCATGAAGGCATTCCTAAGGCCACACTCTTAGAGAGCAGAGGCCTGGCCATCCTAAGAAGCAGTGCTGGGAAGGCTTCTCCCTCCAGTGGAAGTTTCCTTTGAAGTCACCTAGAGCTTTAAGGAGCCAGGAAAATGTTGAGGGTGTTGTGCCAAGCACTCTGTCATCTGGCAGACTGGAACCATATAGCTTACCTAAATTCCTGCTTCTCTGACGGCAAATGTGGATGAGAACCTGGGGTGGCCTGCAGCTAACCCACAGTGCCCTCTGCCTTAGAACTCCCTTTGGTGGGCCCAGCCCCGTGTGCACGCCTCTGGCAGTTCATCACAGGCTTTGTATCAGCCTCCACCATCGGCCACCTGTGCACAGTGAGCAACCTACCACTGTACACGGCGGCCCTTGTTCAACAAGCTCTAGCTTCAGAGAGGACCATAATACACAGTAACTCCTCAAAGGGCTTTCAAACATGGAGTTAGGCTAAAGGAACCTGTTTTAGAAAAGTCTAGAATCCAAGAGGTAGACAGCAAAGGTGGAAGGTGCTGAGAGACCAAAGAAAGGGGCAGACAAACTCAGAATTGCTCAGAAGACAGCATATTAGGGACTTACTGACAGGAGCGTGCTCTGAGTAGCAGGAAGATGAGAGTCCTACACTCCAAGGTAAGAGGAAGGGGCATGTGTGCCAAGCCAGACAAAAATGGGCCTTCGCTAAATAAAATGTACCAGGACTTTTTCAAACACTCTTAACATATCGTATATCAACCAAGACGTGGTCCAGGTTTCAGTGGCCAGTACCAAACGCTTGGTTGACTAACTCTGTCTTACATGTTTTATTTTATTAACTGGGGGAATGTGTCTGGTGCCCATGAAGTCCAGACAAAGGGGTCAGATCCCTTGGCTTCAGGGTCACAGACAGTTGTGAGACCCCAGATGTGGTACTGGAGGGCTGAACTCAAGTCCTCTGCAGGAACAGTACACACTTTTAACTGCTGTTGGGCCATCATCGCGAGGTTGGGCCCATCCCATGTCATGTGGAATGCATCTGGCCAAGGTTCCCTAGCATGCAAGGTGGCAGTTGGCATCAAGAGGTCAGCAGTGGGGTCAATCATCAGGACAGGGATCCCTTTGTGAGCCAGAGTCCATCTCTCACTGGTCTTTCTCACTAAGCCACTTCCTTCCCACAATGGCTATAACATTTGAAATCGGCATTAGGAAACACCTGACAATCACTGTGGGCTGCCTTTCATGCCACCTCCTCTGGGGTCCTTTGGTGGGAAACCCATCGCTCAGCATGAAGGGGAAGGGTAAATCCAAATACGGACCACTTTCCACTGTCCAGGGCCCACTAGCCCGCCAGACTCTGCTGCCGTCCTGGCTTTGTGGTTGAGGGATGACAGCACATGAGAAGAGAAGCGGGTGGGTGGCCAGAAAGTCTCCTCACACCCATCTCTCTTTGATGTTGAGAGCTGACCATCGACAGACAGCAGGCTGATGTCTCCTCAGGGCAGGACTGTGATAGAGAACCAGGGGCTTCTGCAGAAGCAGGAGGGGTGAGATGAAGCAGAGGCCCTAGCCAAAGCAGTGGCATGGATGGCAACTGAAGCCATCTGGTGTGAACTCTGAGCTGGGGAGGAGAAAGTCCCCTGTCCCTTGTACATAGTATCAAGGAAGACATCTCAAAGTATGGCGGCATTTGAGTTGAGCAAAATGGTAGTCCCAGTGTAGCTGGCAGCCACTGACCTTTACCTTCCCCATTAAAGCTCCAGCTACCCCTTAAGAGTCCCATCTGTTCTAGTTATGAACCGCAAAGACAGAAAACAGGTACCCGAACAGGGCCAGGGAAGAGAAGTGAGGAATGTGGAGGGTGGCTTTGCTGTGGTATTCCTTGGACTCCAGCAGCGAGGGCTGGAAGCAGAGGGCTCCTTGGCGCATGACCAATGGCATCTCTGACTTTGGACTTTTCATTCTTTTTGTCCTGCCTGCCAAGAAATGCAAGGTGGGGGTAGAGGAAGTCAGGTGGAGATGAAACCCAGGGAGTCAGCCAGCTGTCATTCCCCTGTCCCCTCCCCTCCTCAACAGACAGCTAGAGAGAACCTGCTAGATGTAGGACTCGGCCACTCCTGGGGCCCTCACTCCTCACTCTGGACATCTCTGAGGGGCATGACTCCAGCTCCAGGCCAGGGCTTTCTGGAAGGGCTGGGGAACCAGGGCAGCTGACCCTGTGACTGCATCACTTTCTCCCAGGGTTGTTTTCCTTCTGCCTCAGCATTTCCTGAGGAACGGCCTGGTGGGATGAGTCTGCAAACGCTTAGACTCAGCAGAGGAGTGGAAGGCCTGGACCTCAGTCGGAAAACCTTCTCGGGTCTCTAGCTAGAGATGACTGAAACAGCTATACAGGACTGCCTTTGATGGCAAACAATCCTCGGGCCCTTTAGAAACCATAGTGTTCCAGACTATGACTATAACAGAAGCTGTTAGAAGCAGCTTCTCCCATCTATCCAGTCATAGGGATACCCTGGCTAGAGACAGCTGTCATAATACGTGGGTGGGGAAGAGTGAAGGTCTGTGTACCCAGAGCAGCCTCGATGCCTCCTGGGACTCTTCTATGCAGAATAGCTACTGCCTTGCTGTGTGATCCCAGGCAAATGACTTAGCCTTCCCTGAGATCTGTTGTCCCCTCCCCCACCTCCCCTGTATAATAGCTAGGACTGGTTAATTGCTGGCATTCCTGTCTAGTTGGGAATGTTCTGCAGGTGTGTGCCCCACTCCACACTGGGACCCCTGAGCCGTATGAATCATTCCCAAAAGTCGGAGGTATCTGACAGCCCTGGAGATTAGGAGGTGAGCGGTGGCTAGAACGGAGTAAGAAGTATTTACAGACCCCAGACAGGCACCAGCAGGAGAACTGAAGCCACGCCTCTGTCTTACAGGACAGGCCCTCTGACAATCCATGGCTCACTCCTGCATTGAGTAGCTGGAGGGCAGGTAGAGGTCACAGAGAACAGGAAGCGGTGCCATCTTGCCTTGCCAGCTCAGCAGTCCCTCCTTCGGGTTGGGATGCCCAGGGGCAAGTGGTTCAGGTCAGCTAGACAAGACAGTGGCCCCAGTATTGCTGCTGCTAAATAGGGGTACCATGTACTGCAAGACCAAGAATGGAGTGTGGCCATCTGGGACTCATCACTGATGCCCCGACTTCGACAGGGGACCCTGAGTCTGAACTCTTTGAGATGAGTAAGGGGATCTGGGAGACAACGATGTCACATGTCACTGATACAGTCAGTGGGAGGCGAAGTCTCCTCTATTCTCGGTCCTCTTTCTATTTTGGCCCATGGGAAGTGTGGTAAAGCACACAGTTTGTAGCTATAAAAATGAAAGCGTAGAAGTCTGTTTTTCATAAGCTGTAAAAGCAACTGAACCAGCCAGGCTGCTGGAAGGCAGGGAAAACACCCTGGTGAACTGATCAGCCACACCAGGGTCTGTTTGGTTGTTTCGTTTTTATACAGAGTTTCATTGTCATTTTGGGGTAATTCATCATCCCTAGGCCCTGCCACCAGAACTCCAGTTATTGCAACTGATACAATCTGACAATTGAAAGCACCCAAAAAATGCCCTGGCCACCCAGTACCAGTTCAGAGAAGAACTGTGTATATAGTTCAGCGTCAGGACACTGGAGCAAGCAAGTCTCTGGGACGGGTCTGTCCTCCCTCCCTCCCCTCAGCCCCCACATCACTGTTCCTGCCTTTCCCAGACCCCAGTGTGCCACACAGCCAACTGAAACTCCAAGTCTTCTGTGGCAGAAGGGCTCAGCTGTGTGTTTCTGGCAGCTGATTTCGATCCAGACCTCATCCCTGCCAGTCTCCCAGTGGGGCAGGCTAGGGGCAGACTGTGTGTATGTGCCAGTCAGGGATCTATTTTGGGAGGTGACCTAAGCCCTTTGCCATCTTGCTGCCTCCTGGCCACCCCCACCCCCACCCCCACCCCCACCCAGGAAAGTCATCATGCTGGAAAGTGATCCTGCTTTAGCAGTGGCTGGTGGGGCTGTGGGATTTCCAGCCTGTTCTTTGTCACTGTGCTACCAGACTCTGGCACTTGTCCCCATGCACCCATATGGGGACCTTGTGGGCTCCCATCCGTCCAGTGAGAAGGCAGGCCACTCAAGAAACTGTGCATGCCTCTTTAGGGGACAAATCTGCCCTGGTCCTGTCAGCAGGACAGAGTAGAAAGAGTCACTTTCAGGCATTACTAGGCTTATAGGTCCTGGAAAGAGGACAAGGCTACCTATCCCAAGGTCAAGGAGACTGGACGCTTATCTGTTGTTCAAAGTGGAGAGTTGAAAGAGAAGTAGGGGAGTTACAGAGGACTGGCAAGCTACGCCTTAAGACATGCAGGTCTTCCCCTGACAAAATGAGCCACTGTGAAAACAAAGGGGTAGGTGCCTCCCTTTGTTAGAGCAGCTGGGAATGTCTCAGGTTGCCATGTAGTTAAAGTGTAATGTCACAGGAGGAGGGCACGCCTACGATGTACACATTGTAGGAAAAGACTATAGGATGCTGCTTGGAAGCCAATGGCCACCCGGGACACTGAAGGAGAGCAGAACAAGCTCAGCACAGAGGGACTTTCAGTACAGAAGTGTCTTTCATAAAGCCAAGGAGAGAAGGGTGACTGGGTACATTGCAAGGCAGCTCCCTATTGGGTGGGAAGATGAGACAGGGCCCAAACAGCAGTGGGTCTGCCACACCCCCTCAACGCTGCCATGTCCTTATGACCACAGCAACAGCAGCACAGTCTCAAACAGGAGCGGGCCTCATTGGTTTAACATTTGGCAGGACACTCTGTTCTCCTTTTCCTGGGTGACCCTAATGACATCCCTACTACTGGGAAAAAAAAAATTAAAAGAAAAAGCCTGTTAGTGAGATTTCAACCCAAAGATCAAAACTAATATCTACTCCTGCCCACTTCTCCAAACTTTCATTTCTATCTTGAGGCTGTGATAACAGAAATGGAAATGATCACAGCCAGAGGAATGCTCCCTGCCTTGTGCTGCACTGGGCATCTTGATGCTAACCCACTGTATCCTATCCAGGGTTTGGATGAGCCAGAAGAAATTCACAAGAGAAAGGGATTATGAAGGTCATAACAAAGGGGACAGGAATAGATAAAGACATCTGGCCTTGCCGGGCGGTGGTGGCGCACATCTTCAATCCCAGTACTAGGGAGGCAGAGGCAGGCGGTTCTCTGTGAATTTAAGGCCAGCCTGGTCTATAAGAGCTAGTTTCAGGACAGGCTCCAAAGCTACACAGAGAAACCGAGTCTGAGGGGGGGAGGAATGTCTGGCCTCAAGCAAACCTGATGATTATCTTTGCTTCCCAGAATAAATGGGCCATCTAGACTGCCCCATGGGTAAGGTAGAACAGGTGGAGAGAAGACGTGGGGAGGACTACCCCCTGGAGAATGTTCTGACAGCATTTAGAAGCTCCACGGCCAAGAACATTACAGGGGAGCTTTCTGCACTAAATTCCATAATGTCTTCCAACTGGAATCCTAGGCTATGCTAATTACTTCTTAAGGGGTCTCGCCATGTTTAATTCAGTGGTCTACAAGCTGTGGGAAAGGTGAATGGGTCATAAGGAGGAAGCTTGCTAAGATTGGAGAAGAGGGATCCATGAGTCTGCCCTGGAAAAATAGCAAGTAAACAAAGGCACACAGAAAGCAGGGGGAATTCAAGCACCAGAATTTCCGCCCTCCA
>JAQHUG010000043.1:9788704-9811784 GCA_028555095.1 Dicrostonyx torquatus
GCTTGTCACGGTTCCCATCAGAATGGGTATTTTGTTGAAAGCAGAAAAGCATTTGTCTTTCACCCAGTGCCACTGCAGAATCCAGGCGAAGCAGCAGCTGACACCAGGAGCCTAGCATGCCCCCAGGGGCTCCCGACCAGAAAAAGACTGCCCTCCCTGCCCACCCCTCCTCCCAGGTCCCACCTAGGGAGCCCATCTTAGACCTGGCTCTGGGGAAGGGAAGGAAGGACTTTCAGGTCACATTCTTTTCAGCTGTCCTAGAACCAACCCGATTGTAGATGACACTCCCTCCTCTCTCAAGCTTCACCAGGGGCTGCTTTCAACTCATCCCAGGATTGCGTAATTATGGTGATTACAGCTCATGGCTTTTTCCTCTCTTCATCTTTTGCTTTCAAATTCGTTGAGGCCTCTCATTAAACATGGCGATCCTGAGAAAGTCAGCAAAGTTTTAACAAGATTTTTTTTAACTCAGAAGAAAGCTCAGACAGGGTTGGTGATTGTTACGTTCTCAGACATTCCTTTAAATCCCAATCAGGAGCAGCAGGGGGCCTTGACCTTGGAGGTATAGAGCAAGGAGATTCAGGGATCCAGGGGCATCTGCCTCAGATCTTCATCTCTTCCACAAACAGTAGACTCCATGTCTTGTTGAACACACAGACTAGCCAGGGAGAACCAAAAGCACAATTCTGTAGTCTGCAGCCAAAGTAGCAGGTAGAGTTTGTACTGCGTGATAGCTACTATACGGTTCCAGAGCATCCATAAAGAATGTGAAGAGGAGGCAACCATTAGTCTATGTGGGTGATCATGACTAGAGGTCATATACTTGATGGAGGTTTCCTTGGTAATGACACAGGGCTACAGACCCCATCATTTACTAGTCCTCAATCATAGCTTTCTTGACTAATTCCTAGGTCTGTTAGGACCACCAAGGAGAATGGGTTGGGTGGTAACCACCAGGGCCCCTGGCCTGCCTCTCAGTAGCTTCTTCCAGGTTTGATGTCAGGTTCCCACTAGGACCGTGGTCTCCAGAGATGGCAAGGACTGACTGGTGAAGGTGCATCTTGCCAGCAGGAGAGTATCTTTGGCCCCAGGCTGGGCCCTCTCACCTGGCTTCTCTGAACCTTTCAGACTGCTCCTGTTCCTAGCCAGTTACCTCTGCAGGTGTCCCTAACTAGAGGAGGGGGCTGGGTTGCGACTAAGCTGCAGTAACTACCTAGGATTGAATGGCAGAAGCTTGGCCACATGTTCTACCTGCAGTCTCATTCCTACCACAGTTGACCTGCTTGTTTCTTCCCCTGAGAACCGCGTCCCTTTAGCACTTACAGGAATTCAGAGAGGGAAGTGAGTCAGAAGCAGGCAGCCAAAATGGAACCCCCACTTACTTGCTCTACCCCATATTGGTGTAAGAGCCTGGAAGAGTCCCTTGTGGACCTGAGGGGCATAACAAATCCTGCCTCACAGAGCAGAGATCAGCACTAAATGAGAATATGACAGTGACAGCTGCCATTGCCTGGGAACTCGTGGTGTTAAATTAACCCTGTCAGGCTGGGCATAGCTTGATGGACTTTGGTTCTCCTCCAGCTCTGTCCCTGAGTTGGACAACCATGAGAAGATATTCTAAGTCTCAGTTCATCTACAAAAGAGAGAATAATAAGTGATGAAGTATAAAATTTACACAGCACATTGCAGCCTAGGCATTTGACAGCTACTTAGTAGTATTTGTCAAGAAACGCAGCCTTAGTTCTCCGTTTACCGCCTTATGTCACTTGCAACAGCACTCCGTGAGGCAGGCATCTCTGTATTGATTTTATAGTTGAAGGGTGTAAGTGGCACCGTGTGCAAGGTGCATTTACTACAGTGGCTGGCATGATAGCAGCTCAGTGCACAGGAGTTTTTATTACTGGCCTACTTTAAACTTAACTCAGTTCATCTGCTTTCCCGGGGACGGCGGTGCCCAAGAGGCCAACCTCTGGCACGTGACCTATTTCCTGTGGCTCTTAAGGGCTTCCCAGGAAGCCTTGGAGCTATGAGTCTCATCAACCCAAGAGGTGGGAAGGGCCACAGTTGAAATGTTGCTGTGTTGCCGAGACCTGGCCTCGGGACACCCACCGAGGCCCAGGACCTTAAGATGCCTCCTAGTCCAGACACAAACAAGTAATGGTTTCGTCCCCTAGAAGCGTGTCAAATCCAGTCCTCTGTGCATAGCCCACCCAGCCGCATTTCCAAAGTAACTCGCATCTCAGCTGTTTGCCTGCCTGGACCCACCCTGAGCGATACAACCGCACACCAAGGCCAGTTGCTCCATCTGCCAGATAAACAGCAGTTTCTATTTTTTTTAAGCACTCATTATACAGCAAGGCTGTTGGAAGGCTCAGAAGCAAGCGGCAGGGACTGCTCCAAAACATCTCCATAAACCAGGTCCCTGGGGTGTGGCCTCCTACTGCTTGTAGCGTTGGTAGAAACAGGGGTGACACAAATGGATTTTCCTGAGGAGAATTTGTTTTATATACGTCCGAAGGCCGAAGCTTCAAGTCTGCAGTGTTGTCAAATGTTGGCATGGTTGGGAGCTGATGTAAAAATCTCTGCCATTAAGCTCATAGCTGCTTATGTATCTTGCATGAGATGCTTATGTGAATGCCTGCCTGCCCTGTGGACATGCACACGGGTGTACACGGCTGTACACACATGTGAACGGGAGTGTACCCAGGTGCATGTGCTGCCCTTTGGACACACACCCAGGTGTTTGGCGTATGGTTCATGTGTCACCATATGCTGCAGGCCTGCATGCGCCTGCGCATGGGCTGCATGGCTGTATGCGCGTCTGGGCAGGGGCTCCTCTAAAGCCACAGGTCTTCACGGTTTCAGCTGGATGAGTTATTCTTCACTTCCCTTCCCCCAAACACAATTGCCTAGTGCTGCTGGCGCCGAGTCAGAATGGCCGCGGCGTTTCACCCCCGAGGTGGCTTCCTTCCAGCAGTGGGTGAGTGACCCTGGTGTCTGTATGCTCTCTAACCTTGGGGATCCTTCTGCATAGACAGTGTCCCACAGTCCCGCAGAGACAATCTGTCTGTTCGTCTGTGGCCTTGGCTCTGCTCACAGCTCCTATCCTCATGCACTGGTCCCACAGACAATCAGTGGCATCTATTTCTTGGTATCCCTGTTTTTGAAAACCGCAGTCTTTTTGTTTTTGTTTTTTCCTAAGAAACAAGGAGTTGAGTATCCCAGACATGATGCCAGCATGAGTCCTTTGTCCTGGAGGGAATGCACAAACACCATCCTGGGTAGGGATCCTACAGTTCATGTCTCAGGGTACTGACATCCAACAACTTCCTGGATGTTTTCCGGTCCAATTGCAGTGACCTGAGGTTTCCTCTTCAAAATAAGACTTTCAGAACCCTTCCTTAGCAATCCTGGGACTGAATCCTCAGGAAAGCCCAAACCTTCCTCATCCTGTATAAGAAAAGAGTGCAGGGAAAGAAGTAGGAAGGTTCTCGGAAGCTAGGGATTTCAATAGCGTTTGGACCTATCCAGATGACACTTGAGAGTGCTGCTTAGCCTATCCCTTTTTTCCAGATTAAGAAAGCCCAGCCGCCTAGCTCATAAGTGCAGAATTGCAGTCAAGGTGGTAGAGAGGGAAGGGAAAGGAACTACCTGCTTTTCGTATGCCTCCAAGTAGACACAGGCGTTCATGAAGTATCCTGCTTTGGGTGGGCAGGGGGCAAGGGGTAAATCAGGAAATGGTCTCCCTGCCTGCTGGGCTCTGCCTTAGGAAATATCCTTAGGGACACCAGCCAGTGTGTGAGTTTGCAGCAGATAAGTGCCTTTTGGTAAATGGCAGCAAAGTCTTTGCAGGTCCCCAGGAGAATCTCATACTGCCGAGCAAGCGACTTCTTCTGTTGGCTTGTCCATAATATCAAATTACTAAGCTTTAGCTGCAAGCACCCTGTAGACATAGCCCAGGGTGACTTGAACTTCCCTGTTGGAAAAACAGGAGCATCCGGTTGTTGCCAATAGCAACACAGTCGTCTCCGGTTTTCGTGAGTCTTTGGCCTTTTCCTAATTTGGAGTAAACCAGAGCTTAGATCTCCATGTACATGGGGGGGGGGGGAGAGAAGAGCATGAGGCAGACGTTGTGCAGACCCCAGGCAGGTATCCTACTGGAGGGCTTAGCAAGTGAAGCGCCCCCTCCCCTCCCTTCCCGAGACCACCAAGAAGTTCCTACAAGCTGAAGGGTAGAAAAGGGCAGGTTGCTCCACTAGAGTGAGAGGAAGAAGCGACTAAGGGCCCTATAGTCTGGGGTGGGGGGAACAGTTTCCACTGCAGAGTGGGCAGAGCACTGGGGGAGGTGGAAATGCACAGCTTGGAAAGAAGGCCAGAGAGTCCATACCTGGGCATCCTGCCACCAGTGCAGGGCTCAGCTGTTGCGCTCGCATCTCCCCTGGCATCCCTGCCTGGTGCCAGCTTAGTCTCTATGCAGCTGGAGGGATGTGGAAGAGGGTCTCTTGTGGCTCACCCAAACCTACCAGCAAAGGTTAGCTCTGCAAAGATATCCTAAGAAATGATGAGGCAGGAGCCAGGGTGCATGGACACCATCCCTAGCCTGTCTAGGCTACTCCAAATTGGGCACTTGGCCCATAATGACTTGGAATGGGGTCATTTCTAACAAGAGCTAAGTCCACTCTGCCTGACCCATCTTAGAAAAGCCAGTGTCACATCTGCTTCTATCCTTGAGGTCACCACAGGAGAGCTCAAAGGTACTAGTAACACACAGCCACAAACACAATGATGGCTTCATCTGGTGTGTCCAGGATCCACTGCGGTAAATCTATACACACCAAGCCATGCCCATCTGCACCCTGGCTCAGTGGAGTAGGCAAAAGTACCTTTGCCAGGCTTACCACTCACCGAGGGATACCACCCCTGTCCCAGAACTCCCAGATCTAGAAAGGAGAAGCCCCTGAGCACAGCAGAAAGTGTATGAAATGGGCCCAAGTATATTCAAGGAAAAGCACCTTGTACTGCCCAGAAAGCAGGTAAAGTTAAGTATGGAGGTGTGCCGAGTGCCTAGTACCTGAGTGTTCCTGTCTGCCTCCTTCCTTGACAGCCATGGCCATGTGCCAAGTAGATGGGTGGTTCTTGAGGCCTATCACCTTGGCTCTGCCACCGTGTGACTGTCTGCTCTCAGGCAAATCTCTCCATCTCTCCCAGAGTCTTTTTTCCTCATCCATTACATGATGATAAAGAATTACCTAACCAGTGAAGATGTTGTGGGCATTTGTCCAAGTGTCTCTCAAATGCCTAGGGGTCTGAAGTTTTGCTCTTGGGGGCAGCTGCTGTTAACTGTCTAATAACCTGGGTCTGTAATAATGAGACCAGTTCCATCCTGCCTCCACCAAGGCCTGGGCAATTGGAAAAGTTTGCTTGCAAAGAGAGGTACATGAGCTATAGATGCCACCTAATGGGTGAAGAATTAGAAAATTCAAAGAGAAAGGCCCTGGGAGGTCAAGAGAGAGGTTGGCCTATTTCCATTCACCCAGCTAGGGTAGTTGGCAGCTCCTCTTTCCTAAATTTAAATTTCAAACAAAAACAAAGGAAAATTACCAGTAGGTGTTGGAGTGAGGGATCTGGACCAGAAAACAGTCCCGGTGTTCAAATGATGAACAGACCCCATAGTCCTTTCACTAACTATGTACCCACCGACTCCTGTTTATGCCACCACATGTGGCATGAGGTGCTGTTTTTGTGGGTTTTATTTTGATTGATTTTTTACTTTATAAAGCAGATTCAGGATCAGGTCTACCTAAATATATACTACTTTTCAGCTGTAAGTTTTTGTTACTAGTTTGAGTTTCATCTATGCCTGTGGGTTTTTTTTAATATATATACCTTCTTATATAATACTCAAATAGAATATTTTAGAACAGATCAAAAATGCCATTCAACCCCCAAGAGAGATCAGAAATCTCGGTGAGAGCCATGAAGGGATCAGCCCTCAGGAATCTTGCCATGGGGTTCCTACTCTACAGACTCCCTATGGCAGGGTGGAACAGCCTAGAAATACCTTCTTCCTATCAGGCTGCTCTGTCTGGCCCCACTGTGGGTGTAGGTAGTCCTCAGTAAGTCCCATTACCTGTATTTTCCATTTCCCTGGCCCTACTTCACATAGTTGAGAACAGGCTAAGAAAAGATGGGGATCTGAAGATACTTTGAAACTATCCTAAGTACAGAATCTTCTAGTGTCCCCTGCCAGAGCTTCTCAGACACCTGAACCATCCCAAGAAGTAGTCTTCTCCCTCTCCACTTTCAAATCCCACTGGGAAAAGTGATGTCGTAGGATTCCTCATACTTTCTATCCAAATCCTTCCTGTGCCTTACTAAGTGCAGGGAAAGCACCAGGAGTTCTGCTCCCCAGGGAAAGACCTGGTGAAGTTAGACAGACCCTCTGCCTCACCCACAACTGCCACGCCCTCAGCAGGACCCCTAGCCTTTGAACCTGGCTCGTGGCTTTCCGACTGCTTTTCTTGACCCGCCTCCCCCCATCCCCTGAGCTTGTCAGTGAACAGACATCCCTGTGAACTTGAATATCATCGGCTCATACATGACCTTCACACTCCTCGAAAGGACAGCCCATCTCTGAGTTGGTGTGCCCAATTCGGCAGGACACTGTTTTGTTAGCAAGGATGAAAAATGCCTGTGTGTCACACCAAGGGGTTCAGCAGGGATCAATGGAAGCCAGAAATAGCGCCCCAAATTAGTCCTGCCCAGAGGGACCCAAGTCTCTCCCAGGTGGGAGGAGGGAAGATTCAGTTTCTCGAATGGCAAAGGTGGACCCAGCAACTAACAAAGAAAAAGAAGTAGAAACTCGGTGATAAGATTAGGGAGTAAAAAAAATCCCAGCTGTCTCATTTCTTATAGTTTCTTCCTTAAATTATGATTGTATGTGGTAAAATGCAGATCTAAAATATAGGGTTCTATGAATTTGACAAAAATACTCTCGTGTAACCTACACCCCACCATCCTACAAAAGTCCCTTATGTGGCCCATGCCACTCCTCTCTCCCAGGAGCAGACAAACCCCACTGGAGCCTAGATTTTTATTTGATCAATACTGCAGGTGTCTAACTTTAGTCCTAGATCATGTGAGACGATCAGCCAGAGAATTCTATCAGCGCAAATGTCCATATTCCCTTACATTAGAAAGGGTGACGCCCACCCTGAGACACTAGTGATTGCCCCTGCTGCCCCAGTATGGCCTATGACACCCGCCCCCAGCTTCCCTCCAAGCCACGGCTCTCCTCTCAGCCAATGGGTTTCTTAGCCTCTGTCTCCCAGGTAAGTACGTGACAAACGCTCTTGGTCACAGGGTCATGCATGCTTTGTTGGTTACAATCTCGAAGTGTGATGCCCAGAGCCTCGGCATGTCCCGCAGCATGTTGGTTCCTCCTCCAGCATCGCACAAAAGGGAGCTATGCCTTTTGTGCAGTTTTCAGAAACAAAGGATTCCCGTAACACCACCTTCCAGGCTTCTAGCCACCTCAAGGGCCACAGAGATGAAATCATGGATTGGGGGCTGAATGTGTGGGTGTTTATGACCTAAGCATCGAGTCCCTGATCCGGGAAGTTTAAGTGTCCTGAGTTCTCCTGGGCTACACTTTGCCAAGTGTGTGGAAGGTGAAAGGTGCTCTGCCTGTGTGCCAAGCTCTGGTGTCTCTGGAATGTACCTTCCACTGTCCAGTTCTTAATCACTGTATGTTTCCCTCATTTGGACAAAAGCTGCCTGCTGATAGCATTTTCAGCCACCCCTCTGCTGCTTCACTCGATTGCACCAAGGCCTCAGGCTGAGCTGGTACCACAGTCCAATCCCACCTGACGGGCACTGAGGAACACCACACATTCATACCCCCCAAACACTGCTGCCTCTGTAGCTCCACAAGTGCCAGGCATGGACAGAATGATCCCTCCCCTTCTGTCAGAATTATCTAAGCTGGAGGCAGGGATGGGAGAAAAGCAGAGGAAGGAGAGAGCCCCATGGGGTACAGGAGGCGGCTCTGGATAGAGCAGGTGCCTGAAGCAACCTGCAAGCCCACTGGGCATAGCCTCTGGGGCAGTTCACCTCAGAACACAGACAGCTTTGCCTCAAGGATTTCACTTTGATCCCTGAACACCACAGGAATCTCTGCTCTTCAGAAGGCAGGCTGCTGCTGAGCCAGGGGGAATCTCACAGTTTCTTCCCCAAAGCCCCTGGTCAGACATCCAGCCCTGCCTGCTCCTATGTGATTGACTTCCTTTCAGCCCATAGCCGTGCCTCGCTCACTCGGACGATGGTATGGCAGGTGGGTTGTAGCTAGACCATCTTCGCTGAGAGGAATACTTGCCAAACCATCTCCCAAGTGAACCTTCCAGACCTCCATCTTGAGCATCAGAGCTAGTGCTCAGTAAATGTGTGAGCTCTGCTGTAATAAAAGGACCAAAAGGCCACACACCACCACCTGGATGCTGAGAGACTGGTACTGTTCCCAGGAGTAGATCCTGGGCTGCTTAGCTACCTGCTTCATCCCTGAAGTCCACAGAAATGGGAGAAGTGGGGCAGAGGGGTGGGCACACTATTTGCCGGTTGACCACAGGTCCTTTCAGTTTCTACAATGGCAAAGGTGGACCCAGCAACTAACAAAGAAAAAGGAGTAGAAACTCGGTGATATGAGGCTGAGTCTTTGGCAGGAAGAGATTAATTATCACCTCCAAATCCAGCCAGGCTCTTTCTGCAGAACTGGGAAAGGTGAAGGGTGGAGGTGCCTCGGGGCTAAAATCACTCTGAACAATCCTCTAGGAAAAAAGAAATCTCTAGCCTGCCTCAATTCACAGAGCCTCTGCAGCCAAAATGCCCTCACGAGTGAAGACGGAACCACAGTAAGGGTTTGGGCAACTGGACAACTTCACCTTCTTTGTCTTTGAGCTTTTAAATCACACATTGGTGACATTTTTAGTCCGACCTAGGGATTTTTTTTTCCACATGTATCAGCTAAATCCAAGTACACAATGTTTAATTTGGGGTCCCGGTGGAGGAAGGGTAGAAGAGGAGGAGCCAGACTGAGTGTGTGGTTTCTGCAGCGCTAGGCTGCACCTTTCATATGAGCAGGGGAACACAGGTGACAGGAAGTAATATTGTCACCTCAGAAGGCCCTTAGACTCACATTTGTCCAGAAAGAAGTCTATACTCAGTCCTACAGTTCTTGCCTTTATGCCTACACTGGGAAGACGCATGCCCAAATGAATCAATAGGGAAGGTAAATGTTCCCTGGCCCATGTGAGAAAGGACACCCCAGAAAGTGAGAGCCAGAATGGGATGGAGGCCTTGGAAGCCAGTGTCTGTCTTCTAAGGGACACTGTAGCACTGTCCCTGCTGCAAAAGGCCTGGTCATGCTTTCAGTGATTTTCAGACTGACATAGGATGGGCTGGGGAGATAGCTAGGTACATAACATCCTTGCCACACAAGCATGAGAACATGAGTTTGATACCCAGACTACCTACATAAAAATCTGGATGTGGGTATTATCCCAGCACCAGGGATGAACAGAGGCAGATCCCTGTGGCTCCTTGGCCAACCAGTCTAAGCTACTCAGGGGAGCCCTAAGCCAATGAGAAATCATGTCTCAAAAACAAAGATGGACGAGTGCTGCCTCAGAAATGACACCCGAGGTTGTACCTACCTGTGCACACAGACAGACACATTTCCCCAGCATGGGAGCCCTGAAAGATTTTTTAAACCGGATTGAAAAGTCTTTAGCCTAGTATAAACATAGCTTGCTGCAGGCGAAGTTTAGTGCATCTGAAGTTTGAGATAAGGTTGTTGATGGGAAGCTTGTGTGTGTGCATGTGTGTGTGTGTTTGCGTGTGTGATTTTCTTTAAGATAGGGGAGAAATGAAGGAAAGGGAAGGGGAAAAAAAGAAGAGAATTAGATAAAGAGTTTTCTGACAGCTCCTGGGGGCAATTCCATTTCTGGACAAGCCTTTCTCTTTGCCATCAGCAGTCTCAGCTAGGTTGACTGTGTCCCTCCAAGAGAGTTAAGCCAAATGATACACAGCCCTGGATCCTGGCGCTCCAAGCTCTTGTTCATTTATTAGACCTGCCCATTATCCATCAATTCATCAATCAGCAGGTTTATTGAGTGCCCTACTAGGCTTCACCAACCAGATCAATTTTTTTTAATTACATCCAGCTTACACAGAGTCAAGCCCAGTAAACAAAATGAGCCCTCACACCCTGCTTGGAAATGAGCAGGAGAAACGGTTGGCCCATGCACTCTCTCACTGCCAAACTCCACAGTCCTTGCGGATCGAGGACCATCTGCTGCCCTCTGCAGATGGTGATGGTGTTGCTGATCCACTGTCCACGGCAGGGCAGCCTTTGATGTTTTTCCAGACATGGTGATCAGTGTTTCCAGGTCCCGCCACCCTCTTCTCTGAGACCCCTGTCCAATAATACGAATTTCTGAAAAGGGTGCCCAGGGAGTGAGTAGGAACCATGTCAAGGGAAATAAACAGAGTGATCAAGTCTCATTCACCCATGGGCCTCCTTAGGCTGTTCAGTACTGAATTCTCTTCCAGAGCATAGGCTCCTCAGCCACCGCAACAGATCATGTAGGCAGCTAGACTGTGCCAGGCCTCTGTGCCTTATGGACCAGGCCTCATCGTCCCGCTTATTCTTTGATTCTGAGAATAACAGTCACACAGGATTTAAGAGTTCATAGACTTCCTGGTTCAGGGTCATCTGAACACTATCATGGGGAATCAGGGTCATAAAGGTAGCAGGAGTGCACCTTCCTGTCACCTCCAGAGACTCCTGAAGGTCCCAGTCATGTTTGCAGTCACAGCACCCGGGACCCAAGTCCCCAAATCCTATGTCAAACCTTCATTTCAGGTAGGATTCACAGTTTTCAGAATTCCTGTGACAAATTAATTCCTTAATTTCCAATCACCCAGATCTGTAGTCACCATCCATTGGTGTCAACCCACCCTTCCTGACCTCAGGCCTCCCCAGTACACCGTTTCCTTCCACCGTTTACACTAGAGTAAAACCAAGTTCAAAGGCAGCCCACAGGTCTTAAAGGATCCGAGGGCCTCAATGCCTAGGCTTTGGTAAGTAAAACTCCCATAGCCCAGCTGGAGTGCTAGCCATATACACTCACTCCCTTAACCTGCCCAAAGACCTGTTTTTGTTTTTTCAGTTGTCCTTAGCTGGGGCTTCGTTCCCTAAAAATCCCCTATCAACAGGATCAGCTGGGTTGGGTGGTTAATCGTTTGGCCAGAATGACTCCTACAACAATTAATTCACCTGTTTGGCTCTCTGTCTCTGTCTGTCTGTGTGTCTGCACACCTGTGCGTGCTCTGTGTCGGCTCTCTCTGCAGGGAAAATCGCTGGCGGGCAAGCGCCTTACGGGCCTGATGCAATCCTCCTGACTGCCCCCACCGCAGGGCCTGGGCCGGCAGAGCACCCGGGCAGGCGGCGCTCCACATCCAACGACAGAGCTTCCTTGCGGGGAGATTTGGTCACTGTGAAGGAGAAAGAGTGAGGGCCTCGGAGAGCAATGGTGGGGAGACGTGGTGGGTGAATGGGGAGACCAGAGAGAAAGAGTCTAGCGGTGCTGGGCCAGCCAGGGAGAGGCCCCTGTTGATGACTCTCTCATGTACAGTCTCGCGTCAATGCTTAATCTCTCCAAGGGCCCATTTCTAACTTGGCCAGGGAATGTTTCATGGGGCCTGACTACCACTTGAGATGTTAACCTCACCTGTCTAGTTGTCTGAGAAACCATGGCTTTCAGCAAGCTTCAGAGGGATGAGTGGCCCCGGGCACATAGTATTATGCATCACCTCCTTAGTCTCTCTGATGCGCTCACTGCCACCTGCCTTCCCCCTACTGGTAGCCACCCAGGTGTAGTGGACGGACAACAGACACTGCTTTCACAAAAATGTCAAACATCACACCTTCAGCACTAAGGCACTTCACGTTCTTTCCACCCTCTCTGAGACCAAATTTAAAAGAAGTCTCTGTGGGTATGGTGGCCACCCTCAGGTTCCCCTCAAATGTCCAAGAGTCCAGTGCAGACGACGGAGTGTGTTGTTCCGCCACTGAAGGTTCTGGTGACAAACTTTTAAAAATATTATTTCTCCTTGTCTAATGATTTTGTCCCTTGCACCTTGGTTTGTTCCCTCATGTTTTACTCGAAATAAACGTGGCCATGAACTCAGGGGCCATTGGGCTTCTCCCCACCAGTAGCCCAAATTCCTGGAGGTGGATGGACTGTGGGGCTGGCACCAGGCCTGGCCAGACTCTTAGTGGGTTAAGGTTCAGCTGTTCCTGAACACAATATGCGTAATGGTAGGATTGAGCCAGAACCACAGGTTCCCTTTCTCGACCTCATTCTGAGGACCCAGCCAAAGCACCCTGTTAAACGTAGCCAATCATCTAGCAAAGATCAAACTGTGCAAGACCCTGCAAAACATCTGTGTTCTTCCTGTGTGTCAGAATAACCATTTGCCAACCTGGCTGTGAAGTCGTGCCCAGAAAGCACCACGTCAGGTCCTGAACACATAGGGGGTGCTTAGCAAATGGTAGGTAGCACAGTTGTCATTGTTGTTGTCCTTGTGGTTGCTATGAGCCCTCAGACACTGCTGTAGTAAGCAACATGCTTGTAAATTCAAACATGGTCTCCCACACACACCTTCCCTGCCAACATCTGTTTGTTGGCCCCTTCTTTTGATCTATTTTGGCCATGGGTGAAAACTCTCCCTTGGGATTATATAAACAGAGAAAGGGAAGGAAGGAAGGAAGGAAGGAAGGAAGGAAGGAAGGAAGGAAGGAAGGGCAGACGGGCAGACAGACGGATGAACGGAAGGGATGGAAGGAAGAAAGGAAGAAAAAAAAAAGAAAGAAAGCATTGCTCATGAAAGTAAGCTCACCAGTTGGTGACCAAAGACACAAGTGTTTGTTCAGTCCCAGCCTCCTGGGTGTATCATGTGACCCATTTACCTAGCCCCCACTGGCAAACCCTGCCCATACCTGCTTCTACACAACCCCAGATCCACAAGCCTTCTGTCCGTCCATCACAAGGGAGCCACCACGGGCACTTAGATCCTGACTTCTAAGAGTCTTAACCACTGCTTCTATCTCCCACTCATTCTTTTCTCCTTGAGATATGGTAGAAATCAGAGGGGGTCTCCAAAGGCGGTTGTAAACACTCAGACTCTTGCCAGCTGCTCCTACTGAGCCTGGCTCTTTGTAAATACTAGGTGATCACATGAGAAATAAGTGAAAGAAGTGAAGCCACAACCCTAGCTCTAGGGTCTTCTGACTCTTCTTCTCTAGCTCTACTTTCTTTTTAAAAAAAAAAATCCTCTACACAGAACCCTTCAGTTTCTGAACAAAATTGTAGTCCAAGTTCATCTCCACTCAACATTGCCCAAAGGAAACACTTCCCTACCAAGGGTCCCATGGGCTGTGCTGACACCAAGGCATCTGATGTTCTCAAACAATGGGTACATCTGTGCCCTCAGTCTCCAGGACACGGATTCTGGCTGCCTCCTGCCCCTTCCATGAACTCCAGAACACATTCTAAGCCAGGCTACAGCCTGGATAGGGCAGACTTCTTGGCTGTGGTTTCTGTGCCCTTTTTCTGCCCCAATTCTTGTCTGCTGTTTCTACGTTATGCTAACCAGAAAACTGACCCCACTCTAGAGGTCGCCACATGGCCTGCCCAGAGCCAGGTATATTCTAGTCCCAAAATGGAATGGGAGGCAAGCTTCTAAACACCCTCAGGGGACAGAAGAGGGGAGTGTCAGCAGGCTCAATAGAGTCAAGGAGGGACACTTCAGATGGATTCCAGTCTGGAGCAATAAGCCCCCAAACACCACCTCATATCATGACAGGGGTAACCTCAGCATGTGGCCACTATGATGTGTTTCTTAATAGATCAGGCAAGGAGCTAAGAAATAGAATAAAGCTGCTCAACTGAAGTTGACAAACCCAAGTCAGTTTGACATGCAGATTTGAAAAATTGGGTATCGGCCAGCTTCCCTTTGACCTGGTACACACAGACAAAAATCTACATGTTTGATAAACATTTTTCAGCAAATCAGATTCCTCCCTCTGCCCCATTCTGGCCCCCAGAAGCCTGCTGGGCTCTCCTAACCCAATATGGTCTCTGAGATGAGACTCTAACACATGATGGCTTGTGGAGAAAATAACATTTTGGCAACCTCCCCAGTCTCAGTCGGTGAGACACCTATGGCCAAGGCAGGGAACAAAAGCTGAAATAAAGTTTCCCTGCATGGGAAGAACAGAGCTGGGAGATTGAACATCTAAATGCCCAGCTCACCCCGACACCAGCCTGGCCCAGGTAGGCAGGAGAAATCACCTGCCATTCTAGAAAGTAGCATGGCAGTGTCACTCCCCCTGGCAAGCTGTTGCTGTGCCCCAGAAACAAAGGGAGGTCCAACTGAAAGTACAGTTAGTGAATGTATTCCAGGCTTGCCCATAGCTCAGTAGCTGGGTACCAGGCTAGTACCCAGGAAAGCCCTCTTACAACGTAAGTTGCTGCTTGGACTAGCCAAACTCATGGGACGTGCCCAACAGGATTCCTGGGATGTTCAAACTACCTCACCAACAGGATACAGAACCAGGAGCCTGGCCCCCTTGCTTGTTGTGCAAGTTGGTGTGTTTTCCTGAAATGTGTCCGCCTGTTCTGTTCTACATGTGTGGGCTTCAGAAGACAGCACCAAGAAGCCTTTCCACACGTGGGAAAGGATGGGGGCTGTCCATCTTTGGGCCCTGGGGAAATTATTGGGGGAGAATGTTTCAACAAGGTACAGGAAGTGGGAAGCCCAGGGCTGAGATGAAATAGCATGTCACCAGCCTCTTAAAGGACCTGGCGGAGAGGTATATGTGGCAAGGACCGTGGAATAGTTGGAACAGTGGTCAAATAAACTGCTAATAACTTACCACCGGACCCTCTAAAAGAGGCCTGTGCTCATATAACCATGGCAACAGCAGATGCCAGCAACTTACTCATTAGTGCCACCCAGTGATAAGGCCTCCCCTGGGCAAGACCCAGGGGCCATCAAGTAGCAAAGTAGCAAATGTAGCAATAAGGGACAGGGACCCTAGGATGGCAGGATCCAAATAAGTGAGGCTCAGCCTTCCCCAAGCCACAGTGAGGGGGCAGAGCCAGCTGCCCATCAGCTGTCTAGGTGATGGAGCCCTGCCCACACCAAGGGTCCCTGTCCTATAGCCTACGACTATTCACCGCATGACCACAGACGTCGGAATGGCCTCCTCGTAGTGCATGTGGTTCTCACTAGTTTATTTTTCTGGAATTTGGGAACTGGACCCCAGGACCAAACATGCTGGAAACGGTCTAAAAATAAACAACTACTTGAACCCACTACAATCCAGTTAACTATGTGTGGCTCTTTGGTTTGGGGGTTCCATGGGCAGAATGCACCTCTAGGACCCCCTCCTCAAAAAAGGTACCTACTGTTTCCTTCAGCTCATCACTACCTACTACCCTCATCACCACACACAAACACATATATCTGTTTCCCTCTCCCAGGGACACCAGAGCAAGAGAGAAAAAGCAGATGGGCCCAGTAGCTTGGGATCTCATTGTCACCAAAGGCTGCAACCACAGTCTCCACCAGGGTACCTTCGTTTAGGTGGTCACGTTGCTCTGATGTCTGTATGCAGGAGTGACCCTGTTAAATAAAGTCTAAGGACCAAAGTCTGCCATATACACACTGTTCCTTACAGGGAGTCTTGGTTTCCTGAGAGACAGACAATCTCATTTCCCCACCACTGCCTAAGCAGCGGGACACCTGGAGCCTGAAAATCAGGCTGTTGCAAGGAGGAAGGGAACAAAGTCACAAGGGCCCTCTGGTAATGAGGACGCTGGCACCTCGCAGCACACCTCAGAGGCAGAAATTTTGCTCCTGGAAGTAGGAGTGATCTCAGAGTTGTGGGAATGGGCCATCAGTCACATCTTTGTCTCTCAATGCCAGGGCCATCTCATTGTACAGCTCTCCTGATGTAGGTCAGGTTCAAGGTGACATGTGCCCCATTCCTTCCAGTCCATATTCTGCCCAGCCATCATCAGGTGCAGGGTTCCACAACAGCCATCCTTCTTTGCCTTCCTCAGCCACAGCTAACCCCAACTGCTTCCCCCCTTCCCAGGGAACCAGATAGCCTCCCTGCCAGCCCTACCGTCTGACTTATTCCCACAATCTTTGTCTAGCAAACTGTCGTTGAGTATGCACATGATTCTACACACCTCCAAGGACAGATATCTGTTTAGATTCGGGATGGGAGTTGGGGAAGGGACCAGTTAAAACCCAAAGGAAGTCTGCAATCTACTTCTCAGCTTCCTATCTACAAATATCTTTCTCAGGACCTATTAGGCAAAAGGCTATCCTTGGTGCAAGTTTCTGCTGTTCACTGATCCCAGCCTCCAGGGTATTCTTGAGCCTCTAATTCTAAGACTGCTCTTGGTATGTGCCAGCCTGCAAACCCAGGTGTTCCTTGGACACGTCCATTCCTGGGCCTACAAATCTCTTGCCAGCATGTTCCCTCCATCTCCAAGAACTTCTAGTTCTTTGGTGGCATTGTGTGTGCTTGCAGATGCCAGGCTCATGTTTCTTCATCCTGTTTGTTTGTTGTACCCAGAGTAGAGGTTGTGGGACATCCTTGTCTCTGCACCCCGAGGGATAGGTCACACAGTCACAGAAGTGTCTCAGGGACTAGTGAACTTAAAGGAGGGTGGGTTGGGAGGAGCTTGTCGGGGCAGAGTGGTTTGTCAGGCACACTCCTCCTGTTCCAGCTGCCTCAGAACCCTGAGCTGGACTACCCAGGCCTGGCTGATTTCAAGCAACATGGATTTCAACCAGTACTGGGTGCAAAGACCGAGCCATGTAATCTGTCTGGACATTTGTTTCCCAGGAGAAGATCTGGAAACTCACATGGACAACTGAGCCTGAACCTGGTGCACAGCAAGTGCTCCAGAAATAGACTCTGGTGTGAACACCACATCTGAAATGGATTTGGGAATTGATGGTGGTGGAAGATGTCTCAAACCCCAGCCAGGCAGGATGCCCCTATGACTTAGAGTGCCACCAGCCCAAAGGCAATGGGTTCTGCTGGCCCATGTAGGCAGATGCCTATCTGTGACTGCCACAAAACTTGCTGTTTTCTCCCAGTGGAAGCCTGGCTCCCTCCCTGTGTCCCTGGGATGACCTCACTGGATACCCAGCAGTAACAACAGAGTAGTTGGTTATTGGGGAGGGTGCTCCTCACTCAAACCTTGATGGAGGCAGAAACCTCCACCAACAATCCCATTTGTCCTACAGGACACATGGCTTCTTCCTTGGAATCTGAATTCTGAGCCTATGCTCAGAAATAGTTCATTTCAGGCCAGAGAATCAGACCCCTGACCTAGAACAAGAGGAGCAGACAGGACTTCCATCCTGAGAACAACTGATATCTATAGAAACAAGATACTCATCCACCACCACCAAGGGAGAGGCTTCAGTCCTAGGCAGCTGACCACCAAGACGAAGGCCACTTTCCTCTCTCTCCCATTACATCATGGAAAGAATGTTTAAGAGAGGTGGAAGAGTCTGGGAAGGACACTTTTAAAAGCAAATCAAAACCTTTGCTATCCCTTTCTGCTGTCCATGACCATACCTCAGGGAGAATCGGTGCAGGTCAGCACTGAGAGAGACCTCAGAGAGCTGTGTGTGTGTGTGTGTGTGTGTGTGTGTGTGATCATTTTTGCTGCTTGTTTACTGAGCTGTAATTCTTTTGTAATAGAACTCATCCCTTTTATGTGTAGTGTTATCAATCCTGACCAACTTACACAATGATGTAATGCCCACAGGGGGAAAAACATCAAGATGAAGCAACTCCATCACCCCAAATGTTCCCTGTGCCCCTTGCAACTGATCTCTCCCCCACCTGTCTGTTCCTGGCAGCTATTGATCAGTTTTCTGACCCCGTGTTTGCCTTTTTTAGAAAGCCACATAGAGGGACTGGTACAGTAGGTGACCTTTGAGGCTGGGTCCTCTCTCTGGGCTCAGTTATTTTTTTTATTTTTTTGCTATTTTGCTTTCATATGGAAAGAAACTGAGGCTCAGAGAGGGAAGAGAGGAGCTGGAGGAGCAAAGCTGAGAGCACAGGTCCCGCTGCCACCAAGCACCTGAGCCCCACTGGCCACACTTCTTCAGCCCAAAGACATTTTGTTAACCTTCTGAAATCTTCAACCCACATTTGAGAAGGCACATGATCACAGGACCTGCAGCCCGAAGAGAAACACATGCTTTATTCAGCTAATAGAAGCTCCTGGCTTAGAAACAAAGAGTAGCAATGCACCACAGAGCACAGGGTGCTGTAAGGGAGCCTGGGAGGAGGTTAGTGGGGCATGTTTCCCAATGGTGGAGTTATTCTTCCTTAATGTTTAGCAGTGGTACTGTGTGAGAGTAGGCACAGGTTTGTCTCTGAGAGGGAAACTGTTTACCCAACAGGCAGAACTTGGTCAACTCTAGGTGGGTAGGCCTTACCAATAGTTTTGCAGCTCCCTCCACCTTCTCCAAACAGATGGACACAGAATACCAGGGGATGACAGCGGGCTGGCCATGATGTGCTGGCACAGAGCCCACAGATGAGGCAACCAGGTAAAGTCATAAGGCATAAGAACCAGTCCAAGCCTGGAGAACAACTAGTGGTCTCTCACAGATCACAGACAGAATCCAGAGCTTCCAGATAATAGTGTTTTTTTTTTTTAGCAGCATTGTGAACTCACAAATTTAACTATATTCCACACACTGAGACCCATTACAGCTATTAGTCTTATTGATGTCTATAATGCTATGTGTCGAACCAGTTGTACCCTTTAGACATGATCTTGGCACTCTCTGAGGTCTTTGTGGGCACCAGCTGGAATCCTCATCATATATAATCACACATAGGGGAGAATCCATGTTGGTCAACACCTCAGAGGTGAAGGCTGATACCCAATATACACAGCACTATGGCTCAAATCTGCCTGCAAACCTCCCCCCATCCATAAATGGAGATGGAACTTTTCTTTTGTCCCAACCACCTGGTACCAAATAACCACACAAAAGCTTACATTAATTACAGAATGCTCAGGCTTATTACTAACTAGCTCTTACAACTTAAATTAATCCATTTTTATTCATCTATATTTTGCCACATGGTTCATGGCTTTACCTGTCCTCTAGCATCTTGTTTCCTCAGTGGCTAGCTAGTCCCTCTCTTGGCTCCACCCTTCTTTGTCTATATATTTTCAGCTTGGCTTTCCCAACTAGCCTTATTTGGCCTTGCTATAGGCTAAATAAGTTTTATTATTAATAACCAATGAGCACAATACGTATTCACAGCATACAAAAAAGATTGTCCCACAGCACACCCCACATATTCACACACACACACACAAACAAGCACTTGCGCACAGATACTACGTCACAGGGCGGGTGGGGGTGTCCTGTGGTAGAGTTGGCCTAAACAAGCTGAAACTTTCTTGCCTCCAGAATTATTAGACTCAAAAATCCCTTTCACACCCAACTAGCTCAGAGCCTGCACTCTACAAAAAGGAAAAGAGACCGAATGGCTTACACGAGGATCCATAGGGCAAGGTATAAAAATGGCATTCCCTGATCCTCCATCTTTAATGTCTCCTGGGGTCCTTGGCCCTGTTGTCAGGCTTTCCTCTCCAGCCACATTCCAGCCTCACTCAGAGCGCATGCTTCCAGACATACACAGGAAATAGAAAGACATGGATTCCAAAACTTAAGAATTCGATACAAGTCCTCAAGTCAGTGCAGTGCTGACATGAGGACATATCTAAGGAAGAGAGTTGAGGGTTGAGAAATGAACCCACACGTGCACAGGCCGTTGACCTTTGCCAGTGCCATGAAACAGCTCAATGGGAGAAACAATGGCCTTTTCAGCAAATGGTGCCATACAATCAGAGGAAACAGAAGCTGAAGAGTGACCCTGTGTCCCCATCTTATACCACAATCAGAAATCAGCTGACACAGATGAAAAGGCTCAGCTGTGGGACTCTTAGAACAATGGAGTAGACCCTCCATGACCTGTGAGTTAGCCGGTGATGTCTTAGCTATAGCCCCCAGACACAGAATAAAGAAAAAAACACACACAACAAAAAAAATGGACTTCATCACAATTACAAGCTGCTTTTCTTCAAAGGACACCATCAATGAAATGAAAAGACACCCCCGATTGGGCACTATTTGACAAACATGTAGCTGACAGATACATCTAGGATAGAGAGAGAATTCTTGAACATCAGTAATACAAGATAAAGGGTACATTTAAAAGATGGGCAGAGGTGCTCTGAGGATTTCTCCAAAGAAGACAAACAAATGGACAGGGGCCATAGAAAAGATCCCCAACACTGTGAGCCACAAGGGGAAATACAAATAGAAACCAGAATGAAATACGGTTTCACACCCACTAGGCTCACAATATCAAAGAAGACAGATAATAACAGATGTCTGTGGAGAAATTGAAACTCTCCTACAATGCAAAGATGAGACACGGTGGGAATAGTATATAAAGGGCTGAATCATCTTTGGAAAATGTATGGCAGCTTCTTAAAAGTCTAAGCCTAGAATTAATACATGACTCAGTCCCCCTACCCCTAGTTATTATACTCAGGAGAAATGAAAACATATAAAAAATATAAAACACTCCTGGTCATAGCAGCGTGACTCCCAATAACCCCAAACTGGAAGTAACCCCTGTCTGACAAAGTAGGAAAACAAAATGTGTTGCGTCCATAAAATGAAATATTATTTGACAGTAAAGATATAATGAAGTACTAGCAGATGATACAACATGGTTCAGTCCTGGAAACATGCTGCTAAGTGAAAGAAACTGGTCATGGAAGTTTATACCATACATTTCCACACACATAGAGTGTCCAGAAGAGGCAAATCTATAGGGACAAAGCACAGATCAATTGTTGTCCAGGAATAAGATGGTTGAGACTGGCGAAGGGCTGAAAATAATTATTGCTAATGGATATAGAGTTTCTTTGGGGGCCTGACGAAAGTGTTCTAAAGTTGATTCTAGCAATATCTGCACAGCTCTGAAGATAGACTTGAAAGCACTGGCATGTGTTTTTAACTGAGTTGATTATATGGTGATTCATATGCCTGAAAAGATATTAGAAAAAGAGAGGGTAGAAGAAAGAACAAAGAGAGGGAGGCAAGGAGAGGGAGAGAGAGCTATAAACCAGGAAGAAATCAAATCCTATTATTCTGAGTCAGTAACAGGGATGATCAGCAGGGAGAGTGGGCTTAGGTATCCACAGATGACTTTGCATCCTACACAGTGCCAAAGACTGGGTCAGAAGGTACCAGGTCATCCCAGAGTGAGTGATCCACTTCTGCTGACTTGACCCACTCTGAACATTAAAGCCCTTGCACCCTCTTGATAGGAACTAATGTCTTTAGATGATGAACTCATGGTCTTCAGCTAAAGATGCTTTCAACACTGTCTTGTATCCAGCATAAGCCATGCTTTCCAGAGCTGTAAGCTCCAGGACTCTTGGGCTGTGAGCAGGGACTATCTGAATGGAGGGTCAGAAGACTTCGTCCTAACCTTGAACTAGCACTATTAGTCTTGTATCCTTAGGCAGCTGAAGAAGCAGCTCCTGTGGGTAATGTTGCCACAGAAAACCAGGAGGTTTGCATTGGGCGGGGAGGGGGGGGCTCAAGAAACCCACCTCTTTGGTAAGCAAGCATTCATTAGTGACTCTGATGTCTAGGAAGGTAGGAGGCACTAGATTCCTCATTCAAGAAGGATGAGAAACTCAGAGCCACACCTCTTCTCTTCCCCAACCTACCTAGCACAATGAAAAGCTTAAGCTGTGGTCTGACTGCATCCAGAATCTCTTTAAATAAGTGCTTAGCCCTCTCCCCATTCCAACTGGCTCTCTCTACCTACTGCCTTTACAAAAGAACTGTGCAAACCAATCCTGTGTTCTCCTCGTGAGAGGAAGTCTCTTGTTTAAGGGTTAAACCAGCTGCATGCAAATATACACATGCGTGTGCACACACGCATGCACACACACTCACACTCAGGACTATGAGCTATATGCTTATCTGTTAAGTTAAATGCTTCTATTCATGCAAGACTTTGCCAAGGTGAACTCACTGAGCCCTCAGATAAATGCATCAACTCAGAAACAAAGGAGGAACACTGGGATCAACCCAAGAGATAAATTACAAATCGGATTAGTGGATCTTCCGCTCGCTCTGCCGTGGGAGCATGCTATTAGCTATCTAGGCATGCCCAGTGGCTTGCAGCACCCACACATGAACACACAGCATCCACAATGCCTCTTTGGTCAGACACAAAGCAGTCAGAGGTGACCTTCACACGTCTCCCTCCAAAGCCTTCAGCTCTGAGACCACTGGCTGCCCTCCTGCTTGTGAGCTTTGGGCAGAAAAACATGAGCTTTCCCTCTGGCTCTTCCCCATCATGCCAGCTGGTGAGCCCACAGAACTGCTGCCAGTTCACACAGTGTTCTGTGACATTCCCTGGTCCCTGCTGCCTCCCACTACCACCACAGGACTAGGAATGGCCACCCGGCAATCGGTACTACAAAGAGGAAGAATGGACTGGCAGAGGGCTCTGAAAGTCTTTTCCTGGGAAAACCTTAGGGAGAGATGAGGTCAGGCTTTGAGGCTTCTCTGATGAAGACCCAGGGGGTCCATCTAATGGAAGGCATGTACTGGGAAATTTATGAATGTAACATATGGGCTAGGAAGATTGCTTAGTCAGGATCTGAGTTTGAGCCCCAGAGCCTGTAGGAGGACAAAATAGTCAGGAAAGATAGTGTAAACTTTCAATCCCAGCACTGGAGAGGCAGAGGCAGATGGATTGTTGAAGCTCTCCAGCCAACCAACTAGCCCATTTGGCAAACAAGCTTCAGGCCAATGAGATACCCCACTACCAAAATCAAGGCAGATGATGGTTGAGAAATGA
>JAQHUG010000043.1:9811889-9856073 GCA_028555095.1 Dicrostonyx torquatus
GGGGGGATAGAGAGACAGAAAGAGAGAATGCAATGTTCATCAAGATTAGCCATGGGGCAGGTGTTGTGCTAGCAGAGTTGAATGAAATTGGCTCTTGTCCTCAAAGACCACATCTTCTAGTAGAAGGCATCAACGGGTAGCCAACCTATCATGACACAAGCCAGAGACATGTACACACATAAAAGGCACATTGGACAGAAGATCTGAAAAATTGGCCACATGAAAATGCCTGGCCACTAGAGAGCAGTAGAAGGAACTCATGATGGAAGCACGACCGTATGCAGGACTGGAGTGGACTCTGAGTGGAAAAGTCAGAGCCTGGGACCAGTGAGAGACACTGCCATGGCTTGACTCAGAAGAGGTCTTGGCAATGAGGGCTCAGAGAGGAGGTTTTTAAGAGGCTGCGGCAGAACATGAAGTCATGTGATAACTCTGGTTCAAAGGGGAACATGGGAGCTGAAGCTATCAGAAGAAATCAGGGGAAGCATTGTGTAGAGGATTCTAGGAGCTATCCTAAGCCCTAAGGATGGGACTGGAGGACCAGGGGCAATAGATCTGTGAGAACGGGCAGAGCAGGGAGTAACGGGAGGAGATGTTCATGAAACACATTTCCAAGTTCATTTTCTCAGGGGTCAGCAATTTTGAAGGATCCAGGTGTTGCCATGGGGGTGGCTGGACTAGACAGGAACAGGCAGGTGGAAGGGAGGATATCCAGGAAGGGATGGCTTTGGATGCCGGAGATTGTCGTTGGGGGCATACTGGGATCCCTTGAACTGACAACAGTGGGAATGGAGGAAGGCAGTGGGACTCAGACATGACAGAGAAATATAGAGAAATGATGTGGGGCCCCGAGGTGAGGGCATTGAAGATGATGAAGATGAGGATGGAGGCAGAAAAGCCCCAGACAGAGTTTACAGGCCAGTGTCTGAAAGCAAGGATGACATAGGGAGGGTGTGTATTTCCAGCATCACCCAGATTTCCTTCCCTCACAACTATCTCTGTATTGAACCTCTCTCAGCCACCATAAGTGCCAGGAAATAAAGGCTTGGCTCATTTGGATGCAGATGTTATGTGCTGTTAGCCATCTAGGTAAAGACCAGCAGCCTGGATGGATTGACTTCTGCCTCACTTCCACATCTGGCATCCCACATGTCTGTCCCACTCCTCCCTGGGAACAGCTAAGACGTGTGGAGGCTGTCATCCCAGCTTCAAGGGCCTCCCATAGAACTGCCTCATTAGTGGACTGATCTGGGGATTGCAAGCCTTTGATTTGCAGCCACTCAGCTCCTCCATGGAGTTCAAGGTGAACCACTTCGCACTACAGTTCAGTCGCCAGGAACACAATTAAGGAGAAGCTCTCCTTACTTTCCTTTCCCCCAAAGGGAGCACAAACTCGGCTATCTGTGTTCTCTATTTGGGACACATCCTCCAGATCTTAGAAGACCAACTTAGATATGTCTGCTGGCCCACATGACTATGGTCCACATAGGTGTACTACTTGGGAATGCCCCCACCCCCAGCCACGTACACCTACAGAGTTCCCAAGAATAAACAAGATTCTATTGCTCCCCCCCCCATGTGGTGTGTTCAGAGTTCTCACTCAATAACATTGCCCTTTAGTCTATAATGATAACAAACAATGACAGTTTAGAGCAAAGGGACCCAAGTCTCCAACACAATAATGCCGTTCCTTTAATGTGCTGTTGGCAGCGGGCAGATTCGACTCAGCTGTAATCTCATAAAATGCTTTCGGCTCCAGGAGCCATCAGCCCTTTTGTTCTATTTTGCTGTTTGGAACAGAACTAATTGGGGGAGGACAACAAAATGAGAATCTGTTACAATATTGTTTGAGGCATAGAGATGAGAGACATATCTTTCCATGCCATAGTTCCATGGTACAGACCGAATTAAGGTCTGTCTGTCTCTTCTCCTTACTGTCTGTCATGACAGTATTGAGTCCACCTAACCTCTCTGGGTCCCTCAGAGCCTCTAACCTGCTGCCCTTCACAATCTGAGAAGGAGGAGCCTGATGTGTCAGTGATCTTGATGTTAGTGATGAAGTGGCTGTAATAGCCATTTACTCCGACTCCTCAATCTGGGCCCTGGCTTGAATGACAGAGGCTCTAGGATGCCTTCTGCTTTCCAGGCAGAGGGGAACAGGTGGGTGCCGTGACAGCATTAACCTCTGTTCCCAGAACACCTTTTATTTAGGGAATCATCCACCAATCTAAGTAACGAGGATGTGAAAGAACCTCCGGCACAGGACACTGTGCCCCCACTTCGTCCACTCCAGTCATTTTGAGGAATGTCTGCACTGAGGTCCCCAGGAAGGACTGTCCCAAACAGCAGTAGCAATGCACCAAACCGCCTCCATCATAGCAAACTCTTGTGGGGGATACAATCTTATCAATAATTTTCTTTTGCTCAGAATTCTATGTTCATAGTCAAGTGAAATGTATAAATGAAGAATTATCTTAAGGTTTGGAAAGATGGCTCAGTGGTTAAGAGTACTTGCTACTCTTGCAGAGGACCTGAGTTAAGTTCCCAGCCCCTAAATGAATGGTGGCTCACAACAGCCTGTAACTCCACTTCCAGAGGGTCAGATGCCCTCTTCTGGCCTCTGTATTTACTGCACACACATATATACATGTAGGCCAGCAGTCATCACATAAAATAAAAAATTTTAATTTAAATACTTTAAAAAGAAAATTAGACATAGTGGTACATGCCTTGAATCCCAGCACTTGGGAAGCAGAGGCAGGAAGATGGTGAGTTTGAGACCAGCCAGGTCTACACAGTGAATTCCAGGACAACCAGGACTACATAGGAAGATTCTCTCTCAAAAAAAAAAAAATTTTGAAGAAAACTATCTGAGCAAGCAAACTGAAATCTTAATATCTAAACTGCTTAAGGTAGCCTGGCTAAAATCTAAACAGAACAAAACCTTACTTACAAATAAGAAATGGTTTTCTGTGTTTAAATATGGCCAGAATTCTAGAGTCCCGTATCTTCGATAACTCCTCTTTGGCCTTCATCCTTCCCACTTCTATCATTGACCTTGTCCAATTCTCCCCGCCTCTAAAAACACTCACCTTTAGTACAGCCCCAGCTGTGACTGTCCAGATGTCACCAGGAAACATAAGAAGAGTCCAATTTGAAAGAAGCCAGATTAGCTTATCTATATACATCACCAAAAGCACAGGGAGGAATGACTTTACTGCACCTGTTGGAACCAGGACACCGGAAGTCCTGCCTGCCTGCTCGAGACCAGATGGGACATATAGAGAATGATGTGTGGTCCAGAGGCGATGTCACTGAGGATGAGAATGGACTCTCTAGCCAGTGTTCCCCTAGGGTCACACACATTTCCCTCAGAGGTACCTCTGGATTGAACCTTTCTCCACTGTTTGCGTTCCTCCCCCCACCCCACCCCCAGTCTGGAAGAAGTCCAGCAGAGCACCCATCCAAGGAAGCCATTTCTCACATCCTTAGGCAGCTGTTTCCAACCTGAGAGGCCAGATACGCAGAGCATAATCTGAGCCGTCGGTCCCACTGACATAGGAGCTCGCTGCTCTTAGCAACCATACTTTTCACCACACCCATCAGAGGGGAGACTCCAGGGAAGACAGAGTGCAGAAGCTGCAGGAATGGCCTGAGGTTAGTTCAGAACAGCAGCCTCTGCCCTCCCTTTGGGGGAACAGAGTCCTTGGCCACTGAAATGCTCCCTTCCTTGCAGTAGACAACTGACATTAACCTTAACCGACCTTCCCTCTGCCTGGGTTCTGGCTTGGCTCATCTGCTTCTCTCTCCAACCAAGAAAACAAATAGCCAATCTACCTGCTTCGGCCATTAGAGATCCACTTCCCGCATTGGAAAGATCCTTGTTTTACTCAGCAGAGAAAGGAAATGCTCATGGTATCTCCCTCGGCTTCAGAGAACCTTTACCATCGTTGCCCTACCATCTCCCTTCTTGTAAGATGTTTCCCTTAGTGATTCCTAGCACGAAGGCCTGAGAGTCAGTTCCTAAACCCCCTCCTTCAGTCTCCATGCTCACACTGGCAGCAAATCCAGTTTGGGCTCCACCCTTTCCTACTTCATCTGCCTTAGCTGAGGTTCAGATATTGACTTAAAATCCTTTATCACCAGTGAAGTCAACTCAGTTCCTGCTCAAAACAGCTCAGTGACTGCTTCAGTTTCTGTTCAATTCTGAAAGCATCTGTTCAGTGTGCTGGGTACGGGGCTACTGTTGAAAGTGCAGAGGTGAACGAAGCATCATCTGAGCCCTCCGGGAGTCCACAGAGAGGCAGACCCACAAAGGAACCAGGTTTCATAGAGAAAGCATGAGAGTAAAAGGAGCTGCAAAGCATTTGAAATCCTGGGGTCGAGAACTCCAGGCTTACTGTAGCATTGGAACTGAGGCTCGGTGGCTAAGTAATCATTTGTCAAGTGAACAGTGATGAAAGAAAAATGGCTTGACTTAGGCAAAGCCATAGAATTGGGATCATTGTGACATTTGGGGCATAAGTTGAAAGTGTGGGGCAGGAGCTTGGAGAAGCTAGACTCCTTAAGGAAAAATCCAAGCTATGTGTGCCTACACACTTTGGTCTGTGTTCCTGTCACCCTTCCACCAACCCCTTCCATCTCTCCATCTCTTCATCTCTTCCCAGGTCCAAAGCATTTCTCACACTCTTTCTAACTAGGTTCTTGATCACTGATATCAGGGTAATCTGCAAAGGAATAACTGGATGCTCCCTGATAACTATACAGAGATCCTTGAAAAACTAGGGCCTCTACACTGGTCATCACTGCTCCCATTCATTGTTCTCAGTGTCCCATATGTGCCACTATTACAAAATACCATCAAAACGCGGCCAGAATGCAGCACTCAGTTCTGTCTACTGGGCCAGATAGGAAGCCAGGCATCTATACAATGAACCTTGCTCAGAATACATCCTCCTTCTTCAGCTCTCCCTGAGGAGGGGAGAGAAAAGGGGAAGAATCCTGGTTTGCCCAGAGGTCCTAAAGGGGAGCTTATACATGACATTTTTGTTTTTCTCATTTTGGATGTGTCTGTGTGTATGGTGTGTGAGCATGTGTGTATTCATGTTTGCATGTGTACAGGTGTGGGGGAGGCTAATGTCAGAGCCTCGTGGCTCTCCACCTTGTTCATTGAAGCAGGCAAGATCTTCCACTGAACCCAGAGGCTGCCAACTGTGCTAGTCTGGCTAACCAACTTGCCCCAGGGATCCCTTGTCTCCACCTCTGCATCTGAGATTGCAGGCATGCTACCACACTTACCCAGCATTTACATGGGCGTTGGTGATCTAAACTTTCATCCTCATGTTTTCAGGGAGAGCACTTTATGATTGAGCCATCTTTTCAGTCCCTGAGCACCTATCTGTAATGGACCAGTCTTTAGTGACATCTCTTCCAGGATGAGGCATTCCCATAGCCATAGGATCATGACCTGTAGTAAGAACATCCCTCTGAGTGTCATGGAGATTTGTCTCTTTGGACGCTGGCTTCTGGGCATTAAACCAAATACTAGGAAACTAGTAATGGACATGAAAGCTCTTTGGAGAAATAGGATTTGGATTCTGTAAGTCACAAACAGAAGCAGAGCTCTTCAGACACTAGACGCCACATAAATATGGTCTGGAGCCACCAGGGAAGGTTCATGAAGGAGACTGGGGCCTGAGCTGAACCATGAAGACTGGGTGGGATCTAGACAAGAAAGGGAAGGGAGCACATGCAGGGGACCATCATCAGCCAAGTCATGAATTAGAACAGTGTGCCCCTTGGAGTTGGAAGATGTTTTCCTACTCATCCATCACAACTCATCACTGCAAAAAAATCCTCCCGCAGCATCTAACCACCCAGCCTCCTAACTAGAAGCTGCCGCAGCAAAGGGCAGAGCTGAATAAAGGGACAGCGTGACAAATGCTTCCCTGGACTGCTTCTTCTGATAGCGACAGGATCCTAAATCTCAAAATGGCTTTTCTCATGGCTCAGAAGACCACCCTTCATTCTGACCTTCAGAATACCATGCCTACTCAGGGTGGTAGCTTTGCCCTGCAGACCGAAAGCAATCAGCCTCCATCCTCGGCATCCATATTCATAAGAACTGTTTATGCTCTGACCTGTAGCCCTGAGTGGGATGTCAGCCTGGGAGCTGGGGCTGATGGTCCCCAGAAGGGCACTTCAGGAATGAGCCCACAACCATCTGCCTCTCCTTGCAGTAGCTCAGGCCCGGGAGGAATGCACAGCTGTTGTCGTTGCCTTCCTGGGAAAGCATGAAATAGGACAAGGAGGAAGGGAGGCAGTGGCTTTCAGAGCCAAGGCTGCTCCTGAGAGTGTTTGAAGGTTATTAGTGTGGCTGTAATCAGGCTATTAGCCAAATGCAGGTGGAGAATGAAGTGGCTTTGAAATTGCTTTTCAGAGAAAGTAGAGCCCGTGTTGGTATAATCTATGCATATGATCTCTTTCAAGTAGCTCCTTCAGCTTCCTACCTGACCAGCACGGGACCCAAATACCCAGAGAACACAGTCAGGCCATCCACTACCCCTTCCCTAAAGAGAATAAGGCTTTCTGGGCAAAGTCAGACCTTCAGCCCGTTCCTCCTGCCTGGTTTAAGTAGGTGTGGGCCATGAGTCCACTTCTCAGTTTACAAATAGCTCAGTGACACGTGTCTATTTCCTTGTAGGCAGGTGACTTTAGTCTGCCCTGAGTCGACAGTGCCCAATGTCCAGTGCATGCCTGGAAGGGCATCCTGTTCCCTTCAGGTTTTCCTAAGTAGCTCAAAAGGAATCTTATTTCTTTAGACAGGCTCTTAGGGAAAGAGGGATGGCAGTTGGTGAACCTAAACCTTCTTCGCAAACTACAGAGAGATACAGGCATATTCTCATGGGGGCCTCTATCTCAGTTCTTGGTACCACATCCATCTATTTCCCCAAGGCCAAGACTTGAACATAAGTCATTCCCTCATGGCTTTTATATCAGATCAGCAGAAAATCCCATTTATATGTCTTTACTCCCAACTTCTTTCTCCTTCCTCCCTGAACTGGCATTTGTCTGATTTCTACCAATAAGACAACAAGACCATCTTTAGAGTCTTCAACCCCATTGACTGCTCACTCTGCAGCTACTGCCATCTTTCCAAAATTTCAAGTCTGCTCCTGAAAGGACTCTGGTCAATCCTTCCCAGCTCTTTCTGTCCTCAGGATAGTTCCAAATGTACCCTCTGATGCACTGGTCGCCTTTGCTAGGAGCACTTGCCATGCTTTTCTCTATTAGATAAAATCCTGCTCTTCTGCAGGAACTTGGTTCAGAATCCTCAGTCTTCAGGAATATTTTCTGATTCCTCTCTTCCCCATGCTTGGAATAAAGTCCCCTTCAGCGAGTTCTTACAGTAGGTCATCTGTGCATTTGTATCTCCCTTCCTCTCTGTGGACTGCGCCACCTCAAGGATAGTGTATTCACCTTCATCCACTGTTCTTATTATGGCAGAACAGTGACCACTGCAAAAGTATAAAGCCGATGAATTCATGAAAGACCAAATAAAATGATGGAGGCGGTTGTAAATGGCCTCATGGATCAATAGCTTGGGATGAGCCTAATTGAGGACTAGATAGGAAAGACCACACATGTGACATTGATGGCAGAACCATGTAAACAAAACTGAGCAATATCTTCAAATGGAATACCTTTAGCCTGGAGTTCCACCTGCAGTTTTGGCATCCAATCAAATATGCTGACTCGGGTCTAGAAGTCTCATCACTTATCCAAAGAACACAACTGGGTACAGCGTGCAGTACAACCCAACTAGATAGTGAACGATTTCTTGGATCTACTACAATAATTAACACTATAATCACAGTCCCCATCTGTGTCCTTCCTTTCCACCTTATGATGACTAATTTTAGGTGTCAACTTGACTACATTAGATAGATGCCCAGTTAGTTGGAAAAGCATTATTCCTGGAAAAGCCTGTGAGATTGTTTCCTAAAGAGACTGGCATTTGAAACAATGGACTCATTTAAGAAAGGTCCATCTGCATCCAATGTGAGTGGACAATAGCCAATCAGCTGAAGGCCCAAATAGGTCCAAAAGGCAAAGGAAAATCAAACCCATCCTCTCTCTCCTTGATCTGGCATGCCCTTCTCCTTTCCTTGAATATCAGAGCTCTATGTTCTCGTGCCTTTGCACTCTGGGACTTAGACCAGCAGGTCCCAGCATCCTTGGGCTTCCAGCTTTCGACTGAGACTCACAGCATCAACTCCATTTGTTCTTGAGCAACCAGGCTTGGCTCTGCCATACTACCATAGCTTCCATGGTTCTTCAGCGTTCAATGGCATAGCAAGGTCTAAGCTTTCATAGTGCATCAATAAGCTAATAGCCCATCTCGTCTATCCATCCAACCATCTAACTATCCATCCATCCATCCAGCAAGTAATCATCCTATTGGTTCTGTGTCTCTCTGGAGAACTCTGGCTGATCATTGTGGTACCAGTACGTGTTTTTTATTACTGCATAGAGATCAAATAGCCTTTGATGCATTTGTCCACGTTCTCCACGGTGGATCAATGGGAATAATACAAGAGCTGATAGTTGAAGGTTGCATGAGAAAGTGAAGAGAGGCCGTTTAAATTGCAACCCAACTCATAAAACGAAAAGTACTTCCCCCTGGCTTAACTTTCTTCTTGGGCCAATTTTTCTGCCAATCCTCCTGGACACTGTCAGGCCTCCCCTGGTTTCTTTCACAAGTTGGCAGGTGTGTTTGAAGCAGTGCTGGCAAAGTGTCACACAGGTGGCCACCCATATGGTGCCAGTTTGGAACTGACTCCTGGAGAAAATTTGAAAAGCCCACTCAGCCATGAAGGACACCCGCAAGCTTCCTGTACAGAGTCCAGCGAGGACTACTCATGAGGGACACGGGTGGGAAGCAGGTGTTTCACATGAGTGGATTGCCCTCTGCTAACCACCGCCAATCAAGCCAGTGGCGCAGATGAAAACAAAATGCGAAAAAATCACCATCCAAAAGGTGAAATGAACTGGGAGCCAAGGTGGCAGGTGATGTGCCTGGGTTCTCGTAACACACAAAATCCTCCTTTTGGATCCTACCATTCCAGCTGAAGGGAGACAGAGAGATAAACAAATACGAGCGATCAGAGAGACAAATGCTTATGCAGTGGAGGTAAAATGGATGGTGTAATCGAGATGCACGGAAGAGCTACTCTGGCCAGATCAAAGGAGTTCTCTCTGAAAAGCTGAAACTTGAAATCTAGTGATAAACTGAATGGGAACAACAGACCAGCCATTTGTGGAGGACTGGGAGAAAAGTTACTGCCAAGGACCAACAGGAGACAGACAGGTTGGTGCTCAGATGACCAGTATCCTGACGACGTGCAGTTCTGTATGTGTAAAACAATAGCCAGTAGGACAGGACTCTGCAACCACATGAAGACATCACCACCTGTGCCTAAGAGAGCCTAGGGAAGGTGGGGACCGACAGTGACTTGCTCACAATATTTACCAAGTGGGGCGCTCAAGTAATTTGCACTAGGGCTAGGCTTCTAACTGAACCCCAGAGGTGGTGGAGTCTATCCAAGGTTGGAAATGAAGCAGGCAGGGGAGAGACTGGAGCGGAAGTATGCCTGGATTGTAGAGTGGAAACATGACCAGGTTAGGAGTATAGGGAAGGAGGGATAGAGGCTTGGGCAGCCCAGTGTACCCAGGATATAATCAGGAGCTACAGGGGAAGTCAGACTTCCAAAACTCAAAGAAACCCAAGAATTGTGGCTCTCTCATTTTCAAGAAACATGGATTAATCTTCCTATTGGAATTGGGTCAATTCAAGGTTCTCAACCAACCCTAGAACACTAATGACTTAATCTACTCATTTCTTTTTTATAATATTTTTTATTTATTCTTTCACATTCACATATGTACACAATGTATCTTGATCAAATCCATCCCTTACCCCCCTCCCAAATTCTCCTGGATCCCACCTCAATACATCCTCCTCCCATCTGCCTGTTATATAAAAAAAAAAAAATAACTCAGTGAATTCAATTGGTGCTGCCTCCATGTGCATAGGTATAGAGAGTCAACCACCTTAGCATTGGCAGCCTACCAGCAGCCACATCCCCCAAGGAAAAACAAAACATCCCACCCCATCCCCAGCCACTGTTTCCTCCTCTAGGAGTGAGGCCTCATGAGCCCCTCACCCCTCCATGCAGAATGTCGACTGGCTGGATTGTATACGGATGTTGTGCAGGTAGCCATAGCCACTATGAGTTCATGAGTGCAGCAGCCCAAAGACAGCATTTCATGTCCTCACTCTTTTACACATTTCTTTTGAACTTTAGTCTCAATTCTCTAAAGTCTCAAGCTATTCAAACTCAGTATTTCCAGTCACGATCTCCCTTCCTATCCGCTCCATCTGCGTTTCATATATGAAGGTGTGCCACAATCATTTGTGCTGCTCACAGGCCAGGAGACTGGCAATTATAGGCCTGAGTTCTCTGGGGGACACTCTGAGATGAGGGGGCCATGGGAGAGGTTTCCTTGAAGACCTGCTTACATACCTGAGCAAGGGAAGAGAAAGGCAAGTTTGGAATAAGGAGGAAACTGAGCCATGATTAGGCCTCAATCAGCCATACCTTGAGCTCCGAAGCAGGCAAGCCCTTCAGAGTTACTCTGAGTTGGAGTGAGGGACCTAATATATGGCTGTCATACCCAGATATTGACCGATCATTGGATACAGTCTGCCTAGGACAGCAACATGGACTTGGACAAGATAGATATCTCTAGGCAAGGGTAATTCTCCAAGAAACTGGGGAGTGAGTCCCTTCAGTATTGAGAGGTGACGTAACACATTCATTTAAACAACTCTCACCTTCTACACCCTTTGTCTTAGCTTTTTCATACCATGAAGGCCAAGTCCGGAGCACCCAGCCATTGTATATCTCTTTCTCTGGTCCTTTCACCTTACTATAAGCTCAGGACTCAGTCGTGCTGCTCTAGAGGGATGAAGCCGACCCTTATCTGAATGATCTGAAGGTACATTGCTTCCCTAGACACAGAGCTTTTTTAACAATTTTTTCCTATACACTTTCCTTTTTTGTATGTTAGGAGTTGTAAAATTGTTTTACCATAACTCTTTGCTTCAGTGACTCTGGGACAAATCAAGGCTCCTAAACTCAGGTGCCAGAGTTATATCACAGGGGTAAGGTAGAGGTCGTGTGCATTCGAACCTGGTTTTTAACATACAAGCCTTGGCCTCCTCTACAATCCATAAAAGAATTACTTTTCTGATGAACATAAACCCGTGGTTGTTTAAAATTCTTCAGTGGCTGTGTTCAGAAGATGATTATAATCCACCTTCTGATGAAATCTAAATTTCAGATCACAGCCTCTAGACCCTTCACGACTGGCCCATTATGACGCCTGTGTCCCAACTGCCACCTCGAGACTCTACTTAGCTCTTTTCCATGACCCATTCTTTGGACATGTGATTCTTTCATCCAAAGGCCTCCTTCATCTCCATCCAGTTTGAGCTTTAGGGCTCAATGCAGTTCTGACATCCCCCAACAAAAGCCAGTCATGTCTGGCTGGTTTATCTAGGGAACCTTAGACTTTAGCCCCTTCATAATGGCCTAGTGCCTCCTCTGTTCTCTATGACACAGAAAGATCCTTGAGCACAGGAATGGTGTAATGTACCAGGCACTGAAAAAGGGAATTAAGAACAATGTATGATAAGGACTAAGATACAAGGAAGGGAGACATCTTTGACCAATCAGAGATGGCAATTCCCAGTCAGGTGTCTAATGGATGTCTCCAAGACTTGGAGACCACCTAACTAGAGCAGTGGCCACACCAGAAAGATAAAGCTCTGTCTGTGACCTCAGGTTTAAGTGTCTTTGGGGACTCCCAGGAATACTGATCATAGGAGGGTATCTGGATGCCAATGTTAAGATGCTACCTGGGACCCCATAAGTTGGTCAGAATTCCCACCTGTGAACCCCTATGAGGCACCCTTCTAGTAGTTCCCAGAAGTACTTGTGGAAGACTTATTTATGAACTCACACATGAGATATTTAGGCACTATAAATATTGAATATAAGAAGATCTCTCATTTGTGTTCATACATGGGACACACACTAGGGGTTCCCAAAAGACTTGGGAAGAACTATTAGTTATGAGGAACACTGCCAGGGATCTCTCAGTATAGAGAAATATGATGAGAGTATGAGGGCCACTTCTGAGTTCAAAATATTTGAGGATCCATGTGCAGGAGCTGGATAATCTACTTAATCAGTTAGAGGCAAGATTCAATAAAATTTGAAGATTACAATTCTAAGATCTTTTACACAAAGGCCTGGGGCTTTCATTTTGGTTTTGGCTTTTTGGGTTTAGTGTAATTTGTTTGCCATGCTAGGGATGAACCTAGCATGCTAAACAAGAGCTCTTCCAATGAGCTATACTTCAATCCAAGCCTAGAGGCATTTGTACACTCATTTTGATTCCTAAGAACAACACCCCTTTATTCTTGAATAAAGGTTTTACTTGGGTCTGACATTTTTTGGTTTGACAAGGTCTCACTATGTATCACAGGCTGCCCTTGAACTCATTACCCTCTGTCCCAGCCTCCCATGTGCTAAGACTATAACCATGTACTACCAACACCACTGCCACGGTTCTGGCAATTCTTCTGTTAAAGTTATCTACAGAATTTCCTGGTCTGAGATTCACTCTGACCTGTCTGGTGACTTTGCCCACTACTGTAGACCTGGTTGAGACAACAAAATCATAAATGAACTCTCAGAAGTCAAATTCCTGTTCTGATTTTTAGGGAGCCCTTCGTTGTCTGCCTCCTGGCTGTTTATAGAAAGAAATGTAACTTTCACAGGCTGATTGGCCTAATTGAAGAAAGAAGTGTTCAGGATTGTGTGAATTAACAGCCATTCGCACGGGCCCCTCTCAGACCCTGACCAGAACAGTTCCCTCCACCTGATTCCAATGCCAAACACTTCCAAACCTGCCACAACTATAACGCCTCTGCTGAACTTGTGGACATATAACAGAAACCCATTTGGGACAAAAGACATAAATAAACAATTCGAAGAAGAAGAAAAGGGGGAAAGCACTTGGCAGGATGTCCAAGTGCAGTAATAATTTATGAAATGCAGTTTAAAAGCAACCACCATCCCCGCCCATTAAAGAAACATTAAAAAATACTAACACCATCCAAAGCTGGCAATAGTATGACACTCCTATGGATAGTGACATTTAAAAACAGTACAAACTTACTGGGAAGCAGTTGGGCGGCAGTATCCAAAGCTGGCGATGTTCTGTACCTTTTGATCTTATATTTTGCTTCTAGAAATGTATCCTAAGGGGGAAAAAATCAGATTTTTTTTGTGAGAAGGCAAGTATTAAGCTGTTGATTTAAAACAGAACTACAGGCTGCAAAGATGACTCAGTGGTTTAGAAGATTTGCTGCTCTTTCATAGGACCAGAGTTTGGTTCCCAGCACCCACACAGGGCTGCTTACAACCACCAGAGGATCTGGTGCTCTCTTCTGGCCTCAGTGGCCATCCATGTATGCATACACAGACACAGACATACATACACAAAAATAAAAATAGGAAGAGTCCATTCTCATAGTTCCTCTATGATATGAAATTATCAAAGAGATAATATATGAAAAATTTCCATGAATGAGCAAAATAAAAACCCCTATAAATGACTAGTACAATAACGGGGGTGGGGTGGTTAGGGCAAACCTGGACCTATGCTTGGCATCTTATTGTAGAATTTCAGAACACTATATATAAAGGATAAAATTCTAGACATTTTGAGTGGGTCCAAAATAACCTCTCTACTAATGAAACAAAAGCAGATTGATCACTAGTTTCTCATAAGTAATGTTGGTGATTATGACATCCGTGCTCTAAGAGTAAATTCCCTAAACTCAGAATTCCATAGCCAATGAAAGAACTGGTCAAGTGTTGTGGTGGAATATTCTAGGACTCAAAACGTTTATCCTTCCACACCAGGCCGCTGGAAAGTACTCAGTGTGCTGCAACCAAGCGGAAACCAAAACGGGACATAGTAGAATCCTGGAAAAGGGGAACCAAACCTTTCAGACTGGGAAGGCCCTGGAAGAAAGGGGGGTCTTTGGGGGAACCAAATGTTTTAGACTGGGAAAGCTCTGGAAGAAAAGGGGGTCTTTGGAGAACCAAACCTTTTAGACTGGGAAGGCTCTGGAAGAAAGGGGGATTATTGGGAACCAAACCTTTCAGACTGGGAAGGCCCTGGAAGAAAGGGGGGTCTTTGGGAAATGCTTTAAACTTCTCACACATGATTGGATAGAAAAGTTGGAGAGAAACAGAAATTTTTGTAAAGAAAAAGAAGAGTTTGGAAACTGAATCAAAACAGAGAGCAATTGAGATGGCACTGGTGTCCTTGGGAGACCAGCAGCGCCAAGGACACAGGTGCTGTTTACTTCTTGTTAACATTCCAGATGAGCCCATGTGAGTGTGGAGAACTCAACTGTTACAGAGCATCATGTGAATGTTGACATGGAGAACTTAAAGTGACGCTGACTGAAGTTGATGGGGAGAGGAACGCAGAGAGGATAAGATGTGCGGGTGTCAATATTGTGTAGGGTCAAAATGACTGTAGAAAGCTGCTGACACAAGTCTGAAGTGTGGTGCTTACACCAAAGCAGCTAAGGGGTGAATCAGAACCATGGAAAGGGAGGGATGATGTCAAATACCGACAGGCGGGAAATGGTCGTGGACCCATCTGGAGATACAGACTTGTCTAGCCTTACCAGAGGAAGACATCAGAAGTGCTAAAAGTGGCTGTCCCCGAGTATTGGGACTGGAGACAAGCAGGGGTGGCCAGGGGACAGTCATCATCTTCATCATGGGCCCTTCTGTGCTTGGCATTTGAACAAATAGAATATTATGTCACTAAAAGTAAAATCACATTTAAAACATTTGTTGGGAACTGGAAAGGTCGCTCTGTGGTTAAGAGTACTTGGTGCCCAGCATCTACCATTAGGTGGCTCACAACCACCTGTAACTCCAGCTCCAAGGGATCTGATGCCCTATTTTGATCTTCTAGGGCACCTGTACTCATGTACATAAACATACACAAACAAATAAGTCTTTAAAAATAATTGTAATTGGTTGTTTTACTCTTTTTACTCTTTTGGCTCTTTTGCTCTTAGGGTCATACTCCCAGCCCCAAAATAAATCACACATGGAGTCTTATTCTTTCTTATAAACACCCGGCCTTAGCTTACCATGTTTCTAGCCAGCTTTTCTTAACTTAAATTATCCTGTCTATCTTTTGCCTCTGGGCCTTTATCTTTCTCTATTTCTGTATATCTTTCTTTGCTTCTTTCTCCATAGCTTACCATGTAGCTGAGTGACTGGCTTCTGACATCCCTTCTCCTTGTTCTTTCTTGCTCCTCCTTCCAGAGTTATTCTATTTATCCTCTCTGCCTGCCAGCCCCACCTATCCTTTCTTCTGTCTTGCTATTGGCCTTTCAGCACTTTCTTAGACCATCAGGTGTTCTAGACAGGCAAAGAATCACAGCTTCACAGAGTTAAACAAATGCAGCGTAAGCAAAAGCAACACATCTTTACATCATTAAACAAATCTTCTACAGTGTAAACAAAAGTAACACACATTAAAGTGATAATATTCAAATAGTCTCTGCATAGCACATGGTTGTCAGTGTTGTAAACCACATACAAATTCATAGAAAAAAGACTTGAAGGAAATGAAGTCAGCAACTGAATCTTGGAAGAAGTTTTATGATGTCATTTAGCTACTTATTTACACTCTTCTATTTTCATATTTTCTACAATGAGTATGTATTATATTTATGAAGATGGGAAATGTTATAAATAATCAAAACAATATTGTAGATCAAATTTTAAATATGAGAAATGACTGAAACAAAATTACTCAATTGTATATTCAATTATATATGTGTTTGGAAGAGATTTAAGAAAATATGGACAGTAGGACTGTGGGTGCTTTTGTGTTTTTTCCATCTTATCTTTACCCTTTTCCAATAATTTCCCCATAATAACCCTGCATTAAAACAGGTTTGGCTGAAGAATTAATTTTGAGCTCTCCATTGGCTTCAGATCAAAATAATTAGGTAATGGCTCTGTGTGGTGCCAGACACCTAGAAGGCCCTCGGTGAACACTTGTGGCTTTAACAGAACTGAATGTAATGAGGTTTGTTAGCAATTGCTTCTAATTGAGCTCACTCAGTTTCAGCCACTCAATCAGCATTAACCAAGCCCCTGCTGTGTCCAGTGACCTGCGCGAGACTCAGTGTGGGTGGTAGAAGTGGAAGATGCAGGTAGACTTTGACCTTGTGGAGCAGCAGCAAAGTTCAGAGGAGAGACTCAACGCCCACACATAAAAACAGCTGGACAACACGCCCAGAGCCACATCAAATGAACTCATCCGTTTTGAAGAAGTGGACAGCCTTCCCAGCCAGCTCTACCCTGCCTGGTCAAACGCTGGTGGCTAACCTCCCCTCTCTACGCATGCTTTTCCTTCTAGTTCCTCAGTGCCTACTCCCCTTCAGTCATACCAACATCAAGGGAGACTCTGTAAGCTTGTTCCTCTCCCCAGTGCCTGGATGAGAGACCTCAAAAATATCCAAGCTGAGAATGAACAGCCACCAACACCTGAGATTCCTTGGAATTCAACTACATTTAACTTTAGGACAGTCAGCCTTATTGACAGGCAAGGACAGCAAGAGAAGAAAGAAGCGCCCTGAGATCTCTGAAAATGTTCTCCCACGAAGGCTAAGAACTCACCACTTTGTTCTCTAACTTAGGAAATCCATCTCCCCATCATCAGATGGCAGGCCAAGGGAGAAGCCACAGGAACTTCTGATTGTCCCAAGCCAGATTTGCCGGTTCCCACAGGACCATCTACCACAAGAAATGAATGGTCCAGACGCAGGTGCACTGGTCCCTGCCAAGGATAAGAATTTGGCTTCGTGGACCTTCTCTCCATCTGCAGTCACATCAGGATCAATGTAAACGCTATAATGAGATGAGACACTATGACACAGTAGATATGACATTCCAGAATTAGCTATAAATTTTCAAGGGAAAAAAAACATGAAAACTTCTTTCTGAACTCAAGTTCTCACCCACATCCTTCTCGTGAGCATAAAGCAATCTGACCCTTAGAAATTAAAGATTTAGGAAAATATGTTTAGAAGAGAAATATGGATGCATCGTGAGCCTTGCTGCTTTCTGGGGTCAGGGAGATGGATCAGAGGAGCCTGTTTCTCCTCTCAAATTGGCAAGAGGGATTTCGGGAAGACTGTTCAAAACTTGGCATATGTCCCCAGTGATGAGGGACACATAGTGTCTGGACTCCAGCCTGGAAATCTAAAATGGAGAGCGAGAGAAATAGACTGGCTGGCTGCTCCTACCAAGGAAAGAGGGTGACATCTCTTCAACCTCGGAACTGATCTACAAATTCTCACCAAGCTGGTTTATGAGGGAGGGGAGGCAGCCACCGTGGCTTCTGATGGAAAGGTTCACCTCCAGGGGTGAGCAATCCTCAGCAGAAGAGCGGAAATGGTTCCAATGAGCTGGGGAAGTGGTATGAATGTGTGAATATGATGAAGGAGTGATGGCCTGGGCAAGAGAGCCACAGGACAAGGCAGAGGGAGGGGCTGGGGGCTAATTTCCACTGTCAACCTGACTGGATCTAGAAGCACCTAGGCTACCTGCTTCTGGGTGCGCCTGTGAGGATATGATGAGGGAAGACCCACCCTGAATGTGGCTGACACCATCCCATAGGCATGATGCCATCCCATAGGCCAGGAAGCCAGGCAGAATTCCAAAGAAAGTGAGCTGAGCATCAGTGCTCATCTCTCCCTGCTTCTGGATTGTGGATACGATGCAACCAGCCACCTCATGTGTCAACAACCCTGCCTTCTCCACCATGACAGCTTGTGCCTTCACATCATGAGCCAAAAGAAAATCTTTCTTCCTTGAGTTGACCTTACGCAGCAATGAGAAAAATGAGACCTTTACCATGCGCAGGGGAATGTGCGGTGGCCCAGAGGCCATATTTGTCTACTGTAGTTTATTACACATTTCTCCATTCCTTGAGCTCTCGTTCCCTGCTTTCTACAACTCCAAATGGCTTCCAATTCTGACCAAGAGCTATAGGAGGACAACTGATCAAGAAAGAAGAAACTGGGCCAAGAGTGCTTGCTGGCAGGATTTCAATTCCTGAAACCCACATGCTTGAAAGAGAGAAGCAACTTCTGAAGTTGACCACTAGCCTCCTCAGGAGCACCATGCCCCACATGTACACACACACACACTCACACACACATGCACACAAAAAAGTTTAATTAAATTCAAAAGGGAAGATGAATCCTATTGACCCATGCCCTCACTCTCATAGGCTCTCTACCTACAGTGGCTCTAGATGTTATATTGGGTGATTGGTGCTACTGTATGGACACAAACATTCTAGCATCTGCATTTGAAACAGTACTGGTGCCTTAAATTAACTGCAGAAGTTTTAATTACATAAGAATGAACAAAAAGTCAGGGAACTGCATGGATTTATTATAATCCAGGAGGACTTTCCTCCATAAGCACGAAAGTTCATGGAGGCAAAAATAATATTGCATTTTTGCATAACTCAGGAGTCCTCATTGTTCAAAGTTCATATCATCCCCTCTGTTACGGAATCCACTGCATTTTGCAAAATTCAGGAGCACTCCATCCCCATAGCTGTACTAATTCTACCTTTTTATGTGGGGTGATAGCTTGGCTAATGAAAGTGTTCAAAGGCACAGACCAGGAGACTACAGAGACAGAAGCCTCAAGAACACAGAAGAGCAAACAAAGTAAGGCATAAGATCAGATGAACAGCCAATATCGTAGGGCCTGGATATTCTGCAGTACTGAAACAAGTATTCCAGAAAGTTCTACCAGCTCCCCCAAGAAATGCCAAAAGAATGCATTAAAGACAGAATTGTGGTCTTGGGAAGGAGAGAAGGAAAGAATGAAATTAATATTTGGCTGAACCCTTCTGTGTGCCAATAACTTTGCACATTTCATCTCATTTGCCTATTGCCACTACCGTGTAAAGAAATACTTTTATCCTCATTTATAGAGGGTACAGATCAAAGTCGAGAGGTTTTGGTCAGTATGGTTTGTAGAAACTATCCTCCTGTCTGAGAAGGCTGCCTTTCCAGATTATTGAAGATTTAGATAGCAAGTCTAATGGTCAAGGTACTGTGTGTGTGTGTGTGTGTGTGTGTGTGTGTGTGTGTGTGTGTGTGGTGGTGGTGGTGGTGGTGGTTGGGGTGGGGTGGTGAATGGTTCTACCAAGGATAGCCTAAAGCCAGTAGAGCGGGACAACATGCTAGGAAGCCAAGTCCTAACCCAGCTCTCACACAAGAGTACTGCTCTCGGCCTCTTGCTGAAGAAAAGCAGGTCCTGGGCTCGGGATCCTCATCCTCAACCACAGTGCTGTTTCACCCAGTGGCCTCCAACCTGCAAAGTCCAGCACCATTCTTTAGTTAACACATAGCTTCCCCACAAGCCTTCCAGACGGTCTTAATGAGTTAATTTAGAACTGTCCGAGAATGTTCTAATTTTCTCCTCTGAGGGCCTTCCAAGGCCCCTATGTTTTGGCTGTCCTGGCTCTGATACTCTGAGTGTGGGCAGAGAGAGGATTTAAAACCTTCTTGCTGGTGACTCAAAAGCCTCGATCCCATCACACCACCCTTCTCCTGCTGCACCCCTTCTTCCTGCTCCTGAGCTGTTCCCAATCCTAAAAGCCAATTGCCAAACCTCAGGCTGAATGAATTGCCTCTCCAGTCAATCCCTCCTCCTCTGATGATGGAAGGGTATGAGTGTGGAGCCAGAATAATCCTGTGCAGAAAGCAGGCTCTCTTGTTGGGTCATGTACCCCACAGAACAGGTACCATTCCATGGCTTTTTCCACCTTGGTGGACTCTGCCCACTTGTGCCTTTCAGTGTGTTCCAGCCCCTCTCTGCGGTCAATGGTCATGCTTGAGACTCAAACAGAAACAGCGTCTAAGTTGCCCTTGACAGCCATATTTTCAGAGGCTTTGCCCAGCATGGTACCTTCCATAAATGATTCATGGGAGACTTCCAAGTGCATTTTATTTTCTAATAACCATCTCTCTCTGCCAGTCCATTATAGATGAACCAAGATATGGAAGAATGGTGAACCCATATGAAAGATTATCCCCTCTGTGCCCAAAATGACCACCTTGACCTTAGCAATATTAATCCCTGGCCCAATTCTGCTGAATATGTCATACACGTCCTGAGGTTACAGGAACTAAATACACCATGTTATTTTTTTCCCTACCTGTATTAAGCAACCTGTACGCATAGTTTAATCATGAGTGAAAACCCGCAGGCATAAATTATAACCTCTGTATCCTGGCTTATCACCTGTCCAAAGGTCAACTAATCCATCCCTCTGCATCTCTAAAAGAGGAGTCTAAATCATCTCCAAATAGACACAAATGCAACCGCTTGGTAGAAAAAAAAGATGACTTTCTTTTTTTCCTCAGAAGGAGTCACGCCTATTTCTGCAGGCTGGGTTGGTATTTGGCAAGTCCTGCACAGGCCTTCACACCACCATGATGGATCTTTCTCCTTTCTCTTCACTGTGGATGGGAAACAGCCCACCAAGAGAATAAGGCCAATTTACCATCACCGTGCTATGAGACTGTGCCGTGTTTACATTCTTCTTCTTCCTCTTCTCCATCAAGGGATCTGTTTATTTAATTGATGGTCTCTGCCTTCGTTAAAGGTTACTCTGGTATTTAGCAGGGTGTCGAGAGAGCTTGAGATGTGACAAATTATACATTTTTTTACTCAGCTCTGTGCTGCCACCATCTCCCAGGTACAAACACTGACAGTCCAGACTCCATCTATTCCAGACTCCTAAATTACCCACTCCCATGGAAATTCACCAGTGAACTGATAATTGACAGACTTAATGATCTCATCTTAGTTCTTCTATGGCTTGAACTTGCCAAAACATTCCTGTGGTGAGTCCCTGAAGGAACCAGGGTTGTACAGCATGGAGAAAAAGACACTTAGGGAAACAATTTTTTAAAAAAAATAGATCTCACTGGGTAACCCTGGGTAGCCGGGAACTCCCTCTGTAGACCAGCCTGGCTTTGAACTCACAGAGATCCATCTGCCTCTGCCTCTCAGAGGCTGGCATTAAAGTGACCGGTGCTTTTGAAAACCTAATTTGCTTATATTCTTTTTGATTGTTTCCATCATAAGCAAAGAGGTTTAAAACAACACACAGTTATTATCCTTCCGTTCTAAGGGTCAGAGGGTAGAATGGTTTTTCTCAACTCTCAATTTCATGAGATAGAGAATCACCTGGGAGATGGGCCTCTGGGCTTGCTTGTACGTCTTAATTAGGTAAATCCAGGCAGAAGAAACCTGCCCACTGTGGGCAGTATCATTTCATGGGCTGAGATTCTGGGCTATTCCATAACCTGCATGGTTGTAGGATTGATCTGACTAGGAAAATAGGGAATAAAGTGATAGATGGGTGTACAGAAAAGCTGGGATGGGATGGGATGGGCCGTGAACTCTGAGCAAGATGTAGCAGCAACCTAGGAACTCAGAACACTTATTACATACAGCGGAAGGAGAAGGCACGGAAATTCATCTCAGAAGCGGGTCTCTGTCGGGCTGCAGTCTCAGGCTGCTGTCTTCCGGAAGGAGAAAACTGGGCTTGGTACTTTCTGCACACGCTGTCAATATCCCCACTTGAACCAGGGGAAGGCCTTGCCACTCCCACGCATCTGAAGCATTGGGGTCTTGAAAAAATGAGAGTGTCTTAGGTAGGGGTTTCTGTTGCTGCATGACCAAAGAGCAAACTGGGGAGGAAAGGGTTTATTTGACTTACACTTCCATTTTGCTTTTTAGCACTGAAGGAAGTCACGGCAGGAACTCAAACAGGGCAGGAGCCTGGAGGCAGGAGTTGATGCAGAGGCTATAGAGGCGTGCTGCTTACTGGCTGGCTCCCCATAACTTACTCAGCCTGCTTTCACATAGATAGACACCAGCCCAGGGATGGTACCACCCACAATGGGCTGGCCCTCCCCTAGTGATCACTAAATGAGAAAATGCCTTACAGCTGGATCTCATTTCTTCAACTGAGGCTCCTTTCTCTTTACTGACTCTAGCTTGTGTTAAGTGGATACACAAAGCCAGACAGTACACTCATACTCCTGTTTGAGATAGTAGTGACTTCTCAATTGTCTTAGGGTTTTTATCGCTGTGAAGAGATACCACGACCACAGTAACCCTTACGAAGAAAACACTTCATTGAGGTGGTGGTTCAATCCATTATCATCACGACAGGAATGTGCAGGCAGCCATGGAGCTGGCTGCATCTTGACCGGAAGGCAGTAGGAAGTTGACTGTCACACTGAGTAACACTTGAGCCCGCAAAGCCCACCCCCACAGTGATGTACCTCCTCCAACAAGGCCACACCTCCCTTTGGGGCCCATTTTCTTTTAAAGCACCACACCCACTATGAGGAGCTATAACCTGGAGCTGTGAGCTGAAGTCACCCATCTCCCCTTAAGCTGCTTTGGTCAAGGGTTTCATCACAGCAGCAGAGTAAAACTATGACAGCGTGTTTCAAGCATGGCTAGTCCCAAGAACCACTTCACCATACAAGAGGCTACCACAAGGACATCAAGGATATAAGTGATTTCTTACATCCTTGTTCTTCATAAGACTCCTGTGAAATACAAGTTATTATGTAAGAGAAGATGAACACGGTATGAGGAAGACTTGGGTAGGAATCCCAGCTCTATCTGACATTCATTGTATGACCTTAGACAGCTTATTTAGCTTCTCCGGTGCTCAGGGTCCCCATCTGTAAAATGGGTAGAACAACGAACCCCATCTCTGATAGTTCTGAGGATTCACTGTGCTGCTAATGGTTTGGTTAGATGACCACAGAACAGAGCACGCTTAGGCGGAGGTTGGCTCATTGTCAAGCTCTGTGCCTTTTTTTACTACAGTTCAGCTCAGCAAAATGACATGGGCTCCTTGGCTACATGCCCACCACTGACACCGTCTCTAGGAACCAGAATTCTGGATGTCAGGCAGCCATGTTTCTTCCCCCTTGTCCCTGACCTCTCGGCCATGACTACGTGGACCCAAAATGGCCACCTGACTCTAGTTGAATTAATTAAGATGGTCTCTCCCAGACATTTTCCTGAACTTTGGTACTATGGGTCTTCATTTTTCACCATGTGCACTGCAGAGAAAAACCAGTTCTGAGAGAGGATTAAGCGGTGTTCCTGAAAGAAGCTTTAGAGAGAGAAAATGAAGGGACCAAGCAGCCCTCCACGTCCTCCTTCCCCTCTCCTCCTCAAACTGACCCATTCCTACTAAAAAGGTGCCCCTGAGCCACTCAGTGTCCTCCTAGCATGCCCTTCTGTTTCAGTTAAGTGGCCCTGGAGGTGTGGGTGGTATCTATTATTCATGACCAAAATGCCCCCAATGGGGGACATTGCAATCCAAAGAGGTCAGAGGCCTCATCCAGGAACTAGGATGGCAGAGCCAGGACAAGCGCCTAGAATCTCCAACACCTTTAGTAAATTCTACCCACCATCCCTGATTGTCTCCAAATCTGTTTGTTTTGTTGCCTTGCCGACACCACCACCCCCTACCCCTCACCCCTACCCCAAACCCAACTCCAATTCCAATAGGCTGAGAGTTAGGATAACTACTAAGAGGGTCGAACTGGGGACTGGGAAGAGTCCAGGAGTCTCCAAAGAAGTGAAGAGGAATTTCACACTGGGAGACTGAAACACCCATTCAAGAGGCTAATTTCAGCACAGGGTCTGGAACGCTTCCAACAGCACCTGGATCTGCCTGGATGGTATTGGGAAAGAGATGAGCCAGGCATCATTTGCATATATGCAAATGAGGCCTTCCGCAGCTGTCCAGAATCCACCGTGGCTTAGAGCAGCCAGCTCAGCAGGCCTGGGTTGGGGTGGGATGGGCGAGCTGCTTTTATCCATCTACTCAACCTCAGAAGACAGACAGGCTTGCCACAGCTTCTCTCCCATCTGACAAGGACATCCCAAGCCACAGGGCTGGAGCTGTGCAGAGTGTCAACAAAGACAGTAAGAAGTGGCACCTCCCTCTCTCCTCAGCCTTCAGGCAGGTTTTCAGCTGGGCTAAAACAGGAGGCTCCATCCGTGTCCAGGATTCTATCTCCAGGAGGACTGCCACTCTTTCCCTGACCCAGAAAATGGCTTTCAATACTCTTACCCCTCCCCTGGCAGGGGGTGGGGGAGGGGGCAGAACAGACCGGACTATTTAGTCCTGTTGGTGAAAAGCCTAAACTGAGACCTAGCCTGTCTCAGCTACAGGAGTCCCAAATCTCAACCTGTTTACTCTTTATAAAATTCTGAGCAAGGAGACAGGAGAATTAGAACCCATCATGTTTTAGTCAAGGGAGTCCCCAGAAAAACCTTAGCTGGGTCACCAACAAGTGCTGGCTCTCAGTTGATTCAAATGCTGCAATGCTACCAACATTCCTCTACCTCATTATTCTGTAGCAGCCCTCCGTGCCATCAGAGCAGTTCCAAAGTTCTCTGGGTGGCTGATCTGTAAATTTCAAAGCCAGGCATTGCCTCCTAACTACTGAGGGCTGAGAGAAAGCTACTGCTTGCTTGTTTGTTGATTGGTTGGCTGGTGTTTGGTTGGTTGATCGATTGGTTGGTTGGCTTTGAAGCAATGTCTGGCTGCATGCTCAGCCTGGCCAGGACTCACTGTGTATTCAAGCTGGCCTCGAACTCACAGCCTTCTGCTCGACTCTCCCAGATACTGGGTTTAGTGCGTGTGCATAATTGTACCTGGTGTTAGTGCTACTTTGAACAGCAAGCCCCTGAGAGTCTATGAGTTATGTGTGTCAACACACACTCAGCCCTCAAGTCCATAGTCCTGGGATTGCCTGTTGGTTCCACCCACACCTGTCCTGGCCATAAGGCCTTAAGAAAACTTACTTAGCCTAGAGAATTCCCTTCTGAGGACTAGCCCAACCTCTGTGTCATCGGCCTCCCTTTCTGCCCATCTACCAACCCTGCCCCCACCACACACACAGAGTTAACTTGTTACCACTTTCACTCCCCCTCTCCACCCCCTGGCCAATCCAGCCCACTGGACCCTGGGAAAATATGTGAACAATACCCAGAGAAAGATCAGGTATCCTAGTGGGGACAGGCCCCTGCAAAACACACAGATGGTTAATCCCCAGGCACTTCTGGGCTTTCTATTCTCCTCTCCTCCTCTCTCTCTGTTCCCAGCCCTGGGCCAGCTCCCAGTACCCCTGCTCTCCTAATAGCAGACATGCATCCTTCTCTTCTGTTTCATCCTTGATGGCAGGGACCCAGCCAACTCCCCTCTTCCCCTCCCCCCAACTCAGTTTACTCACACAGCTAGTGAAAGGTTGCATTGGCAACGGTTTCGTTGTTGTTTAAGATTTCTGAGCTGTCACAGAACCCTTTTGATGAAAGCCAGGTAAACACACATCACACACAATTTTACAGACAAGTTCATGGGTTCCTGAAACCAGCCTGTGGATGATGGACTGCAGGATGCCTGTGCAGAAATCCTGCCCAATTGCTCTAGAATCAATTCCCAGTATTATAAGAGAGAAGGGGAGAAGCAGCAGAAGGGAAGAGAACAAAGGACAGCCAAGGAAAAGCGGCCTGAGGTCCTGTGTAGACAGGATGCAGAGCAAAATGTCTACAGCCTCTTGTCCCTCCACACTCACCCCAGTGGGGATCCTTGGAGGGCATGGGGGGGGCGATGCCTCTGGCCACACACCCTGGGCATCTGGTTAGCAGGACCAGGCAAGTCCAACTTCCCCATGTCATCTTCTGGCACCAGGGCCCTGCAAACCCCTCTCAAACCCAGTTCACTCAATCCTGCTCTGAACCTTCCCAGGCTCAGGTGCCTTCCGTGGCTCTCTCTTGCTTCTGGCTGAAGTCACCAGCTCCTCGCTATAGCTCTCTAGGTTAGAGCCTGGCCCAAGCTTCCCTACCTTCATTATCTAAAGTTTTCCTACCCATGGGCCAGCCTGGACCATTATGATCTCTTGTCTCCACACAGATGCTAGAATAGTCTCCCCTCCTCCTTCCATCACTATTCTCTAAGTGGGTCCCCACATCACTTCTGCTCTGCGGTCTTTCTCCATCTTTCCAGCTAGATCCCACTCCTCACCAAACTCTGGTAGGGCACCCATCAGCTCCTGTAGCCTTTCCCACATTATACTCAATGCCTATGGGTAGATTTGATAATAAGAGTCAATGTCCAGCTAGCAAGATGGCTCACTGATTAAAGGTGCTTGCCTGATGGCAGGAGTTCAATCCCCAGGACCCACATGGTGGGAGGAAAGACCCAATTCCACCAGGTTGTCTTCTGGCTTCTTCACCTATACCATGGGATATACACAAGATAGATAGATTAGATAGATAGATAGATAGATAGATAGATAGATAGATAGATAGATAGATTTAATTTAAAAAATTGAGGCAATGTTTCTATTTAGCTTGCCAGGTCTGGGCCAGGAGCTCTACTTTGCTCAATTGTCCCACCAGATCTCTCCACAAATACAAGCTAAAAATAGCAATTGTCACATTTCTCTGTGAAGACTTAAGAAACATAACAAAACCACGTCTCTCTTTTTCCCCAAGCCCACACACTTCCCTTCTTCGGCACCCTAAGTTTCTGGGGCGGGGGGGCTTAAGAGTTGAGGGCAGAATCAAGCTCGGTCGGAGAAGGGTCAAGAGAGGAAGAACAGCGCAGCCTACGAGGGGGTGTTCCAGGTGAGGAGACTGAACCTCACAGGGTAATGTCATAGGCCTGCCACCAGCTGATGAGTGAGTGTCCCTTGGCTTGCCTTCCAAGTGTTCTCCAGCACGAACACACCCTCTCCATCAGCCGTCTCACTGAGGACAGACACTAGGGCAGGAGTGAGGCCCTTTCAACGGCTCCTTTCAGAAGCAAATAGATTCCCAAATGTTAGAGTCCAATATTTTTTTTTTCTAATTGAAAGTATCTTCTTACTGACTTCCATTATGTAATTGGAAACATGGTCCCTGGAGCAATAATTTTTGGCCTTAAGATATAATTAAAAGCATACAGGAGTGCAGCGTATATTTTTAAATGGCACAACGAAAGGAAGGCTAACGATTTTGTGACACAATAGAGACACAATGGGAAGATCACTCCAGAAGCCACCTGGAACCCCGCCCACCCTGGACCGAGCCGGAGAAAATCAAGACTGACCCTACTCAACCCTTTAAAATCAAAGGGTTCTTGTAAACCAGTTGCTTTAAACCCTGTACTTTTAGGTACTTTCTATAAATAGATTTAGCCCATGTATGCCTGTTTAGAGACTGAGCTAATAATGGAGCTTCAGGGTGCTTTATTTCTCATTAGTTAGTTAGTTTTTAGAGACAAGGTTTCCCTATGTAGCCCTGGCTGTCCTGGAACTCACTCTGTAGACCAGGCTGGCCTTGAACTCACAGAGATCCCAAAGGTTTGTGCCACCACCACTTGTCCAGGGTCCTTTCTTTATCAGCTCTTTAAGAGGAAAGCTGGTCTTTCTGCCTCTGAGAAGCATGGAGATCGTCTCCATCATTTATTATTTCTCGAAGTGTGTAGTGGATTTTCTTCCACAGGAACACAGGGTAGACCACTGCAAGTGGATCCTGTTTAATAATTCAGAAGGACTTCAAGAGTTACCCAGCAGAAAAAGAGAGAGATTGGTACAGGCCCGTGCCCCATGGGTTCCATGCCAACATGGCTGCCACCCCAGTTCTCCCTCCTCCAAGCACACACAAGCCTGAGAGAGGAGCTCTGCTAACGACTGGGTTAAGGTCACCATGTAGAAAGACCGACATCTCGGGCCAACTGTGCTTCTGTTCCGCCCTTTGCTAGTCCCATTGACTATTTGCCTTCATCCACTCATGGCTCAATCGTTTGTTCAAGTATTCATATATCCAACCATCTTTCCATTTGTGGATCATGTTTCAGGACAATGGGTTTCAACAGTGAGCCAGATGCAGTCCATGCCCTCAGAAAACTCAGTCAAATGGTGGCAGGCTGGCGGATAAATAAATAAAAGCAGACAAATTGTTCAGGGAACACCACGTGATGTAAGAGAGGTCCACTAAGCATGGCAGGGCTGTTCCCTGGGCAAGTCAGAAGAGGCTCTGCAGGAGACAGGCTGAAGGGAGCCTTTAGGATGCTTTCAGGTGGAAAGAGTGTGTGAGAGAGATAACAGGACCATGGGGGCTTGGTGGCATGCGAGATAAGAGAAAACAATGCGAACACACAGACAAAAGGCCGAAAGGAAGGTTGCCGGTGGTTTGCTTTTGGGAAACGAGGGTTTTAAGGCACCTCGTAAAAGGGATTGAGAGGAAGGGTTAAGGAGCTGGGGACGCAGAAGGAATTATCTTTCAGGAGAATGCATAGAGGTGGGGAAGGGAGAGCTCCATCCAGACAGAGTCCAAGCCCACACATCAAACAAAATTGCAGGCAAGTCCCTGGAAGATCTCAGGTATATTTTTCACACGTTAAAGACTCTGAGATGCCCTGACAGACATCGGCAGTCATGGGACAGCCAGTGGGCCACGGGAGACTTTTCTGCAGATCTGGAGTGTAGCCTGAGTCTCTCAGTGTCTAGGATACAGGTCTGGGTCAGCCCAGCCCTTCATTACCAGAATATACAAGGGTCTTTGCTCACATCAGCCTCTCTACTTAGAAAGCCAAATCCCCGGATCCAAAGCCTGCACACCCCTCTTGTCTCTGTTTTAGGGCATCTGCCCATGAGGCCCTTTTGTGTATAAACTCTCTTCCTTCATCTCTTTGGACTCCAGGTATAATCATCTATCCCAAATTAAAATCACCCATGAGCATGTTGTTCCTCTCATCTGGCCCATGGCCTCCACCAAAGGGTTTTAACATAGATACTGAGCTCCTCTTAAGTCTGCAGCCTTCTAAGTCTGCCAAGGAATAGGTATTTAAGATAGCATAAAAGACCCTTCCCAACATCCCCCTGGACACAAAGGACCTGGGAATTTAAGAAAAGCAGGAAAGGGAGACAGCAAAGGGTCTGGAACGAGGGCAGCCCCTTCTACATGCTCCAGACCCCAGAGACCCCCCTGCATTGTCTTTTCCATCTCTGTTTTGGGTTGTGCCTATGTTTAGTCCCTAGAGTGCCAGGCATTATTTTCCTCCAGGTTTCAAGGGGCTTGAAGAACGTCTCATATTTCTCTGTTTGGCAAACAGTCAGTCCCCTGCCTCCCACCCCAGGAATTATGAATCCCGAAATTAAAACCAGTGGGAATCGGGTTTCTTCTTAGGGAGGGCCACTAAGCAGATGTCAGTCAAGGCCAGGAAATCCAGCCAGGAGTTGGGTGTGTCGGGTCCTGGAGTTTTCTGGCAGGGAAGCAAGGTCAAAAGCCCTGGAAACATCTTGACACCACAGAAGACAGACTCAGACTCCTGTCTGAAGCAGAGAATCCTCTCTTTTCTCTCTGTGTTAGACCCAGTAAGGAGCAGAGGCATCAGCCATGACACTCTCCACTGTGGGCACACTTCTCTTTGAAGGGAGGGACACAGGTGACAGAATGTTCTCTGGTAGAGAAAGGGTGGGAAGGAGGGAGTCCCAACAGAGGGAAGCAAGTCCCCAGCCCAGATGCCAGCAGACAGGAGACAGGAGCTATAGGGGACCTGGGAAGGAGCTAGGTTTCCAAAGGGAGGCTTGGGGTGGCAGGCTATGCTTGCAGCAAGAGCAGGCCTGACACCTGAATCCTGCTGACTTCCCCCTGGAGAACTCTTTAATGAGGCTCACAGCTGTAATATCACAGAACGAGCATTAACAATGCTAATTACCTAAAGTTTAGCCAGAGAACATTCTCAACCCACCCACCTTAGGGACGCACTTTTGTTCTGGCTCTGTTGGGCCAAGTGCTACCAGGAATCTGTGACAACTAAGCCTTAGAGTAGGCCAGGATGGGGGTGGGAAGGGCGGTGAGCCCTGCAAAAGAGGACCAAGTCACCTCCCCTGGTGATGACTTGACCTGTTCTGTGTCCTGCTGCTCTGCTCAAGAGAAACCCAGAGAAAGAGGCCTGGTGGAGATAGATCGCACCCCCTTGGAGAGAGCTGGGAATGGATTTAATCTATGGGCACCTGGCGGATTTCAGGGCCCCCCTCTCATTATCACGCTGCTTTCTGCAACCTCAGAGGACACCCCTGTGCCTCTCCAACTATCTAGCCCAAAGATGGTTTCAAATTGTTGCATCGCCCTTTTCCCCCTCAGCAATGTAGCTACCAATATGGCACAGATCCCCTCAGAGCTGTGCTGGCTGAAGGTATGAGTGGAAGCATGAGGCTGGGGCGTGTTCTTTCCACCCCTCTCCTCAGAGCATCTGGGAATCATCCAAACCCATCCTAGACTCCCAGGCCTCTGAAGAATGGCTCTAGACCAGCTCAAGCCTCAGGCATTCCATCTCAAGGGACTCCATGGAAGACAAGTTTGTCCCCTGCTCCCAGAGGGCCTTTGACTCAGGTAGCTCTGGAGACTGGAAGGCAGGCATGGTTAACGTGTGTATATGCACGTTGATCTGCTCAGCTCTTTACCCAAACCTGCCTGACTCTAGGGTTGGATTTACTGAACACCATACCCGTATCTGTAGGAGTCAAAAGCCAACTAGATGTGAGATGCGGGATCACCTATGTCTCTCCAGTGCCCTTTCTGCTGACCCAAGTTGGGGAATGAATGTACAACTCTACCCCTTAAAAGGTCCCACACCAATATCTTACCCCTGGTTCCCTCTTTGTAGACCTCTCCCCAGCAACCACCATCACCATGCCACGCCTTTTCTTCTTCTGAATGACAAAGCAGAGGGGATCCTGTGAGCTTTAACACCATTTGGAGGCCTCTGTTTCCCCTCCCCTTCTTCCATTTAACTGCCTAGAGCAGTGGTTCTCTACCTTCCCAATGCTCAGACCCTTTAATACAGTGCCTCATGTCGTGGTGACACACCCCTCCAACATCATAAAATTATTTTTGTTGCTACTTCATAACTGTAATTTTTCTACTTTTATGAATTATAATATAAATGCATGCTCTCCAATGGTCTAGGCGACCCCTATGAAGGGGTCATTGAACCCGCAGGTTGAGAACCACCATTCTAGATCCTACATTCTTTGATTTCTACATTTTTTTTATTTCTTTGCTTTATTTATTCATGAATCTAAGTACACCTTGTTTTGTAAAGCTTTTTCCATGCTCCTCATTTTCTGTTTGCTTTGAGTTCTGTCTTCTGGAGTCCAAATTCCCCAAACAAGGGCTCCCCTGTAGAAGGATTGTTTGACCCTAAAGGGGTTGTGACCCACAGTTGAGAAACATTGTCCCAGACAACACAGGTTTCCAGTCTGGGTTATTCCTTTCCTAGATTCATCAGACCACAGCACATGTATTACCTCCTCCAAAGCCCCGTCTCAACAGTCTGTGAAACAGACGGTCTCAGTCCAGACAGGTTGTTGTAACAAAAAAGACTGGGGGTTGCTATAAGCAATGGGGTTTGTTCTAGAGTCTGGGGAGTTCGAGATCAGGGTGTCTTGCTAGGACCCCACTCCTCATAAATAGCCATCACTGTCCCTAACCTCACACAGAGTCCTCTTGAGTGTCCTTTAGAAGGGCATTCATCCCATCCTGAGAGCTTTGCATCTGTTACCTAGTCACCCCCCACTTCCTAGTACCACTACGAAGAGGGGAATCAGTATTTGAGGGAGCATTCAAAGCATGGCAACCTTGGATGTAGAGCTGGTCTCCCTGGGGTGAGAACAGAAACATGTGTAGCCCTCCATGTAGACCAAAGCCAGCACATGGGTATTTGTGTGATTCTTTTCCTGCCTGGACTTTGTTTTGAGCCCAAGTCCCTGCACTGCTGGGATCAGCATTTTAACATTGCAAGCTCAGCGATCACCTGAGGCACTTTGGGCCTGGCCTTTCTCTTCTTTCCCCTGGATGTGGACACCGCTCGCTCCCTCCATAGGGAACACTTACCACCAGCCTGCTCAGTGGCCTGTCTCTGCAGCAACAATCAATGGCTCCTCTGCTGAACCAGCAGGCCCCCGCTGTACTGAGAAACTCGGAGGCTGAAGGCATGGGAGTATCTCCTACCGGTGCACCAAGTTGTGCATGGTGCGCCCCACTGCAGTGTACCTAATTCTTCCTGGAGCATGCGTGTAGATTCCTGCTAACAACACACCGACTGGGACCTGTTCTTTTAGCTTCCTTGCTGTCCCTCGGAACTGGCTCCAGACCCACTGTATTCTGCCTGGTGCCAGACATGGAGACAAGATTGCCAACCTCACAAGGGGCCTGGTTTTGTCTTCTCAGCTTTATCCCAAGTGCCCAGCTCATAGATATTTAATTTAGTTTCGGCAGGCTAGCTCTTCACTTGTAGTCTTGGGAAACTACCTCCTGTGTGGACCAGGTGTCTTGCGGCAGGAGATAAGCAGATTCTGGATCTTCTCTGGGCAGGTGTTTCTTGTGCTAGGCCTCTGGCTCCCTGCCCAACACAGCCATCAGTGCCTCTTCTGGAAGGTAGTTTCCGACCCTAGCAGGGAGGAACAATGGCTCAGTTGGCTTCAGCAGGGTCCTGACCTGGGGCCTCTCTTTCCCTCACCACGTTTCCAACATCTTCAGTGAATCGCCTCTGGGTCGTTGACCTCCCTCTCCCCAAAATTCCAGTGGGTTCCCTTCAGAATGCCCTGTGACCTCTCCGAGGAGCCTCCTGAATGCAAGCTGCTGCAAATGAAACTATTGGCTGTGCCCTGAAATTATACCGCCTGCTGTGCTCATGAAAGCTGCCTTGACCTTGGCTGTATAAGATGGGGTCAGAATTCCATCACCCACAGGGAGCAACTGAGACCTGGAATTCATTGTACCTCTCTGGAACCTACACACACACACACACACACACACACACACACACACACACACACACACACACACATGCAGTCCCAGTACATCTTAATATTTTGTGATGGACCTGTTAAAGATGAAAAAAGAAAATAACCCAGAGTTTCTGAGAGTTCTAAAGCTTTTATTTATTTGCACATTCTCTAAATCGCAGACAAAAGGTTTGCTACATGGATAGTCAACACTGCTAATCAGTCACAAAACAAGATACTAACCACAGCAGGGAGAAACAGGGGGCTGTGGCTCAGTCTTTATCAACGTGCGGGGAGTCCCTCTGAGGGGCTGGGGTATCCAGTGGTTCTGAGGTAAAGGCTGCTAGATACGCATATGTCTCATCATTTGCTCAGGTTCTGACATCTCCAGGGCCTCTCTCCTGGAATATGAACTGCGTCAGGGCAGGAGGAAAGGCAGGGAGTGGGAGGGCCCTGGCACATAGGCAGTCCTTCCAGACAGCCGACTTTCCAGGCAAGCCCCAGTCAGAGAGGTAAAAATCCAGATATGGGCTATTTCTAACCTTCAGATTCTCCTGGAGATCTTGCAAAGTGCCAACTCTCTAGGAAGTCAGAACCAGTGTGTCCCCTTTGGGTAAGGGAAGATATGCATGGCCTCCTTTCCAATACTGAAATACCAAAAGATCCCATATGTCCCTTAGACAGGGTGGGGACAGAACAGCACCTTTCACAGTGGGAGTCACAAGACCAGGACTTGACACGTGGGAGAAAAAAGTATCCCCAGAGGATGGAGGGACAGTGGCACACACAGCTATACATACGCAATCCCAGCCCACCTGAACGGAGGGAGCCGGCAGAGCCGGGGCTGGCCAGACTTCTGTTTGTTGCTGTGCTTGCTTCTCAGAGCAGCAAAGCAAGGCGGATGGAGATTCATCTTCGGCCCATTACACACAGCTTCCCGAATCTGTAGCCCTTTTCCGCAACCTCATGAAAGCTGCGTCAGCCTACATCCTGTGTACTGTAGCTAAGTGGCTCAAAGCAAAAACTCTAGGTTGCTCAGTCAGCAAGAGGCAGCTTGGTGCTGGGTCCTAAGGTCCGATGGGGGGAAATGTTCAAAGGCATAAAAGGAAGATTTTCATTTACAGAGATTTCCAGTGATGGAGGCTAAAGCTCTTGGCCATCCTTGTCTGATTAAGATCCTCAAGGCGCTGAGGGAGTGGCGAGCAGGAGACAAGCAAGCTTGTGACAACTCTGAGGATAACATGCTAGGATGGCATCTGCACGAAGTTTGCATCACACCTCACTGGGCCACTGGTACCAATGGAAACCCCATGATCTCTGAGATCATTAGAACATCACCAGGGACCCTTTACCAAATGCATCCCAAAGCAGTCCAGGGTGGTGATCCCCAAGGCTTCAATGCATCTGGAGTCAGCTCGGATACTAACAGAGCCATGAAGACTAAACCAGCTCCTTCCCCAATGCCTCATGTTCCTGACTTAGCCCAAGACCTCTGTGCCCCTCTGGAATCCAATGTCATCATGAGATTCCTCACAGGACATCTTTCTCTCAATGTCTTCCCACCCCAGGGACCTCCTACCCAAGTTCACTCAGGAGAACCCCAGGTTTAATAAGCAGTGGTAGCCTCTACCGAAGCCACCAAGCCAGCCTCTCTCTGATGAGAGTCACAGCAGAGATTAACCAACTAGAAGAAGAAAACCACTTTCCTGTATCTTCCTGTGGAGATCTTCCACATCTTGGCTACCAAGGATAAAGAGCTATTTGAAAGTGGGCTTTAAGGTTGTCCTCAGTCTAAACATGGGACACTGGTTAGGACTTAGTTCTGGCCCCTTCTCAAATGGGCTGTGACATGTGCAGGCCAGTCACCCCTTAGATCTGCATTTGCTAACTGCCTAACAGGCCAGTCTGAGGATAGGAAGGGGTCTGAGAACACTGGAGTAGAGGTGGGGAGGAGGCTCCTCTCAGAGCTCTGCCCACTGGCTCTGGGGATCCCAGGTCCATTTTGAATTCAGAGACAAGAAGCTCATAGTCTGATTCCAGCTGCCTAAGGGGCAGTGCCACAAGTCTGACTTGGACAAGATCCAGGTAGATGGCCTCCCCTTCTTCTTCCATACTATACTGCCACTAAGACAGGGGGTGGGGGGCTAACTATTCAAAGGGGATTTGGGCCAAAAGAACCCTGCCTGACAGCTTTCAAAGGCTCCAACTCGAGGATGTGTTCCTCGTTCTCTAGCACTTTAGAGAACAAGTTTAGTTTCATTCTGGCTGTCCCTAGAGACCCCACAATCCTGCCTGCTGAAAACTGTGTGTTCCAGGGGTCCAGAAGAGCCTTCTCTAAGACCATCAGCGGATAAACCTAAGGTTGTTTGTGAACAGGCCTCCCCCAAGGTAAGCATTTAGTTGACAAACAAGCCTGGTGCGACTTCTTTGGGGGACATTGAAAAACTAAAGCCTGGTTGTGGTCTGGGCGGAGAGAAGAGGAGATAAAAGAAATTGTCCCCATCGCCGTCAATATCGACCAGCTGGAGTCAATGAAGCCTGAGCTGGAATGTGAAGAGCCTCTCTCCGGCCAGGGGAGGTGTGCTGAAAATGCCTGCTGCTGGGCGCATCTACCTATGCCAGCGAGACCATGACAGAAGCTGGCTCCTAGAGGCTGAGCCCCAGCCTGCAGGGTTTCAGCAGGTGTCCACTCAAGGCAGGCATGCGTCTCCCACTTTCTCGGGCCAGTTAATTGTCACTCCTGATCATACCCTGCTAATTATACCTCTCTGACCTCCACTCCACAAATCCAAAAACAGTGCTTTGGAGAGATAACCTCAAATTACCACGCTGCCGGACACTCTTCAGTCAGGGACCCCCGTTCCTCATCTCCCTGACTCCGGTGCTAAAGATGAACACCTTCCTTCCATGGCATCTCTGAGCTCAGGATGCGGATCTTCTAGGGCAGCTAGTGCTCGGGATAACAAGTCAGAGCAAGGAGGCTGGGATCATAGTCTCCCCAAGTTCTGGAAGGTGCAAGTAACTAGATGTTTCTCCCTGCTCATCATATGAACACGTCTCCAAGACAGAAACAAATGTGCAGATAACCAACCCTTTCCTGGTGGCAGGATACTTAACAGGAGTCCCTGGAATGGTTTTACGTTTACAGCTGATAATGCAGCCCAAAGACTGGGCCAGGGTGAGGTTGTTTTTCCAGCCCCTGCAGACCAAGTCCATTGCTTTGCGCATATTCAGTCCCCTGCCAAGCGCTGCTTCAGCCAGTACCAGCTTGCCCAGCACTCACTCTTGGCAGGCAAGAGATGTGTTCATCTGCCTCCAGGGGATAAAAGTAACCAGGGTGGACAAGCATGGCGGATACACAGTGGCAGCTAGGCTGGCCATCCTTTCCCCTGCCTGTGAGGAACACAAATGCTCCAAAGCCCTCGACCATTTATTGCAAAAGCACGATTTGATGCCCCATGGACCTGACACACTGGCAAGCTGGGGCCCCCTGCCTACCCAACCTACCTGCTCCACGTCGTCTCTGCCCCAAGATTTTGTTTTCATGCTTCACTCAGACATTATCTGGCCACGTTTCTTCTGCTTCCCTCCGTGCCCCCCCAATCCCCTCTGCCAGTCCTTAATTTAGCCTTCTTCAACTGCGTGTTGAAAATGCACAGGGGTATATTTTTCTTTCATGTCACTGTTTCTTCCAGCCACCACTGCACTCTTTAGCATTTGCAACGGTAGGGGGAAGGTAGGGAGAAGTGCAAAGAAGGGAGGAGTTGGGAGAGGGAGAGAATGAAGGTCACCCTGGGGAGTAAAACGCCAAAGAGCAAACCAAGTCAACAAAGACCCAGGCCTAACTCCAGCCAGAAAGTCTTTGCACCATGATGATTACAAAATGGAGGCTTTTTTTCTTTTTCTCAAATCCTCAGTATTTCTCCCAGATGAGCAGAGGTGAGGGTGGGGAGAGATGGGAAGGGCCACGAGAGTTCCTCCGTGGGAACCTGGTGGTGGTCTAGACTGTGCCCTGGAGTCTCTGGCTGTAGCAAACTTCAGGGACAGTTAAGATACATCTTGCTTGGTTGCTCCTGCCTCTCCTACTGCTCTTGGGTCACTACCAATGGCTTTCTTCAGGTCAGCACACATACACGCGCGTGCACACACATGCACACACCTGCTCTCATTATCAATATTAATAGTGACACAACAATAGAGATAAAGAAAGGGAAGTTAACAAGATGAACTGAGTGGAAATATGGGCTGGGGGGTTCTCAGAGGTGTCTGCTGAGGGAATACAAAGGCCCCAGGGCCTCACGGGCTCTGTTTCCTACAATGTCCCTTCCCAGCCCCAGGGTTGTAGATTTGGCAGCCCCAGTTGGTGCCAGTCTGAATGGCCATCTTATTCCCATCCAGGCTAGAGGTCATTATTAGTAATTGTATCTCTATGGAAGAGGCTTCTGGCTGCCTGCCAGCCCAATGCCGCCTTCCTTTGCCCTGGGAAATGCCACCATCAGCACAAATTGCTCCTGCTCATGGGGAGGCCAAATATGGGGAAACTATGGAGTGTTCCTGTTTAAGGCTGCTGGCCCCTCCACCTGAGACTCCACAGCGCATCCTTCACCCCCTGGCTCCATGACAGCCCTCACAGCTTCACAGACCCCCAGGATCAGTTTCAGTCAGGAGGGCATAGCCAGGGCTCCCTCAGAACCCAGAGGAATCTAAGACACCTCACTCTGGACTTCCGGTTTTTCTCCTCAGAGATGGGTTTGATATAGAAATGGCAAAACAGGAGCCTCGCTCTCCCACTTCAGGCTTCCTGAAGTTGCTTCCTTTGGGCCTCTCTCACACAGCCCAGTTAGAACAGGCCAACAGCTGAACCAGGAGCAACTGTTGTGATGCTGGAAGAGCCCACGCCTTTCATCTTCCCACATCCTCCTCTCTCCCTTCCCTCTGACCCACTGCAGATTTCCCAGTCTCCCTACCCCACCGTCCCTGAAAACCAGAGGGTCTCCAGCCTCATTAGAAAGATGTTTCCAGCTCTCAAAGACCCTGAGCCATCCTGCTGTTCCCACACTCGAGCCGGACAACCGTGACCTCTGAAAGGATCGAAAAGACCCCAAGTCCTGAGAATGCTGGGGAGAGGAAGCCAACTCACAGACAGTCTCCAAGGCCCTTCTGACGACTGATAAATTAGATTCGGTGCAGTTGGGGTTGCAGTGGGGAGACCTGTGGATTTGGGACAAATCCTCTCCTTCCTCAGCTGTGGCACAGATAAAGCTGAGCTCTTGGGAAGGTCCACAGATGGGCAGTAGACAGTGGGGGACAGGGAGCCTTGTCTGTTCTGTCAGGTGGTAGGGAAAAGGCAGACCAGGCCCTCCTGCCTCACTTTCCAGTGTCAGGACCCAAGCACAGCAATGCCTGAAACTGCTCCATGCCCAAGGCTGCAGTCCACTGCCATCTGTCATCTGCTCCTAGCCAGTCTAGACCACAGGGGACTCAGTAACTTCTGTCCAGGTACTACAAGGACGCTCATCTGTGGGAGTGGGAAAATCCATGCAGACTCAGGTCAGAGCCTGGAGGTCCTTCCTACTTCCCCTGGGTGAGGGGCACCAGTCTCATCCTCCCTGCCGTCAGATCGTCCCCTTTACCAACACTGATCCAGAGTCCAGAGAAAGGAAAGCTAGTTCAATGTCCACAGACAGATAAAAGTTTGGCTTTTGCTTTTTTTTTTTTCTCAGACAATTTTGTTTTCCAGGACCATAGGACTGAGGAAAAAGCCTGATTTTCTCACTAACCCCTGGCTCACCCATCCCCCACCCCAACTCAGGAATGCTGCCCTTGTAAAGGTACACCAGTCACCAGTATACTGCTCCTGCCTGCAGGCAGGCCAGGGACTCAAACACTTGCAGTGGCCATGTGGGCGTGGCTATGGCCTAAGTGGACCGTGACTTTGGAATTCCCTAAGGGAGACTAAGGATGGACATTAGTGAGGAGGAGGGGAGAGATTTCTCACCTCAGCACTTCCAAACCCGGAGGCAGAGGGCATGCAAGAGTCTTCAGGACCCTGCCTGGACCACCAGCCGAGCATGGCTGCCTTGCATGTGTGGACTGGGAGAGGAAACTACCACTCTCCAAGCCCGCTGCAGCCTAGCTGCGGGTGATCTTTCTTCCACCCACAGCAACTGCATAGGATTTCTGAACTTGAAAAGTAATAACGATCATTTTTCTTCTTTGAAGCACCTGGACTTTTAAATAGGCGGGCTGGAAGGGACTGTTCTTGAAGACTAAATATACCCAGAGTGGTACCCAGACCCTCCTTCCCCAGACACTGCAAAGCCTCCTTCCCCAGACACTGCAAAGCCTCCTTTGACTGNTCCTTCCCCAGACACTGCAAAGCCTCCTTTGTCTCTCTCTCTCTCTCTCTCTCTCTCTCTCTCTCTCTCTCTCTCTCTCTCTCTCTCTCTCTCTCTCTCTCTCTCTCCTACTCAGTTATCCACAGGAGAGCCTCTGGGGCTGAGCTTCCCTCGGGAAGCAGCTGCTCTCTCCACCTAGCCTGGGCTTCCTATCTGGCCCCGAGGCAAACCCATACAGCAGCATCTTGGGACCTGCTGGCTTCTGCCTCAGGAGGGATTGAGAAGGGTGACTGGAATGTCTGTTCCCTGCCAGGAAATCATTCCCGTTTCCCTACTGTTACCTGTCCTGTATTTGCTACAGGCCTCAAATGTAGGGTCTCCCAAGAGTTGAAAAGGAAACGAAGTAGCAGGGCTACTTCAGTCACCATATGAGGCTGGAAGGCTGTATTAGAACACAGTAACCCTGTCGGGGATTTGAGGGGTGTTCAATAGCATCATTCTTTCCTCTTAGTGACCTCTGCACAAAAATGACAGTGGCTACTGCAGGCAGGAGGCCCTCTTTTTTAGCAAGACCTACCCTAAGATATTTATCAGCATTACTCTAATACTCCCGGCTAGATTTCTAAACAGGCCATATTTCTCTACCTCACGCATGTGGGCAGCAAGGCTCAGAGAGGCAAAGTCACTTGACCAGAATTAACCAGCTTGAAAGTGATGCTACATTTGAACAAGAACAGCGCCTTCCACAGAAGTCAACTCCCATTCCAAGTGGTTACTCATGCTGATGCTGTGTGTGTGTGTGTGTGTGTGTGTGTGTGTGTGTGTGTGTGTGCTTCTGTCTGTCTGTCTGCATGCACATGCGTTTATGGTATCTTCATCCTCAAGTCCCCAGCCCCTGAGCACCTCCCATTACCACCCATGCCCAACCATGGTCTCCATGGCCACAGCCTTCCTTAGGAGCTCTGACCACAGATAACCTGGCCCGTGATGTGGAAGTCTCTTTCATCAAGAGGGAGTTTCCAAGAGGGTGTCTAGCTTTGGCTAGCATTCACAAGAAGATGGAGTCAGAAAGCACTTGGAGTTCCCACAAGGCAAGCTGGGCCCTGGTGATGGTTGTTTATACAACACTATACTTTAGGCCCTCCCCAGTGTCGCTGTAGAAAAGAAAAGGCAAATGTCAGCAGTTCCATTTTACAGATGGGCAAATCGAGATTTGAGTTTGCTAAGTAATTTGTCCAAGGCCACACACTGCTACGGTAGAAGGGCCATTAGAACCATGAACCAGTGATCACTGCTCACTCAGCACTTGGAGAAAGCGGGTCCCAATTTTACTTTAGTAGTGCCTTCTTTTTCTAACACAGGAGGTGGCTCTGGAGACCTGGTCTGTCGCACCCTGACTGGGCACCTCACAAGTTGATCTGCTTTCCCCACTTTCTCCATGGGGAACCAAACCAAAGCCTCCAAAGCAGAATAGCTGAGCCCATTCTGCAGGACCCCAGAAGCCTTCCTTACGCAACCCAGAGCTCAGCCAGCCCTAGCACTGTGGGCAAGCTCCCACTGGTGCCTTGACTTGGCTCGGGAGGCCTGTTCCCCCTTAGCTTGGATGGGCAGAGCAAGCATGACTGGATATAGAAAAGAAAGCCTTCCCCATCTGCCTTTCTGTAGTGAACCGACTCACGCACACTCCAGACGGGGACCTGTCAAGTCTCAGAACCACAGTTTGGGGTTTTAGACCTGGGCTTTTCCCACCTTTAAGCAGTGTAGCATTCCAGAACATTTGGGCCTTTTTTTCCCCTAAAATTAATTTAAAATGAATCCTCAACCAAGTAATTAGGCTTTGAGGATACCCTGCTTTAGGTTTTGTGGGAAGAGAGAGCGAGTCAGCAGAGTCCAAAGAGGGGATGTGCTACTCTGTGGAGATGAACCACCCCTCCAACCCTTCCCTAGACCTTTAGAATCCACGCAGGCTCAGAAACCAGCAGGAGGAAGAAGAGAGCCTGTGAGGAAGGCAGAAATGCAGTCTGGATAAGGGCCCTTTAAATTAGATCATTAAGTATGCATGTAACCAGCTTTGAGGCCACAGGGCCTGCAGGAGACCCCCACTCTCTTGCCACAGGTCACTCTGCAAAGGAGTTGGGGGCAGGGGAGCACACTGCTTGGATCCATGCCAGGCTGCCCTGGGTCCATGTACCAAGAGCAATTAGCCAGGGGGAGGACGAGTCCTGTGGAGTGGCAGAGGCAATGCTGCATCTGGGCAGAGTGGCCCAACTAGCCCAGGTCTCCAGGGGCTTCTTCAGGAGCTGAAGACTAAAAATAACCCAGGCCTTTGTTACAAGCTGCTGGACCACAGCGATGGAACTGATTTCAGGGAAGCTGAGCATGCGCGAGGGTCCTGCTCACCGAGACCTGCCCTTTGGGCAAATGATTTTTCCAGAAATGTGTCAGTTACCAAGCTGTTGCTGTGATCCAAAGACAGCCCACCCCACTCCAGCCCACAAGGCTGTCTTCCGACACACAGAGTTCTTGGAATCTAGGCTTCCCCACCTCTTTGTCTAGAAACTTTCTTATTTCAAACAGGAGTCCAGCTCACACGGGGAAGCTTAAGCGACAAGAGCAGACAAGGGTTCTGAATCACCACCACCAGGTCACAAGCAATCACCATGCTCAGTGATCTAGTTAAGCAAAGATCATCTCTCCTCCATTCTAAAATTCTCAGTCACATCTCAGTAGTCACTGGCAAACATATACTACATGGAAGGAGGAAATTGCCCGGGAAAGAGATTCACAGTGTTGCATTAACACTGAAGGGTTTCTCAAGGCTACACTCTCTCTTCTCCAACACTGCACCATTGAATGGGCAGCCTTTGCCCATTATCCAACACTGCACCATTGAATGGGCAGCCTTTGCCCACTTCAGTGATGCTTAACTCCCACCAGTGGAAACTGAGCCAGGCCCTGACACTCAGTTCAGTCGGGAGGCACTGGGAATCTTCAGCACTTTCCTGTATTTGTAGGCTGTGGTTTGTCTCATTTCAAGGACACCACAGTTGTGAAGGTCAAGGAACCACTGGGTCCCCTGCAAGGCTTCTCTGTTGAACAGCAAATATGAACTGGTTATGCCTGGGTCACGATTTTTCCTCCCATCTCTCGGGCCCTCTCGACCCCTCCTCAATTGGTGGTGCAGTGGATCAAGACCATCCCAACTGTGGAGGCCATTGCTGAGGTTCGAAAACTACTTCTTTACTAAGAGGTTTCCAAGTTCTGTCTTCAAGATGGCCTCCAAACACAGACATTTCCGGTGAAGCATGTAATAAGTAACAACTTTTCCACAGCATTTTGTTCCTCTGTGAGAGTTTAGGATGAAGAGCCTAAGCTACAGGTGAAGAGGCTGTGTGAAGGGATCTTGAAACACAAGAGACTTAAAAAAAAAAAAAAGAACACCATCAATACACAAGTGATTGTGAGCAGTCACAAAATGGCTTCCTCTAAAATGGGAAGCAATGAGAGGGATACACTGTGAGGGTGAACTTGAGGAAGGTTCCACAGGGCTGGGGCTCAACTGTTCTTCAGAAGTACAAGCTCCCTCTGGTAGAAATGAGGAAGGACTGGCTGAATACCACGTATGGGGCTGGAGAGGGAAGGGAGGGTGTAGGAGACCTTGCCCTCTTGATTCCGCGTCCATGTCCTTCTGTAACTACTCGTTTTCCTTACAGTTGGTCTGTGTGGATATGCAGGAGGAGAGCTCCATCCAGGTAGAACAGGGCTCCAGGTCAGCCTCTCTGGCGGCGTGTCACATTCTGTGACCTGAGGCCCTAGGCCTGACAGCCAAAGGCTGAGGCTTTCTCTTTGAGCAGCTCCCAGCATAAATGGCAGCTCCAGCTTCCTATGAGAGACGATAAAGCATTAGTAGCAACCCTTCTCCTAACTCTTGGGCCCTAGTGATGGCTTTAATATCTGCTAACTCCTATTTGCCTGTGACCTCCGTAATTCAGAGTCTCCGTTCTGAAGGCCTGTGAAGATGTGAAGGCGCTCAGAGATAACAGAGGAACTATGTAAAGAGCCCCACCCCTTTGTCATGCCTCTTAGCCAGCTGTGGTACACCTGAACCAGTTCCCTTGGAAACTCACACCTCCCCACTGTTGCAGCCACACGCCTGAGAAACATCTCCTTGAACCATCAGCCGCAACGCCATCTGGTTGCACTAGGCCTCAGTTTCCTCATGTGTCATCTGTGAGTGGTCCTACCCAACCTCCTAGGGCTGTGATGATTAAATGAGACAAAGCCTGACAATCCCTTAGCACAAGGCCTGCACCACAGTGAGCGGTCCATGAAAGATGGGCGTGGCAGCTGCTGTTGTTGCTGTTGGGGAGTTCATCGTCATTACCTTCTGGGGGCTCGGCCACGGGGGGATTTAAACAGTACATGTGATAACCACGGTCACAGTCATCGCAGAAGAGTAGCTGGTCCTGGCAGATACAAAAGAGGTAAAGTGGGGAGGAGAGAGATGCAGTTACTCGAGGGCAGTGGCTTCCCACCACTTATTCCTCTACTCTCATTTCCACAGATCAACTTTCCAGGCACCATTTGGGGTCCTCACTGTCTCTTAAACCTGGCTTATATGCCTGAAAATCTCCTTCTGCCTCCCCAACTCTACAAATTCTTCACCTCCTTAGTAATCTTCTCAACTCATCTTAGAAGTCTTCCCTGAGCCGGGCGGTGGTGGCGTACGCCTTTAATCCCAGCACT
>JAQHUG010000043.1:9856131-9870093 GCA_028555095.1 Dicrostonyx torquatus
AAAAAAAAAAAAACAAAAAAAAAAGAAGTCTTCCCTGATGGCTACCTTATACTCAAGCTCACAGAAACTCCTTGTCCTGGACTCCCCTGGCCAGTGATGTTATGGATTTCTCTGACCCCCACCCAATGGCAATGATCTAATCCGTATTAGACATGGATTGGAATCCCACTCTTCCCATCTGTGCAATGGGCAACAGTTGTACTGGATGGTAACATCCATTGTATCACACAATTCCTTCAGGATTTAAATATAGATGTTAAGAAAAGTCTCTTCCCTGGTTTGAGCCTGGAGCCTGGGGCAGAGGATGGGGGAGATTGGTTGGTTCTAGAAGTAGAAGAATGATAACACAGGAGAAGAATGATAACAGCCTGAATTTAGACTGTGGCAGAGGAACAGTCACTGACTGGTGCGGTTGCCTGTTGTGGCATAGTCAGTCACTGAGACATGGCCAGGAAAGTGGCCATGGGGGTAGGAGAGAGAAAGGACAGCCTCAGCTACAGATCCAAGGTCACCAGGGAGGGACGTCCTGGAGGCTGGAGATCAGGACAGAGGTCTGGGTACAAGATATGGATTTGGAACTCGCTGGTGATTGGTTGGCAAGTGAAGGCCCTAGAAGAGGAAGTCCAGAGTGTATGACAGCAGATGCCTCTGAAGTGGTGTTCGTGGAGGGCTGTATGTGAAATGATCTGCACACTTTTGCATATAGGTAGAAATGTGTATTTTGTGAAATGCGTATTTCTAAAAATAGAGTGAATTCATGGCTTTTATAGAAGTCTCTGAGGTCTTTCCCCAAGGAAAGCCAAGAACACACACTTTCACTACATGGGCATTAAGGGACAGCAGAGGCCAAAGAAGCCAAAAGAAGCCCAGGCAGGGAAGAAGGTGAAAACCAAAACACCAGCTTGACTCCCACAAGGCACACCATGGCATCAGAGCCAAAGGAAGCTGTGGGACCAAACGATTTGGTTGTGATACAAAGAGAAGTAATATGAGTGATGTCCTAATGACATCAATAATCCCTACCATAGCATAGACACAAGGCTACAAAACAGAAGGATACCATAGACTGGACTCCCCCTCATCAAAATTCAAGTGTATGAGGGACTAGCCACATTTATATTAAGTAGTTGTCTAGAACCATTGTCCCTTCTTTCTTGTCTACTTTGCAGGGCAATATTCACACATGCTAACGCCCATGAAAAATGCAATTTCAAAGGAGTTCGAACTCCTAGATCTAAGAAACTCGATCCACAGATGGCTACAGAGCCAATGAGATGAAAATCTTATTCTAGGCTCTGCAGAAGACCTTGTGAGAAAATCCCCAAGGTCCCAGCAACCACCCTACTCATTCTTGGCCCTCTACCAAGGTTCTGTGATAACACTCTCAGCAAGATTAAAGTCTAGAATCAACCCAAATGCCAGTCAGTAAGAGATGAAACTAACAGAGAACCATGAAAGCATAAGGATGAAGGCTATGGTTGTACATTGCTGTGAAATGACTTCTAGAATATTCCATGGGGGAAAACAAAGAAGTTGAGAAAGCCTCCCTATCTCTTGCAGCTTAGTTATGGATTCAATATGCAGCACACATGCTTACATTTAAACATAACGTAAAGACAAACTTTATAATTTTTAAGAAGTCATGTAAGCAAAGGAGGAAGTTAAATTTGGAATTAGACAATAGAAGCTAGGTTTTCTTAAACACATCATTCTTTCTACCTTTGTTTGTGAAACTATTTTGTATAGTCAAAAACCAAAATTAGAATCTTACTATATCCTCAAAAGTGAATTGCTCATAAGTGAATATACTTGTATATCTAGCTAGTGACACAACTAAAAACAGAAATTTTGGGTAGTGACATATCCTTTTGTATTTGTTTTTTATTTGGATTTTCTTTTGAATGAGGAACTTTCTGTGTAGTCTTATATAGCTCCAACCTTGTGATCTTTCTGCCTCTACCACCAGAGTACCCAGCTAACACATGATCTTAACAACCAAACTAGATGTAAATGTGTGTGTATATTTTTCAGCAATTGTATTATCGATGATAATATTGGAACTGGTTAACTATCTATATCAGTTGCATGTTTATCAAATGTGTGATTGTGATGGTAGCATTGAGTAACAAACCGTTTTACATGCTGAAGGAAAGTATAGACATGAGACCAATGAATTAACAGCTAGGCCACATCGTTAGTCCTAAGCGCAATCTAGAATTATTTGAATAAATAGTGTATTTTACCTTCTTCTTCTTTTTTTTTTTTTTTTTGGTTTATCGAGACAGGGTTTCTCTGTGGCTTTAGAGCCTGTCCTGGAACTAACTCTTGTAGACCAGGCTGGCCTTGAACTCACAAAGATCCACCTGCCTCTGCCTCCCGAGTGCTGGGATTAAAGGCGTGCGCCACCACCGTCCTGTATTTTACCTTCTAAATAACAAAAATATGTTCTAGATCTGCCATTGAAAATTTTCTGCAGCTGTGTGTGTCGGGGGGATGCACGCCTTTAATCTCAGCACTTGGGAAGCAGAAACCAGCACAGGATCTCTATGAGTTCAAGGCCAGCCTGGTCTTCATAATAAGTTCCAGGCCAGCCAGGGTTACACAGATAAACACTGTCTCAAAAAAGCAAAAAAAGAAAAAAAGAAAAGAAGAAGAAATGAGAATGATCTGAATCAATGACAGACAGTAAAATTTAACCCCTCTGGACCAGCCAGCAGTCTTTGGGAGGTGGCTGGTTTCAGACTGGCCCATGAAGTGCACAGAGATCTTTCTTTGTCCAAAAGCAAGAAAGCTATCGAAGGCTCTTGGGATAGTGTCAAAAGAGCTTAATCTCTTTGCTGAATGAATGTTCCCGTGGTTCAAAGAGAATCTTAACTGCAATGGATGGAAACAAAATATATTTAAGTTCTTCAGCACATAAAGACAGCATTTTTAAAGCTTAGTCCCTTTGGAAGATATTAGGGAAATTAGACATTTTTGTTTATTTTGATACCATTTTAGACTTAGAAAAAAAGTTGCAGAAACGATAGTTTCTCTATTCTCTCTTCGGCTCTCCCGAATAGTAACATCTTACAGAGCGTGGTAAAATTACAGAGTGGAGACTGCTGGTCTACATACTGGTCTCTAGGAAGGGCTTTAATTCCTCCATTTTGCCACGTTTTTTCCCTAATAGCAATTTGGGGGGGGTGCAGTCAGGTTTTCAGGGTTTTTTGTTTGTTTAGTTTTTATTTTACTTACTTATTGGCCTGGAATTAGGGTACATACTATGGCACCCTTGTGGAAGTCAGATGACAACTTGAAAGAGTCAGTTTGCTCGTCCTACCATGTGGGTCCCGTGGATCAAAGTCCACTCCTCAGGCTTGGAGGCAAGTGCCTTTACCCACTGAGCCATCTCACAGGCCTGCTTTGTTTGTATTTGGGGAGATAGAGTGTCATGTAGCCCAGGCTGGCCTCAAAATCCTATGTAGCCGAGGACAACCTTGCACTCCTGGTCCTCCTCCACCTCCAAGTGCTAGGATCACAGGTGTGAGCTCCTACACCAGTTTACACAGAATTAAAGTCAGAGCTCAAGGCTCCGTGGGTGCTAGGAAGAACCCGACCAAGGAGAGCTACGACCCTAGGTTTCCTTTGTCTGTGACAGTTCCCCAGTTTATCTTCCATTACCTCCATCCTTTGCCTAGTTCCTTCCTTCTTTCCCTCCTCCCTCCTTTGCCTCCTTCCTCCATCCATTCTTTCAACTCCATATATAAGAAGGGATATTTGTGTTATTCTTTATGTTACAAGCCAACAGTATCATTATTTTCTTTCTCAGTTGTTCCTAGATTTGGCCATTAAACATTCTTTCAAGTTGTTGCTTCTTGCATCCTTTAGACACACACTGTCACTTTTTTTTTAGCATAGCCCTACTTTCTGACATCACAAGATATTCCAGGCATGTTCTGTGTAGCTGGTACCCAATCCCTAGCACTAGTCATTTTTATAAGAATCTTTGGCTCTTTTCACCAGGGAATACTGTGTAGAGCCAATCTCTGGGTGTTGGGTGTCCTCACTGCTTCTAGGTCCTTGATAGGTTTGAAGTTGGGTAATGTTCCCTAAGGTCTACATAAGCTTGGTACCCAGGGCAATGGTATTGGGGAAGTGCTTGAGAACTCTAGGAAGTGGGGTCTCGTCATAGGGCTTTAAATCACTGAAGATATACTTTGAAAGAGACTATGGGACCCTGATCTTCATTCTCTCTCTCTCTCTCTCTCTCTCTCTCTCTCTCTCTCTCTCTCTCTCTCTCTCTCTCTCTCTCTGTTTTTTTAATATGTGCACTTTATTGTTACATACTTTCCCTGTTAAGTATCCTCACCAAAATCCCAAAGTAACTGGGCCACTTGATCCTGAACTAAAACCTTCATAACCTCCAAAGTTATAAGTTAAGTAATTCCTTCTTTATAAATTAATTGGCACATTACTATAGTAATGAGAAGCTGACTAAAATAGTCTTCTTTGCCAACAGATCTTGGAAATAGATGTATGTGTATATATATATATATTTCATATATGCCTATATGACCACATATGCTTACTGACCATGGTTTATACATGCACATGCACACACACTCCAGTATAAAACCACAGGATCAGGCTCCTCCCCCTCCTGTTTTACAGTTATTCTTGCTCTGGCGTGAAGAATTATGACTCTCCTTCACAATATTCAGCTATTTATTTAGACATATAAAGTCGCTTTCAGAATTACTAATCCATATACCTACAAAAATAAATTTCTTAGCTGGGGCACAGCATTTGCAATGCAGCTGTGTCTGTCTTTAGTCTTGCAGCACACAGTCAAAACACCATTTTCCAAAACTACTTAGGCTGGTTCTTCTCCCAGTTCCTCAGTCTGGTTATGCTATCTGCTTGTTGTAGAGATAGATTCATCACTTTCTGTTTGCTCCACTTTAGCATCTCTAGCCTCCTGGTTAGCATTAAGTATGTATCTGTCTCTGAAACTTACTCTTGATTCAAGATTTCCAAGTATTCCCAAGGTCATGTTGGTCCTCCCTTATCTCCACTCACTTCCACATCACTGTATTTCTCCTCCCCATTTCCATCCACTCCGGAAGATATCCACTCCCGTTACCTCCTTGTTTATCCTTTTATATAAGTACACAGATGTATATGTAGTTCCATATATAGCCCTTTCCTTCCAATAAACACAGCCTACCATCAATAGATAGCAAAAATCAACTTTGGTTTTGTCCACGTATCATGGAAATTATTACACAGCCATGCAGAGATATCCTCCCCATCCTTTATACAGCTTCTCTGCACAGCTGTGCCAGTGTCTATTTGATCATTTATCTATGCATGTACATTGAGGTTATTTCTGATATTTTAATTAATAAACCATCTAGCACACATATACTTCTGTAGGAGGATTTATCCTTCAGGGCAGACTCCCATAGATAGGATGGAAGTCAAATGTTAAGTGTGTCATAGTTTTGTTAGAGATCACCAAATCCCCCACCCCAGAAGGACCATGCCACTTTGCACTCCCTCTAATACTAGATGTAGGAACTACTTTTTCTATAGTTCCATATATTGTTATAGTTGAAAAATTTTTGGCCATTAGATAGGTGAGAAACGGGATCTTGGTTTTGCTTTGGGTTTCTTTAATTGTGGGTGTGTTTGAGTATTTATTTCAATGTTTAAATGTCATTATATTGTTTATGAATTATTGTTCGTGTCTGTTTCTCCTTGTCTATTATGTTCCTGGTTTTATGTCTGTCATTTACATCCTGGGCACTTTGCCTGCACCTGCTACAGGTACATCCTCCCAGCTTGTCAGTCATCGTTTGACTGACTTGTGGTTTTTGACTATGCAAATTTTCATAGTCTAATTTTTCAATATTTCATTTTACTGTTTCACTATTTTGAGTCAACTGGAAAACCTTTCCTGGAGTTGAAGTGAAAGAGGAATCTGGTGCTGGTCTGATCTTAGTTTTGACATTTAAATTTCCAGTCTATTTGGAGATTGTTCTTATGTCTGGGTGTGAGATACGAAACTAATTTTGTCTTCTCCCAAACGACTCCCCTATTGTCCCAGCGTCATTCATTAAAAAGTCTATCTTAGACACAGTAATTTTAGATGCAACCTTTATCCTATACTCTATCCCGTATGTGGGTGGGGCTATTCATAGACTTTCTATTCTCTTCCAGCTGGTCTATTTGTCCGCTCACACATCACTACCACACCATTCCACTCTGGGGGCTCCCTGAAAGATTTAATGTCTGCTAGTTCCTGTTTCCAGCACAGTTTATCAGAATTTCCTTGGCCATTTTCTTTTTTGAGCCCGGGTTTTATGTAGCCCAGGTTGGCCCGAAGCTCAGTAAGTAGGCAGGGATGATCTTGAATGTCTGATCTTCCTGCTTTTACCAACCCCATCCCCCAAATGTTGGGATCACAGGCATACACTACTCTGCCTGGTTTCTACTGTACTGAGGGTTGAACCCACAGATTTGGGCAAACTAGAAAGTGCTCTACAACAGAGATACCACCCCAGTCCTTCCTCTGCTATCCAAACCCACTTCATCTTCTGCAGAAACATAAGTATCAGCCTGTCTAACTCCACAAAGGAGGCTTGATGATGCTGTTATTGCTCCTGGTGTCCATTTGCAAATTAAATGGGCTGAACTGATGTCTCTGCAGCGGTAAGTCTTTTTCTCCAATATCATAGGACATCGTTCTACCAGACCTTCATGTTTTCAAATGCATTAAATATTTTTGTTCATATAGACTTTGCGTACCTTCTGTTAAACATATTTTCAAATATGGCTTCTTGATGTACTGTAAATAGAGCAATGTGTACTAATTAGTTTTTACTTTTGTAAGATTTATTTTTAATTGCGTGTCTATCTGTCTACGTGTGGGTATGTACACATGAGGGCAGCTATTGGCAGAGGCCAGAGGTGTCTGATCCTTTGGAGCTGGAGTCCAAAGCCAGTGTTGAGCCCTCTGGAATAGATGCTCAAAACAGAACTCAGATCTTCTGCAAGAGCAGTGTAAACGCTTAACCACTGAGCCAATCTCTAGCTCCTTGTTTTCACTTTGCATATTCAAGTTAGCCCTATCACTGATTCTCTACGGTTTCCCAGACATACTGTCACATCTCATGAAAATAGTGTCATAATACAGGTTAAATATCCTGAACTCAAAGTGCTTGAAACTAGAAGTGTCTCCAATTTGTGTGTATATAATGAGGCATCTTTGAGTTGAAATCCAAGAAGAAAGGCAAAATCCATGTGTTTCAATGTAGGCTTCACACACATATCTTAAAGGTGGTCTTACGTGATACTTCTTAATGATGTTATGCATGAGATAAAGTTTTTGTGCAGTAGAATTCTTCAGCTGTGACATCCTAGTGATATTCATAAAGCTCTGGATTCTGCAGGCCTCTTTGGATCAACAATGCTCAACCAGTATTGTCATCTATCCTTGTGCCTCTAATCTATTTCTCTTGTCAAACGGTGCTAACTAGTATCTCTACAAAAATACTGAATGCTAGCCGCATTTGGAGCATCCTTCCCACACCCAAGTTCCTTAATGTTGGTGGAAATATATCAACTATTTTCTCATTAAACATGATATGGGCTTAATTAGAAAATACAAACATTTTCTTGTGTTTAGACGCAATCTTATAATTCATGCTTTCTTGAGTGTCTTTATTTTCAGAATAGATGATGTTTTGTTAAGATTTGTTTTATTTCTAATTATGCATATGTATGTGCATCTGGAACCAGGTGTGTATTTGTCAATGGAGGTCCCCATAGGCCAGAAGAGCGTGTTACCATGGAGCTGGCCTTGTAGGCAGTGGTGAGTCATCTGACGTGGGTGCTGGGAACTGAACTCAAGTCTCTGAAATAGAAGTCCCTGCTCTTACCCATGGAGCCATCTCCCCAGGCCCATGAATAGATAGCTTAGCTATCAATATTATTTTACACACTGATAAGGGAAAAAAGCAATCACATATGCTGCTTTTTATATATGGTACCAAAAGGGTAGCATGGGTAAGTTTTTTACTATGGAATTACCCCAGTTAATAAACAAAAGAAATCCAAATTCAAATAAGGAAATGACTAGCTTGTAACCTCTAATGAAATGATCTTACTGAATGTCATCAATAGAGGGACCATCACAAAAAGAGACACCAGAGACAACAGACTCTGTCAAAAGTGTGTAACAATGTCTGTTAAGTAGTCTTCCAGAAAAGAGACAGACAGACACAGAGAACTGAGGAAGATGGTAAAGAAAGAGACAGAGAGACTCTGGATCAAGCCTCAAAATGCACAAGGCAGAGGGACTGTCAACTCTATGAGGATGTGTTCAGGCAAATGAAAGCCTAGGAGCTCCGTTGAACAGCTGATTCGTAAGGTGGGGGGGGGGACATCTATGCCTTATTTGCAGATAGTAAAAGAAACTTCAAGATGAACAGACCTCATTTGGATCTCAACTGCAGCAAAGGCATTTAAGGGACAGCTGAATGTGTAGAAATGTTTATTACTTGAAGCTACAGGAAAGTGCTGCTTATTTTCACTTAAAAGGTAGCTATTTGTCCTTTTAAAGGGGCAGGTAAAATATTTACCAGTGAAATTATACAATGACTAGGATTGAAAAGTAGGGGCTAGGAAGATGGCTTCATTGGTAAAATGTGTGCTGCACAAGCATGAAGACCTGATTCCAGGACCCCAGCTCTGTGTAAAAGTGATGCCCCAGCTTTGGGTAGGGGAGCAGTGTCTGGAGATGAAAAGGGTCCATTGGCCACCCAAGGTAGCTAAACTGAAGAATTTTTGGATCAATGAATTATCAGTCTTAAAAATTAAGATGGGGAGTGATGGAGGAAGACAGCCGATGTAGAACTCCAGACTCCACATGTACAAACACATGTACACACACCTACATGAACAGGTACATACAATGCATACATAAAGGGTAAGATAATAGTACTTATGACATAAGATTGGCCACAATGGCCATTGCTGAAGCTGGGACAGAGTATATGAAATCATTATTCTCTCAGCCTTTGTACATGTTTGAGATGGTCCATAACAAAAAAAAAAAGTTGTTGAGTATTCTGCACGTCTTGTGTTTACTATGTCATCCAGGTGAGATTATACACTAGACTGTGGTGGAAAACAGCCACATGCATCCCACCTGAAGCCCTGGCCACCGCCACAGTCCCTGAACTCTGGAGAGCAAGTGGCCAGGCTGCTAAGGACAATGACCAAGAAGACAATCCCTGCTGGCTACCTCTGGCATCTTTCCCTGAAGGCATGAGGGACCCAAGGCAAAAGTACAGGGTCTCAAAGGTTGTAGAGGCTAAAAAGAAGGCCGTTTTCTCCAGGAACCCAGGGCCTGGAGTTCTGTCTCTTTTCCATCTCTCAGAGGGCTCCCAGCCCCTTCTTTTCTGCCTCTTCTTGCCACAGAATCACCCAAACTCACATCGTTCTCCGAAGTCCCACACAGGATGCAGGATTTGCATTCTATGCACTGCCACTTGTAGGTCTTGACTGCCTCGGTCATATTCAGAGTGAACTGCAGGCAAGTTGGGTGACCTGGAAGAAGCCAAAGGCAACAGTATTAAGACAAAAGAGTGTGACCTGTACCACCAACGCTACTAATTCAAGACACATCTCGGGGGAGCATGGAGGAAGTCAGAGGAAGCACAGGCTGGGAAACAGACCAGCAGTCTGAATGGGGCTCTATCCACAGTCCTTACACCACTGCCTCCAGTCACGCCAGGTGGAGGCCGAATGGAGAAGTTTGCATTCACCTTGGTATTAATTACCATCCAGTTCCTCTTACCCCAAGAGCCATGTCTCCTGTAAGTGTAACAAGTAGAGTAGAAAGCTGTGACCAGAGAGCACTAAACAGCCCAAGGCAGCCCGGTGGGGGACATCAGCATCACCCCATGCCCAGATGAAGCTGGGACAGTACAACTCCTCAGAGCTACTTGGAGCTGGGACCTCCTATTGGCACTGTCTGAGGGTGTCAGGGATCTCATAAGGTTTTCAGGAACAGCACTTAGGGGTAATGGATGGTATTTTTTTTTCAGTGTGATTTATTTTTATTGTGACTGATAGAATATTGATCAGTTAGCATGAGTGTAAGGTACTTAGACAAATAGCTTTAAGATAGTGATTTTCCCCTTATAGAAAATAAAACCATACCCCCTCCTATGTAAAAAAGATAACTTTAAAAATCAGATTGAAGTAATGTTTACATTTGGCTCTATATTTGTAAGGTTTTATCTTATGCACGGTATGCCAAAATGGATGGTATTTTTGTGGTTCCTTCCAAGCCCTCAGTGGAGATGAATGAAAACCCAAATGCTTAGCAGTTACAGGAACATAAGAAGAAAGGGATCTGGCAAGTAAACAAGGAAGTGACAATCCCAGCAAAGGATCAGGTCTGTCCTACAATTGTCATGTTAGCTAAACCTATAGCTGGGTCGGGAGAGGGACTTTTAAACTGTGACCATAGATCACACAGCCCTGAAGAAATCCCTGAAGCTTGACCTGCCAAGCAGGACTCCATGAGCCCCCACTGAGTCTAAAGAGCAAGGCCAAGAGTGCACAGATGACTGGAAGCTACAACTTGCTAGGTTTCCCAGCGCTGTGACCTGGACAAGCGAAGCCTGCTGCTGCCTCTGCTGGAAAGGACCAGCAGCTTGGGCCAGCCCAGGCCCCATCCTTCTCCAGAGCTCCCACTGCACAGAACATTTGCCCTTTTCCTGCAAGGGATTTTACTCTTTAAAGGATACTATAAACAGGGCGCATCGATTAGAGTTAGCATCACTTACCACGTGTGCTCACAGACAGACTTCCAAATGCTGTCCCTAGCCCCCAGCAGAGCCACATCCCAGCAGGAACCCCATGTTTCCCTCTAGAATCTTCAGAGAGCCCATCGGACCCTGCTCATTTGGGTAAAGCACTGGCTGGTCCGTCAGCATCAGGACCCACCAGGGTTGGGGCTCCCCCGATATAAACCACTCTGAGGTTTCTGTGAGTGTTAATGTAGGAGTGAATAACCTGGTGGGATGACAGGGGAAAGACATGAGGCCAGAAAGAAGCCTTCAGTTAAAACCTGCACGAATATCCTATTGGTGCTCTGGAAAACATCCCCAAGTGCGATCTGAGGAGAATACTAGCTAAGCTGTTTCCTATGCTAACCTCTTAGAGTGGAAACAGAAGGGGAATAGTGGGGACATTTCCAGCTGTGGACTCAGTGGTGTGGACTCAGCAGTATGGGCTTCAGGTGGCCAGGTTCTCTGACAGGACATTGTTGGAAAGGATGGAGCCGAGATCATGGGACGTACACCCACCTAGGCAAGGTGGCTTTGTCCAGTTCCCTGGTCTTGGGCCACACCCCAGCTGTCAAAAGCCAGTTTCCACTAAGAACTCATCAACTCAGCAACTGTTTCACAAGCAGCTGCTAAGCTGGCTGTTATGCTAGACAGAAAAGATACACCATGAGCAAGACACCCTAAGCCCTCCAAAGAGACCTCAAATTACTAAAACCCCCTGCACAACTATTTAATCACTATTATGTAACTAACACCATAAAGCAAAGGCAGAGTTGGCGATGAAAACCAATGAGAGCTCCTAGCCAGAGCAGTCAAGGAAACCCTCCAGGGAAAGAGGCTTAAGTCATTACTGGGCAGATCAAAAGTTAACTGGGTGGGAAGGAGAGGGGATGCCAGGTAAAGGGTCCTGCGTGTGCAGGCTCTGAGCAGCCAGGAGCTTTGCAAACCAGAAGGAAGAGAAAGACGAGTGAACATGAGAGTAGGCTTCTTTGCAAAATGACGGGGCAAGAGGCCACCCGGGAGACAATGAAGCCAGACTAAATAGGCACTTACAGCGCTCATTTAAGCATTTGGGCCTACCAAGTCATTGAAGGCTTTCAAACCAAGTAGAGGGCAGACGACTGTGTTTTTAAAGAAGCATTCTTAGGTGTAGAGGATCTTGAGGCTGGAGATACAGCTTTGGATCTTGGGGGTTACATATGTGCTAAGATATCAGAGAACTACGCAGAGGCACACATCAAACATTCACAAATATGGCTGTGTACACGGGCCTATGTAGCAACAAAACTCACAAAAGGTCTAGGGTCGCAATAGCTTTGCTATTGTATGTGGGTATCTAAGATGCTCACCCCTGTGGGAAAGGCACTTGGGATCGCTGTCATTTCATACAAACCTATAACTACTTCCAAAGAGATGACAAGATCTTTTAAAACAAGAATATACAAACGAATACGTACATCAACAAGAAGCAGGGAAGGAAGAGAGGCCTGGAAAGAATTTGATAGGAGTATGAGGAGATGCAAGAATTTTTGCCAGGATTGGTTCTGAGGCTGGTACAGCCAATGGAAGAGAGACAGGAGGACTAGGCTCAGGGGGAAACCTGAGAAAACAATAAACAAGGAAGTGACAGGAACTGACCCATCTGAATACTGCATTGTGGGAGAGTGGGTGACTGAGTGAAGGAGTTAGGCAGAGTGTCCTGAAACTATTGAGATGAGGAACACCTAGGAAGAATGTGTGGCCACCCTGGAGAAGGGGACCCGCTCTGTTCTGAGCAGTCGGGTTGGATCAGGTTGTGGAACACATCACTGAGAGTTCAAGAGACAAGTATGGACTTGAAGTAGAAACAAGGCCAGACATAGAGGCATGCCTTTAATCCCAGCACTCAGAACCCAGTGGCAGGAGGGTCTCTCTGAGCTCCAGGCTAGCCAAGGCTACACAGAGACATTGCCTAAAAAGAAAAAGAAAACTTAAAATTGATTTTGCAAACGAGGTGGTAATTGAAACTATGAGAATCAATAAAAGTAGAAAAAGGAAAAAAAGAGAAGAAAGAAGGGAAGAAGGGAGAAGGGATTTTAAAAAAAATCCAGGACTAAGCTTTGAGGAATTGTCTATTTAAAGACAGGATATCTGAGAATGGAATACTTGCCTATAAATCCCAGCACTGGGGAGCCTAGAGCAAGAGGACAGTGAGTTCGAGGCCACACTAGACAACATAGTGAGACCCTGGCTTGAAAATTAAAACAATGGAGGAAAGAACCAGAAAAGGAAACTGTTGCCAGAGAGCTAAGAAGCAAATTGGGCAAATATGGAGTAACCATCACCAAAAGAAGAGATTTCAAAAATGTGTCAGCTGTGTGACACTGCGGGTTTGTCATTGTTCCATAAAGACCCTGAATGAGGGGTTATTGTCCGTGGTCATACCATCCTGAATGTGCCCAATCTTAGTCTGAATGAGGGAGTGTTGACAGATCAGCACAAATGCTGTCCTGCTAATAATAACATTCCTCATGGTGCCATCTTCCCGAGGAAGGAAGGTCAGCACATTCCGTGGCCTGGAACTCAGCTGGCAGCTGCCCTGGAGCATCTGCCTGGGCGAGGCTGGGGCGGGCTGTGTGGTTCACATATCCACAACACTGCAGATACTAGTCATCAGTCTATCCTGTGTCTGAGTTCTCCTACGGTAGGCAGGTCCAGTCTTTGACATTGTTAACATGATATTGCTGCCTACAAGATCCACTCTTGAGTTGCTGGAGGAACCTCACAGAAGAGGGAAAGGATTGTGGGAGCCAGAGGGGTGGATGACACCAGGAGAATGCAGTCCCACAGAATTAACTACAGGACTCACAGTTGAGACTGATCAGCAACCACAGAGCCTGCATAGGTCTGCACTAGGTCCTCTACATATATATTGTGGTTGTGTGTGTTGGACCCCATTCATAGCTATTCTGAGGCACATGTGTCCTATGGACCACACGTTGGACACGTCTATAACCTCCACACAAACCCTGTGCTGAGTTCTAGAGACATTTCAGGGTGGTAGCTTTAGTTAAACAAATGAATGGGGGCCAGTGGGTGTTAGAATTGTCTATTAGAAATCTCTAGGGAGCTGGGC
>JAQHUG010000043.1:9870153-9881280 GCA_028555095.1 Dicrostonyx torquatus
GAGACCAGCCTGGTCTACAAGAGCTAGTTCCAGGACAGGCTCCAAAGCTACAGAGAAACCCTGTCTCGAAAAACCAAAAACAAAGAAAGAAAGAAAGAAAGAAAGAAAGAAAGAAAGAAAGAAAGAAAGAAAGAAAGAAAGAAAGAAATCTCTAGGGGAGGGATTGCAAAGCTTTCTCTGTGCTCTTATTTTGAGAAGGTCATCAGCTTTCCAAAATCTTCTGACATGAAGGGACATCAGCCCCCACTCCTCTAGCCTCCAGACTAAAACTAGCCTCACCCCCAGCTCAGACCTCAAGATGCTATTCAAGCGAGAGAGGAAAATGGGAGACAGGAATGTTCCTATTGCTTCTCTACTATGGAGAAAGAGGTGCAAAATGTTTTAGTAGCTCTATAGATGGGTCTCAAAAGTGAGTCCAGAATTCAGTTATGTGCCTGCGCCGTCATACCAAGTTGGCCACCAAACTTTCTATTTTCTCCCCAAAACTAGAAGAAAAAACCCAGTGGGCATGTAAAACTCTAAACTGTGACTTCTTATCTAGCACAGAAAGGACATAAAGAGTGCACACTGTAGGGCAGAAGGGGAAGTTTCTCAGGAAAGCGGTGGATGCTTGTTTCTACAGCCTCACTTCTGGGACTATGAGTTTGATCAGAATTAATGCTCCAAGTTCATGGAAGTGGGAGAGGAGCAGGCACAGTCTCTCCGATCCAAGGGCTGAACAGTTTACTGAGCCCCACACACCACTTGTTTGCTCTTGTAATGTCAACCACCATCTTTAAACGTACATGCTTGGAAATTTGCACTTTTCTCCCATATCTCCAGCTTTCTAAATTTTTTAAAAAAATTTCTTCTTATTTTATACATATGAGTGTTTTGCTGCATATATGTATGTGAATATGCACATCATACCATGTGTGTATGATGCCCTTGGGGGGCCAGAAGAGGGCATCAAAACCCTAAAGTTACAGGAGGTTGTGAGCCACCCAGTGGATTCTGGGAACCAAACCCAAGTCCTCTGCAAGAGCAGTAAGTTCTCTTAACCACTGACCCCTCTCTCTAACCCTCTATCTTTCTTACAGCAAAGCTTACACTGCCATCTATCTCAACATATTGAAAGTTAGAGAGCTGGGCAGTGGTGGTGCATGCCTTTAATCCCAGCACTTGGGAGGCAGAGGCAAGAAGATCTCTGTGAGTTTGAGGCCAGCCTGGTCTGCAGAGTGAATTCCAAGACAAGTCAGCAAAGTAAGCATTGTAACACAGACAAACCCTGCTTGAAAAACCAAAAAACAAAAAGAAAGGAAGAAAGGAAGGAAGGAAGAAGGAGGGAGAGAGGGAGGGAGGGAGAGGAGGAAGGAAATGTACTCCAGGTCCCCTTGGTACAAACTGGTCAAAGGAACATTTGTAAGATTCGAATTGTTGAAAGATTTAGAAAGTGTTGATTGTGTATTTATCTCAATGATAGGATGCACACCAGGCAATTACAAGAGTCTGCATTGTCTCCAGCACAGAAAATGGGGCAGGGGACACAAGCTGCAGTATGTTGATTCATCCCAACAGCGTCATTCAAAATCAAGTCCTTGCTGAAATTTGAAACTTGGTCTAAAGATGTGTTCCTTGTTCATACCAATTGCTCCCAAACTAATCCCAAGCCTTCCTCAAAGCTCAAACAGGAAATGTCACCCACAACCACCTAGTCAGGAGGCCTGAGCCCTGAACTAGGCTTTCCGATGATAGGGGTTGGCTTCATGGGGCTACTTCAGCAGATGGGAAGTGAAAGGAAACCAATGCAGAACAGGAAACTTCTCAGACAAGGGAAGACAGACCAGGGAGATGAAGGCATGGGGTGTTCAGGACACCACAGTCTACTGAGCTCAATAGGAAAGCAAAGGTGGACCTCTGAAAGCAGTGACCTTGCCCCTCCAAGGACACATCTCCTGTCTGCACAGAACACGTGTTGAATGACAAGCATAGTCAATGCACAGTAATGGGTCTGAAGTCACACGTATAAAACTCAATGCAAAAATCAGCATTTGTTTCATATCCACATGCCCCTGCTTATATTCTTATATACAGTTGTCTCCACACCTGAACACATCTAACCTTTTAGGGAAAATGACACCTAAATGCACCTCATTGATTAAGTTCACATTCTGATTATGGCTTAGAGACTAACATACATCTCTAAGCAGTCTATTTTATGCAGTAGACATCCTATGCAGTAAAATTCAGTTCATTTTCAACCAACCCTGGGCAAAAACACACAAGCTACTATGATGGTTTTTTGTGCTGTGATCCCTATTAAAAGACTTTTTATTTTATTGTTGCCAATATTTAATTTGGGCTTGGCTAAGTCACATCACCAATTAAATTAAAGGTCTGGTTTAGGGAGAGGATTATCTTGTGAGGTTTGTGCTGAAAACATAAATAAAAAAGATGCAAAAGGTGTGAAGCTAGCGAGTTCTATTATGTATTCATTGTGAAGTCATAAAAATGTAATTGTGTTTTATTACTTTATTTGTCAATGTTGAGTTTTTAAAAAACTAATTTCCCAGAAAAAGGGAACCTGGATATCCAAGGTTCTCATAAAAGGACATGTAAAACTCAAACCATGTTCCTTGGTTTGCTGTTTAGCTCAAGAAACTATATGAAATGCATAGATAGCATCACTTCTAAACTGAAACAGTACCAAAAGCAAGTCTTCATGTGCACTCATGAGAAAATGATCTATAGGCTGGGGGGATGGCCTGGCAGGTAAAGCACTTGCTAAGCAAGTATAAGGACCTGAGTTCAATCCCCTGCACCCCTCTAGAATAAGTACAAATCCATGTAAGGTGGTATACAGCTGTAACCTCAGGGTCAGGCAGATGTTTACTGGATGATTAGCCTGGAGCTCACTGGTCCATCTAGCCAAAATGGTGAAAATGACCAAAGATGACAGCCAGTGTTGGCATATGGCCTCTATATGTTGTGCTCAGGCACCCAAATACACCTTAACACACACACACACACACACACACAACACTCTCACACACACACATCTGAAGATACACACCCAAAATAATTTGGCTCAAATTTTTTAAAGTGCATATTTTCATATACACAGAACTATAATATTTACATATTGAAGATATATACAGTTTCTTGTTTTGTTTTAAACTTTTTTATTGATTCTTTTTGGACTTCGCATCATGTATTTTGAACCATTTCATTTTCCCATCTCTTCATATTTGCCCTCTGCCCTTGCAACCTCCCCCCGCCAAAAAAAAAAAAATTTAAAGGGGAACAAAAACAAACAAACAAAAGTCTCGGCATGGAAGCTGTAGTGTGGCCCAGAGAGTCAGACAGCACACCCTCTCATCTATTCATCTTTACTTGTAAGTGTTCATTGCAATGAGTCATTGGTTTGGTTCAAGGCCTCTGGCTTCTGCTACACTATCAATACTAGACCCTCTCTGGGAATCCTCTTGGATATCCTGTTGTTGTCTTAGTGTCATGGAGATATTACTGCTTTGGATCTGTAGGTCCAGCCCCTTCACATGCTCCAGCAGTTTATAGATGATGTGGATGTTGAACTGGGCCAGCTCATAGTCCTGATTCTGGGCCTGGGTGGTAGCTGGGTGGGTCAGTCTTCTAGCTTTCCCTCATCCTCACCACCAGAGCAAGCTCTCCAGCACTGCCCCTCACCCAATGCCCCAGGCAGCAAGATGGTAGGGCACTTCTGCTCTCATGCCCTCAAGGCAGCTCACCTGCACCCATACCTACAGGTACAACTCTACTGGTTTGCCCAAGCAAGGGGCAGGGCCTGCTCTCCTGAGTACTGCAGTTGGTGAAGTGCAGGGCCTGTTCTCCTGAGTCCTGCAGTTGGTGAGGTGCAGGGCCTGTTCTCCTGAGTACTGCAGTTGGTGAGGTGCAGGGCCTGTTCTCCTGAGTCCTGCAGTTGGTGAGGTGCAGGGCCTGTTCTCCTGAGTACTGCAGTTGGTGAGGTGCAGGGCCTGATCTCTTGAGTACTGCAGTTGGTGAGGTGCAGGGCCTGCTCTTCTGAATCTTGCAATTGGTGAGGTGCAGGGCCTGCTCTCCTGTGTACTGCAGTTGGCAAGGTGCAGGTCCTGATCTCTTGAGTACTGCAGTTGGTAAGGTGCAGGGCCTGTTTTCCTGAGTACTGCGGTTGGTGAGGTGCAGGGCCAGGTCTCCTGGTCTTGTGTCCTCAGGCCAACTATCCTACCTGCCACAGGTAGCAAAGGGCAAGAGGACAGAGAGAATCTTCCCGACATCCTTGCACTACATGGCAGAGATTGGGGGCAGAGAAAGGGTCAACTCTTCTGCTCACCTGTGTCCCCCAAAATATATACAAACTTTTAGTGAAAAAAATTAAATAATAATCAAATCTGAATAAAAATAACACTAAGTCAACTGAGAAAAAAATTAGGTCAAGTGGTGATGGTGCACACCTTTAATCCCAGCACTTGGGAAGCAGAGGCAGGCAGATCTCTGAGAGTTCAAGGCCAGCCTGGTCTACAAGAGCTAGTTCCAGGACAGCTAGGGCTGTTACACAGAAAAACCCTGTATTGAAAAAACAAACAAACAAACAAACAAAAGTAAAAATGTAATTTGATTGCCCTGGGAACAGAACTCATTCAACCAGATCCATTCATTCTCATATTCTCTCTTCCTGCCTCAATCCCTCCCAGCCTCCCTTTGTTTCTCCACTTTGACACCCAGTCTACCAGATGGAGGGAGGGGGACTCTGAGTCTTTTTTTAATCTGTAAAGAGGTGAACCACTTCCGTGCAATTAAGACTCTAAACTCTCGTAGAGCTGGGACATATCTCAGAGATAAAGGTGCTTACCTAACATGTGTTAGGGCCTGGCTTCAATCCCCCAGCACCACACACACATATGCTGAGATTATTTTTTAAAAAGAAAATAAAAACATGAAGATGGGAGAGGCACACACTGGGGCCCTGGCAGACTGGAAGAAGAAGTTGGGAGCAGATATTATCAAAACACGGTGTAGGAAATTGTCAAAGAATAAGTATTTTTAAAAACATTTTAAAGAGCCCAACATTCTTGCACATCTACTACCACAGGTGTATCCACAGATACTTCCTGCTTATGGATTATTTTGCAAGGCCTGCTCTGTTAATCTTTTGTAGTGGTCCACAGGCTCACCTCTGTGTGCCTAGATGTTATGTCTAATGCTTGAGACACCTGCAAATTGATGACTGCCGCAGAACGGCTAGAGGCACCTGAATGGCTCCTTTTCTCCTTACCATTTTTCATGTACTTCAAAGAAGAGAAAGAGAGTGGAAAGGACAAAGACCAAACAAACAAAAATGCATTAAAAATAAATGATGGTGTGAGCTGTGGCTGCCTTTTGCTCAGGCAAAACACCTCACTGGGTGGCTACTTCAGCTCATCTTGGAGGTCAGCTAATCCTCGCCCTCAAGCTGGCAAGCTGTACAGCACCCGGGCATCATGTGACACAGAAGTCAGAGGGTTTGTTACACCAATTGTTACTATAAATACCACACCTAGCATGTTCATGCAACAGCATCGAGGTGCCTCTGATGGGCTCAGCAGCTAATAGCTTATGAAGTCATTAGTAAATGGCCTGAGAAATTCCCTATTTTCATGGTCACATATGGTTCAAGATAGAGTCGCCTAGAAATGGCTTTATACCCATCTACAAACCCAGGGGCACTGTGGTTGGTCCCCCTAGAGTGGAATGATGGGATGGGAAAGCTTTGACCTAGATATATGTGACTTACTTGATTGGTCCAATGCGGGACCAAGGAACAGCACTTGAAAAGTGCCCAGTTGCAGGAAGGACCCCACTGCTCCTAATTAGTCCTACATGATAGCTGAGGATCAAAGACACCTGTTTGTTTATTCTTTTGATAGCTTTTGTTGGATGACAGTGCTCTTGGGTATTAGGGACATAACAGTGAGATAAAACAAGATTCTGGCTCATGAAACAACTGTCACAATTTCAGATATGTAGCAGCTGGTGTAGGAGGGTCCTTCTTTATTTCTGTGTTTTCATTGGTTAAATAAAGAGACTGCCTTGACCTGTAGGATAGGGCAGCCCTTAGGTGGGCGGAGTAGACAGAACAAAAGGCTGGGAAGAAAGGAAGTGTGGCAGATGCCATGATGCTTCTACCCAAGATGGACATAGGTTAGATTCATGCCGGTAAGCCATGACACGTGGTGATACAAAGATTTCTAGATATGGGATAAAGCAAGATGTGAGAGTTAGCCAAGAAAAGGCTAGAGATAATGGGCCAGGCAGTAATTAAATCAAGACAATTTTTGTGTGGTTATTTCGGGTATAAGCTAGCCAGCGGCTGGAAGCTGGGCAGTGGCGGGACATAGCCCGCTCCTCTCAGGTGCTGGGAACACAGCCCACACCTCATTACTACAAGCAGAAGCCAAGTCTTTTATAAGTCATTTTGCTTCTTTGGGCATTATATTTCTGATATATTAACTTATAAGACTGTATTATGTACACCATGATTCCATGGCTCCTTCTATGCTACCCATGCATGACAACTATTGATCCCAAATTTCCTGCTTGGGAAAGAAGATAAACAAAACAAGCCTTCTAGAGTTTGCTGGATAAAACACAAAGTGACGAGAAGAAATTAAAACAGCCAACAGTGCTACTAGAATTCATGTTGACAAAGCCCAGTCTTTGCCCAACATCAAATACAACCATGACAAAAAGTCCTAAAAATTAAAAAGCCCTAGAATGTTGTGGGTATTTGTACACTGTATAAAATATATATATTACTGTGATTAGTGTAAGAAAAAGCTGAACAGCCAATAGCTAGGCAAGAGGTATAGGCGGAACTTCTGGGCAGAGAGAGAGGAAGGAGTAGGAGATGAACCTAGGAACGCGAGATATGCCAGGAGACACGGAAGAAACAGGGTGAGTGTTATGTGACAGAACATAGATTAATAGAAATGGGTTAAGTTACATTGTAAGAGCTAGTTAAAAACAAACCTAAGACCAAGCTTTCATAATTAGTAATAAGTCGTTATTTGTGAGCTGGTGGTCTAAAGAAAAGTCCAACTACACTAAATCTAAAGCATTTCCCATCAATCACTCCACTCAGCTCATGAGGTAAGATAGGCCTGTGAATATGAGCTCTCTGGGTTCTGTAGGCAGACAAAAGTCTTGAGTAAGGCTCCCTCTATAGGGAGTTTTGATCTGGGTTGAGGTAGTTGTGTATGAGAACAGGAAGACATTGCCAGCCAGGGAGAGAGTGGTGGTGTCAATAGAAGTTGACTCAGCTGATTCTTTGAAATTTGTCACTAGAATTGTAAGCTTGGGACCAGGATGATGTGTGCACCCAACGGTGTGTGGAAGCCATCCTGAATTGTCATCCAGAGCTTACTGTCAATCTCAGATGTAAGTCTTTGATACTGGTTACACATTTTAGGCCTCTCTAGATAGCAAGGGCCGCATCCAGCCATAGGCCTGGCTGAAGACTCTGGGATTTCCTAGGAATGTGAGCCCAAAGAAGAAATTAATTGCTATGCTTCCTGCTGCCCTGAGTCAACCCAGGAGGGCTGATATCTGTAATTAATGGGTCACTGATGGGAGAAAATGATTAGTCAATTCTTGATTGCCTGTGATCCTTTAATCAGGACTATCCAGGAAGTAGAAGATGAATTCATGAGTGCTTTAAGTTCTTCAGCCATCCGAGGACTCTGGGTAGTATTTCCACTTTTCTCTCAAAGATATTTCATAGAGTTGTACCAGGTCAAAAGGGAAATGGATGCTCTCTTGCTTTGCATCATGTGGAAAGACCGAGAGAGGATCACAGAAAGGACTAGGAATAGAGGATGGGTGATATTAGTTTCAATATTTCATTCTACATTTTTAAGTAACCGTGACCTAATTTTAGGGTTCTTACTTTGTAATTTATTTCACTGTGATAAGAGTCTCAGAGGGGGAAAATAACTCCGTTTCATTTGACCAAATCCAGTGAGCATCTTCTCTGGGACAGGAACTGTACTTGGGGTTCAAGTTTTAAATGAGACATAAATCCTGTTGTGGAAAGCTTGATTTAGCAGGTGTGGAAGGTAGCCTCAAGTATTTTACCAGGCAGTCTCACCCCTGGTGTCCATCCTCTCTCTCTTTTAATATGGACTGGACTTTATAACGCACATCTATCAAGTAGACTATGACACTGGCGGTTGCTATGACTTCTAACATCGGCTGATAAAACACAGGTTTTCCCCATCTCCTGTGCTTCCTTACTCTAAGGGAGAGAACTTCTATGTCGAGAGGTGCCCTGTGGGGAGGTCCATATAGCAATGAAGGAAAACTTATAGGCTCCATACAACAGCATCTTGAGAGGAGCTGAAGGATCTGAGAGCCAAAGCTGTGTAGGTGGGCTTAGACGAGATCCTCTCCCAACCAAGCCTTCGGATAAGACCACAGCCCTGCCTGACAACTTGACTGTGACCTCAGGATGGAACTTGGACCTGAGACACCCAGCTGAACCATGCCTAGGCTCCTGACCACAGAAACTATGAGATCATAAGACTTTATTTTAAGCTGCTCTGTTTTAGAATAACTTGTTATGTAGCGACAGATAACTATTCTAGAGAGAGAGACACTTTATAAAACTACATTACAACATGGTTAGGCATTGTAATACAGAAAAAGGAATCAAACTCCTGAGGCAGGGAAGCATTAAATCATGTTGTGGAGACCTGGGGAGAGTCAGGAAGAGCGGGTATCATTTGATCTGGGTCTGGATGGATAAGTAGGAGTTGCCTAAGTGAAATAATAAAGGAGGAACGAACTGTACAAGGAAAATGAAATAGCAGAAAATGTTACAGACAAGGTCCATTCAGCCAAAGCTGATAGCCAAGGAAAGAAACAGGGAGGGAAAATGGCAACAGAAGATAGACAGAAAGGCATACAAAGATGAGGGAAGGGTTCTACTGCGGGCATAAGGACCACAACATGATTCTGTGAGCAATGGACTAATGTGCCTGTCACCCTGCTTTCAAGGGGTGGCCCTAGTGGTAAGGCAGAGAGTAAAAACAGTGAAGGTGACTGAGGAAGGTGGCTGCTTGCAGGGCCCAAATAGTCAATGAATATTGAACACACACAATGTTCTGGGCACAGTAACAGACAAAAATTTAGCTTTTTCAGATATGCTATTCTAGCAGGGTCCTAAGTGAAAGAAAGGCTTATTAATACTCGGAATAAAAGTAAAGTTGAAAGAATTTGAAAGGTAGAATTGGTCAAAAGAACATGATGCCTACCTGGACACATGAGCTAAAAAAAAAAAAAAAAATGGAGAAGTCGAAAATGTCACTAAGGTTTCTAAGTTGGGCCACAGAGTAGAAAACAGCCCTTTGGCGGAGCTAGAGATGAAGGGCAAGCAGAATGCAGCTGTGCTCTACCCTATGGCATTTCTGTCAAAGATGGATCCGTGCTGGCCTTGCTAGAGTACATGGCCCAGAGACATTACAGTCATCTCAGTTAGTTTGGCACCAGCACATTTTCATAACCATGAAATCACCCAGTGATGCACTTTTCAGAACAACCCCCTCTGCTGTGAAGTGACACATGGGTGCATAATAATGGGCTTCATTTATACACATTGCATTCATGGGGCATTCAGTGGAAACGTCTCAGCATCAGTGAGAGAATATGGCTCTGCATTCAGGTAAAAAGACCAGACTGGGCATGTAAATTTAGAAAGTCTGAAATCTGGGTGACAGAAGAGGCTTTGGAACTTGGTGAGACAATCAGAGGGCGACCACAGGGCAAAAATTAAAAAAAAAAAAACTAATTGGAGTGGGAAGTGGGAAACAGTTGGAGGTTAAGACATTAAAGAGTGCCAAGAGCAGAACCCACTGAGAAAAAAAAATGGATCTAGTGTGATGAGAAATGAGAACCTAAAGAAAGATACATGATGGCATTCAAGGAAGGGAAGACAGAGTGCCACAATCAAGTGGGCAACGAGGTAAGACAAGACCTGAAGGGGACAGGTAGACTAGGAGAAGCAGCATCCTAGAGTGGCATGCTCTCATGCCTCCTAGGATGTCTATACATCTTCAACACTGTCAGGGGAAGAATTCACATGCCCACAATCTCCCACATCTGTCATGGGCTTGGCCCATCATGCTTACACTTATAAGTGTCATGTGACACGCTCTTTAGAAATATCATCCAACTCAATCTTTAAGTAACAAGGTCATTTTTGGATGTAAATCCCAGAGCCAAGGCTGTAGCACCAGAGCCAAGGTCTGTTCTCCCCCAGAGGATGAGCCGAGTCCCAGTGGATACACTCCTTTCCTTCTGATCTTGGATGAGGTCCTTCAGGGTTAGGTGTCTGAGCTTCACTAGCAAAGCTAAAGCTCGTACGAGTAATAACTTCTCACATAGCTCCAGAGTCTCCCTAATGAAAGCCACGCAAGTTCTCTAGGAGGATCAAAGCCAGGAGGTGAGGATGAATGATGATCAAGCAGCAGTGTTGGTGGCCACAGGGAGCTTTAAAAACACCCAGGAATCTTTCATCTACCTCCATTCTTTGTCAAGGGGTGGTTGTGAGTCCTCTCCTTAATTGCAGACTGGATTTAAAGGCTAGCTTTTAGCAGGCATAGAATTGAAGTCATACAATCTTAGAGACTAAATATTCTCTCTCTCTCTCTCTCTCTCTCTCTCTCTCTCTCTCTCTCTCTCTCTCACACACACACACACACACACACACACACACACACACACACACCACTGGTCCTGGAGGAAGTCAGCTACTGTACTTCCTGAGGAAAGTTTCTGCTCCACAGCTAATGAAGACGGCAGGTTCAATCTAGCACCCATGAGAAAATATGGCCAACCAACACACCAGGGTTAGCTTAGAAGTGGCTTCTCAAGCCCCAGCAGCGATGAAATGGCTGCAGTCCAGGAGACACCCTACGACAGAGCAGCTACACAGTGAAGCCATTCCAACACCCCTGCCCCTCAAACACTGAGTTGAACGAGGTTTGAAGTTGCTTTGTTTTGCGGCAATAGTTAACTAATATAGAGCAAACTAATGCAAGAGGTCTTGTTGGTAGGTTAGAAAACAAGATATTTGGAGGCTGGGGAGATGACTCAGTG
>JAQHUG010000043.1:9881617-9929140 GCA_028555095.1 Dicrostonyx torquatus
TTAAAAAGAAAAGAAAACCTGACATTTAACACAACTTCCATATAAGCAATGCGCCCCTTTTCCCTGCCACAGTGAACCCTAGCACTCTGCTGGACACGAAGGGAAAAAGCAAGAGTTGGGGGTTTATTTTATTCTCTCCCCTCTATAAGGGGCTTTTTTCTTTTTAAATAGAGCATCTTATAAAAGCCAATGGTGGTGGCTGGACAGATGGCTCAGGGCTGAAAGCTGTTTTTGTAAAGGACCTGGGTTCATTCCCTGCACCCTACATGGTGGCTCACGATCACTTGTAACTCCAGTTCCAGGGGATTTAACGACCTCTTCTGACTTCAGTGACACATGCATGGTACACATACATACATGCAAAAAAACCCTCATACATGTAAAATAAAATCTTAAAAAAAAAAGTCAACAGTGGGAACCTAGCTGATCTAAGTGACCACACAAAGATGAGTAGAAGAAGCGAGGGGGTAGGATTCCTCACAATCTCCAACAAGCTGACTGTATCTGCCGTTGGTTTCCTGGACTCAACCATGGCATGAAACCCACTCTACCACCATCATTAGCCTTTGGTGCTATCCTTGATTTTGGTCTCCCTCGGGATGTCCTTCACACTCTCACCTGTTCAACACTCCGTGCACCTGTCTGAGCCTCTCACCTCCAAGAAGCTTCTTGTTACAGTTTCCAGAAACAAGTCCTCAGTGTGAGGAAGCCAAGGGTTTCCTGGAAGCCTGGTTGAACTGATACGTACCCAGCAAGCATCCACCGCCTATGGAATTTTAAGAACTGTGGACAGGCTTGTGGATATCTTCTTTCGTTTGAAGATGAGGTCTTGTTGTGTAGACCAAGCTGGCCTTGAATTCACAGAACTCTGCCTATCGCTACATCCTGAGTGCTGGGATTAAAAGCATACACTGCGACACCTGGTTTGGGTCGCTATCTTAATGATCTTTCCTCCCGCCATTTCCAGCAATATTCAATGGGGTTGTCTCATTTCCCACAGTCATCCTGGAAGGAAAGCAAGACAGAGGTCCTGATTTACAAGAGAAGAAATCGAGGCTCAGAGCAGCTGAGGCAGCCAGAAAACAGTGGAGCGGAAATAATCTAACTCCTCACATTCAAGTCTCTGGTCATCCATGGCTGCTTGTTTCAGAATGGCCAACCCACATAGAGTGGCCCCACTTCCTTCAGCTCCTTATCTGAAGCTTCTAAATATAGTAACATTCTCCCCTTTTTTATACAGTAAGTCTGGAAAACCTATCTGCCTCGATTCTTCTATTTGTACTGGCACTGGAGTGTATTGTCCCCAAAGGCTCCATGCCTCTGATGAAGTCCCCAGAAAGCAGGGTTTCAAGTCCTCACCACCTGGCAGTAACTAATCTTGGAGAGCCCTAGGGAACAGTTGCCCAGGAATGAGCCAGTCCTGCCCACACAGAGGCCCTGGGGGCTGCAGGAAATAGGTCAGCAGTCTGTGGTGGCATTACCGGGCTTCGGCTCATGGGAACTTAAGTACCCTGCCCTCACTGATTACAACCCCTCAGACAGCCATGGCCGTGGGAGGCATCAGGCCTCCCCTCTACCTCACAGCCCCACCAAATCTTGCTGGGCTAGTTATTTCTATGGAGAGCCGGTTGTCCGGGCCCTCCCTAAGATCCCCCCGAGTGACTGCCCATCACCAGCTCAGCTGTGAAGGCACTGAAAGGAGCACAAAAGGACGCTTGGCATCCCAGGCTGATTTCACATCAGACACCTCCACTGTACTGTCAGCTGAGAAAGGACAAGAATATTCCTCACTCACCTCAGCAAAGAACAAAAGCGCAGACAAGAAAGAGCCCTCTCCCTCCTCCCCAACCCCTGCAGGCACCTTTGCAGGCATCAGACTGCACCTTGGTCAAGGCATCTACAACCTCACCTTCTACTATCCACACTCCAAAGCCCTAACAAGGGTCCAAAGTCTCAGTGTCTCCTATTAAGCCTTTCCACTTTCTCTTTCTCCTCCCAGTTTCTCGAGATCGTGAATTCACTTTTTCCAATTGTAATGACAGAAAAATGGAGAAGGTGACAACCAGTCTTCTCTGGAATCTGTCACTAACACTTCTTGAGACCCTGAGGTCCCTGATGTCTTTCAATGTCCTCAACACAAAGAAAGCAAAATCACACCAAGGTAACATTGCTTGAAGGAGAAACGTTCTCAAGGTTGCATCAATGCCGGCACCAAACCTAGTACCATCTGGCTTTACATTAGCCCAGTGCTTGCATCCAGCCTTCATTCACTATCTTTGGTCACTATGCCCAACAAACGGATCACTTTCTACCAATCAAATTTCAGCTGCGAAGGATGTGAATTTCCCTGACAGCCTAACAAATATTTATCCAACAAATTCATGAATGAGAATTGATCTTGCTGTTTACTCTGAAAGCGGAAGGAGTTGACTCTTACATGGCTTTATTTTTTTCCCCCTCTGGAGAAATTAGAGAGTTAGGATAGCACAGGAGAAAGCAAATCAATGGCTATTTCCAGTTACCAGCATCTGTCTTCAGATTTAATAGAAATGATGCCCTGAGACACGCTGTCTACTCGGGCTGCTCACTGTAGAAACACCCATCGATATTATAGTAATGCATGAGGAATGCCTTCCCTGGTCCTCTGGAAACGTAGACAAGAGCCTCCCAACTGTTGCAAGGTGCACAAAGCCCTTCTGGATGAGAAGTGATCAATTCCATCCCATAATCAGAGAAATGAAAGCAGCAACCCTCTCTGAAATGGCTCTGGTCCACCTAAGGCATAGCTGTGAGAGGATTTGGAATACATCATCGGACTTGCCTTCAGGGAGGGCTAGATAGCTGGCTCATGTGCCACCCTTCTATCCATCACTAATCAATCACTAACAGACATCACTAATCAATCTGGCATGCTCTTCCAATCCACATGGATAAGACCTTAGGATTCTTCTTAAAACAATATTTCAACCATCTATACTCCTGTGGATTTATACACAAGAAAAAATACACTGACTACCTCTGAGCTAGAGGCTATTGGGCTTAATAGGTTAAAAACTTCTGGTATGAGAATTAAGGAGTCAAACCTTAAGCAGGTCGCAGGTCAAATATACAACTCCTGCTTTCCTGTCTGTGAGTCAGTGTCCCCAACCAAAGCCACAAACCAAATGGTTTTGTTTTATAGTCAGCCTCTCACGGACACTCTTCCTACAATCACATAGTTCTGTATCCACAGGAAGTCTCCAACACCCTTTTAAAAGGGAGATTTTTCAAATGTTTGTTAATTTTCACTATGCCATCAGCCAAGAGGTCTGTCCCTCGTTGCCTGGAGTGTGTTCTTCAAGCCTCTTTGCTAGGGGCTAACACTGCCCTTTATAGATCCATGTCTTCCCCATTACTGACCCCCAACTGCCACCGTGCCCTAACCAATGGTCACACAGAAAGACATTCATTACCTGTCCCCCTCAAAAACAAAGCACACAAATCCCACTCCTTTGCACTTTCCCTTCTGCATGCGAAGACGCTATCCTCTCCCCACCCAGATTCACAGACGAAGCTGTCAACTAGTTGTCTATACTCAGCTACGCAAAGTATGCTCCACATGTCATCAGCATGCATGTCACTTAGGAACGTGTTCGCAATGCCTACCAGAGCTACTAGATCAGGCCTGCAGTGCCACAGGCTAGCAAGAGCTCCAAATGCAGAGTGTGTGTTGAAAGAGGAGTCCCACACTCACTCACTCCCTTCTGGGTTACCCCCTCAGTCTGCATCTCTTCTCATCTGACTCATTAACCACAGAAGATTTTGCATCAAATGAGTGGAACTAGCAATACACATATGAACAGCAGAATAAACAAAATGTCATTTGCACTGTCTTTGAGGTCCATGGATTTCTATCCATCCTTCAAGCCCAGTGTCAGCGACCCCACTTCTGGGAGCCTTCTCTTCCCTCCAGTGTGGACAAGGAAAAGCCAGTGCAGGGAGGATGAAGATGATGCTAATAGAGCAGCCTGTCTCTAAACAGCACGAGAGCACTCAGAACCTGAAGCATGCTGCCTTAAAGAATGGCATCAGGAGAACATGTGACTTCTATAGGAGGCCCTGGCCACTATCAAAGGCAGGAACTCCCACCTGGAATCCGCAAGAGAAGACAAACATGGCTTTGAAGATAAGGCCCTGTGTGAGCTGACTGCAGTGTGGATCTCTGGTCTGGGCTCTGAACCAGGATGCTCACACCTCACTGCATCTCTCAATCTGCTTAAGATCCTTCTCTGATTTCCGCCTTTGCACACACGTCTTCGATACTTCTCTTTCCCTCTCTTTGTCTCGGGGGTTTCTCATTTGGAGAACAAGGATCTCAGAGTGGAAATGTCAGGTGTTTGTCTTCTCATTTTCACAATCCACAGAAAGCTTTCCTGGCAGCCCAGTGCCTCCCAGATGCCAGAGCGCACAGCAGTCACCAGCAGGGGTAGTTTAAATCATCAGGTACCCTGGCCCCATGCTTCAAGTCTACCAGCTCCAGCTCTGCCTATCAGTTAGTATCCTGTGGAAAGGCATGCAGATGGCCTTCCAATCACACTTGGAGCTGATCAGCAGACTGTGCTGTGATGGTCACCACTCTAACCCTGAGTCCTCCTTGGTCCAAGAAAGGGTTCTAAGTGTTTCCTGCCCACACATTCCTTTGATTGTGAGGAGCGAGGCAAAAGCTGTATGCGGCTGCTTTGTTAAATTGGAAAACACTTAAAATCAAAACAGACGAGGTTCGTTGTTCCTCCGCTTTGAGTCAGCACCACCAAACCTCTAGTTCCATTCCCAGAAAGTCTGTGTTTCTCTCCACTTAACAATCCACTCTCGACACACTCCTAAAGATTTCAGGCAAGGCTGTGGTTGATGCAAAAGCCGCCAACACACACTGACCACCAGTCAGGCACCGGCTGTCTTCCTGAAAGTCAGAGACCTGAGGCTTGCACGCAAACAAGAGACCTGGGGTTCCTAATAGCCACTTCGGACCAGCACCATCCATCCACGCCCTGTCCCCAAGAGAAGGCCTTTTAAATGACAAGACACTCAGAATCAGCAGAGACAAATTCAAATGCTCAACCTTGTATTTGTGGAGCCAATAAGACGGGAGTAGGAAAGGTGAACCACAGATTTAATATGTGGTTCCCTGTGTTGTCATTAAGGAGCATGGGCTGTCCTGGAAACCTAAACAATGGCTGAATTTAAATAGACCCAGAATAAGCATTGCTTCTTGTCATTTTCTCTTTTTTATTTATTTTTATTTTATGTACATTGATATTTTGCCTACACGTATTTCTGTGTGAGGGAGTTGGATCCCCTAGAACTGAGTTACAGAGAGGTGTGAGCTGCCACGTGGGTGCTGGGAATTGAACCTGGGTCCTGTGGAAGAGCAGCCATCTCTTCAGCTCTGCCATTTTCTATTTTAGTGTTTACTCGGCTCTTTTAAGAGGAATATACCTGAGTCAAAATCAAAAGGGACAAAATGGGGAGATGACTCAGTGGTTAAGAGCACTGGCTGCTCTTTGAGAGGTCATGAGTTCAATTCCCTGCAACCATATGGTGCCTCAAACCATCTGTAACTCCAGGTCCAATGGATCTGACACCCTCTTCTGACCTTCACAGACACCAAGTGCACAGACACACATACAGGCAAAACAACCACATGCATAAAATGAAAAATATAAAAACCAAGTGGGGGGGGCAGCATGATAGTCAATGTGGTTCTGGCTTTCTGAGGGCAGTGAGATGGGCATAATTAACCATCGGTCCTTCCAGGGCCTGTATTCCACTGTTCAAACAGCTCTCACCACATACCAACCCTCGCTGCACTGCTGTCGCCTGGCCAGCTTACATTCCACATTCATCCCCAAAGGCATGCCCTTGCACCTTCCTCTCTTACCCCTGCTGTGGTTAAAGCCAGCATTCCACCTATCCTGCACTTGTCCCACTTGTACCAAGCAATTCACCAGTCTGCTGCTGCCCAGTCTCTGTTCATATAGTGAGTGCATCTCAGCTTTGCCCCTTGTTGCCCTAGTCAAATGATCCTTTCGTGTCTCTCCGTTTTCTCATGCCCATTCACTGGGAAACTCTATAGGCAAACAGACTACCTCGCTTTTCTGTGCTACATCTGCCCAGCTCCCTGCACCTGCACTCTTCTATTGCCCCCTCCCATTGTCAGGAATGCTACCCAAAGTCTCCCCGCTAGCAGCGGATCCCAACTTCTCCCCCTAGAACTTTCTCCCTACTATGATTCCCTCTGTAATCTCTCTCTTCTAACAACATACAAACCAATCGTCAATGCTCCCCTCTTCTAAAGAGACCCTTCGCCACTGACTGCTAAACTCCTTTGCTTGTCCAGAATCTGGTTTTCCTTCCACCACCCCAGCTCCCCAGCAGCCCTTTCTCTGTCTCCCTCACTGAGTCCTTCTCTGCCACCATACCCCCAACTCTTTTGACATGGTTATGTTCATTTCCCCTAGACCTCAGCCACACACCTTGATTTCTGCGCTTCTTCCTTCATCATAAACCACACTGGGTAATTCTAGACTCGTTGATCCATTTGCCATGGAAGTTAGGAGCCCAAAAGAATGGAAAGTAGAGAAAATCTAAGGTGGGAGGGGATTGTGGGAAATTCTCATCTCAAGAAGTAATAGGGACCCTACCAGACAGAAGGGGAACCCTTGATTGGGGAATTTGGACTCATGAAGGCAGAACTCACAGCAAGCAGAAAATGAGGAGCCTGGAACAGGCTTTACAAAACAAATTGGACTTTAAATCATGAACAAGTAAAACAAAGAGTCATAGTAAGTTCTAGAATCGTGGTTCTCAATCTGTGGGTTGTGACCCTTTTGGGAGTCAAATGACCCTTTCACAGAGGTCACATATCAGAAAATCCACATGTCAGATATTTATATTACAATTCATAACAGTAGCAAAATTACAGTTATAAAGTAGCAGTGAAAATAATTTTATGGTTAGGGTTCACCACAACATGGGGAACTGTATTAAAAGGTCACAGCATTAGGAAGGCTGAGAACCACTGCTCTAGAATAACAAAATTGGAGAGGAAAAATGAGAACAATGAGACAAGGTAGAGCTAGAAAGAAAACAAGCCAGGAAAAGAGATGTTGGTATGTGCTCACCCAGCAAACACAAGAATTCTTAGCATTTTCTTCTGATTTCTTTTTCTTTTGAGACAGGATCTCATGTAGCCCAAGTTGGCCTCAAACTCACTGTATGTAGCTGAGGATGACTTTGAGCTTCCGATCCTCCAGAGTGCTGGGATTATGAGTGTACACACCACACCTCGTCTTTGCAATGCTAGGGATTAAACTTGGGGCTTCATGCATGTCGGGCAAATGCTCTACCAACTGAGCTCCATTGCCAACCCCACTTCTTTTCATTATCATTATTTAGTTTGTTATGACCGAGTCTTGTTAATCAAATTCTTTAAAAGATACGGAAACTCAATTCTCTAACACATCCCTGGAGGGGAATTAGCATTATTAATGCTAACTTAATGAGAGGCTCCCTATGTGCTAAGCACTCTTTCAACACACTTCTTCATTTCATCTTTAAACAATCTATGACTAGAGCTTTATTGATGAAGAGACTGAAGACCAGGACAGTTAAGAAAACAAAATAAAAAAGTTAAGATGATCTAAGCAGGGACTGGTGGAGACTAGTAAAAGACACCTTATTCCAACATCCATGCGGGGAATCATCACAGCCCTCAGCTGCAGGACAGGGGCAATGGCAGTGGCCTCTTCTCTGAGATGATCAGCAGCATTCAGAGGACACGGGCTTCTAATCACTCTGGTGACCTCCTGAACTGGAGAGATTCTGCACTAAAATTCTGGTTCCCCACTCTAGTCCACTGTTCCTGTCCATGTTCCAGGCTGTCCTTGAGCAACCTGTGAAGCTACAGAGTACAACGGGGGTTAAGGGAGAACTGCTCCTGGCTGTCTCACGGCTAATCTAAAGCTGGCAGAGAAAAGGCCCACCCATACTTACCCAGGCAGAACCAGGTCAAGGATATGGTCAAGTTCTACCAGCATGGAAGTAAAGGTGAGGAACTGCATCCAGAAACAAGGGCCTGCCCAGACCCCACGACGCTGCCAGGAGATTCTGAGATCTGACAGTGGCTCTCCTGTGTCCCCATTTCCTCCTCTGTTGGTTCAGCACTAGGGCCTATGGTCTGAGCTCAGGAGTCAAGGACAAGGCAGCCCCTGCAGCCAATGCAGCCTGCTCTGGAATGGATCCATTCTCAGATGATGAGGCATGACTTCTCTGAAGCCAGTGGTGGGCAAGACCAATGAGTTCCTGCAGGTGTGCGGCCCCCAGTCTCTCCCCTCTGCACACGGAGACCTTGACTCTAGACAGACTGGCTTACCACCTACCTCTTCAGGGCAAAACAGAGATAGAGCTGGAAGTGGTCAGGTTAGAGGGAGTTAGAAATGGAGGAGGACAAAAGACAGAGGCGCCTTCTCCCTAGAAGACATGAGTAGTGTTGGCAGGAGAGGGATATAAAATGTCAACATATCTTCCAGACCCCTACCAGAGTGCCAGAGATGTCCAGCAAATCCGTAAGGGTCTTAAAAACGAAAGGTCCTCTACTTAAAATGCAAACTAGGTTTGCGGCAGGCGTGCACAGTCACAATGCCCATCAGGCTAACACACACTGTCAAGAGCAGAGGAGAACTCTGAAAAGCACTGAGTCCAGTCCCTTCTTTAGACACAGGAGGAAAGTGGCCCCCAAAGGTTAAGCACTTGCCCAGGGTCATGGGTCATGGTGAAAGCAGGGCTGGAGCTCTAACCAGGTCTCTAAGTCTATAGAATGTGGTCCTGAGCCCCACAAAAGGGTGGCTGAATCCTGGCACCCTGCCTCAAGGGCTACCCCTTCTGCCTGCCACCATGGCAAATAAGAGCCCTTGGAATCTTAGCCAAGTGACTCTTCTTCCTGGCTCTGCCTTCCAGGAGGATGAATATACAGAGAAGAGTCCGGGCCAATCGGTCCTGGGTTCTGTCTGCTCTGCGACCATTTCTCCAGTTCCCTGTCTCCTAAGAGGAAGAGCTCTCCACAAAAAATGGATCAAAAGTACCTTACTCTTCTTTTGGGCACCGGAAACAAGGTAGGAAGATGAGAGTATTAAAGATCATAATTTTTTTCTAAATTTATTTATTATGTATATAGTGTTCTGGGCACCAGATCTCATTATAGATGGGTGTGCACCATCATGTGGTTGCTGGGAATTGAACTCAGGACCTCTGGAACAGCAGTCAGTTCTCTTAACCTCTGAGCCATCTCCCCAGCCCCAAGATCATAATTTTTTTAACATCACATTCTTAGCAAAATGGCACCTCTCAAAATCAGCTAATACCACATTGGATCCATTAATTACAAGGATGGAGACTGAGCTGCATTTGGAGTAACTGGCCAAATGATGGCTGTGACACAAAATGAGGTAATGAGAGGCAACAAAACTGGGGACAATCAAAGCATCCTGTCTGGGAGTGAAAAGGCTCATGGGACTGAATCGTTGCCCGGCTTGGGGAGCCTGGTCCAAGGTAGCTGACTCTTTGCAACTAAGCAATTTGCTCTTCGCTAAATAACCAAGGTTCACTTAAACACTGGCTTAAGCCCCAGGGCACATCAGCCATCGATCAACAAGATGGAGGATTCTCCCAGAGGTCAGCAGGAGTCCCGTAACTATAGGAAGAGTAATACTCCCCAGAGCAAGGAGGGCGAAAGGACTAGGGCATCACCAGACACTCAGAGGCCCTGGTTCAGGATGAGGAGAAGGTTCATGAAGATACCTGTCTCAGAAGAGTAGCAAAAAAGGCCAGAAGAAATACAATATTCATCTTAGGCAAGTCACTTTCCCCAGGCTCAGTTCCCTTGCTGTAAACTTGGACCACCTCTTACCTCAGTGGCCCTTTAAAGAAGGCTGTGAATATAGAGATTGAAATGATGTGTGAGTGGTTGGCCCACAGTGAGCCTGGCTCCTTTCTCTCCCTGAGATGACAGGGCAGACAGCACCAGGGGCATAGGGTTGAGTCATTTTCCAGTGAGCCCTACAGGAGGGTGAAGTACAGTCTAAAAAGGCTTTCAGGAGACATAGAGAGGATAGGAGTCCCGGGGCTCACAGGTAGTGCTAGGCTGATTCATTGATCACCCCACTTTAATGTTCCTCTTCCTATTTGGTGAGCCTTGGATTGTTCTTCCCCTAAATCAGGCGTGCAGTGGAAAAGAGCTATGATTATAACAGCAGATAGAGCAGAAGGGCCAGGGGAACAGGCAAAGCAGGAGGCTGCAGAGTCTCCTGGACTTCACGGGGGAAAGGGCTCTTGCTCCTTCTGTCAATCAATAAGTGGAGACTTTCTTCCTTCAAGTCAACCTCTGAACCTCAGCAGAGTACAGACCCCCTCTTAGGCTTCTTGCAATACACTCAGTAAAGCCACCAGAAGTCGGTAGGAGCTGAGGTGGTTTTGGCAGTGCACACTGACACTTCCAGGCAGTGTGTGGGTAATACAGCTGAGTGCATGGAACAGACCCAGAACGCTGCCTGCCATGATGAGCGCACAGTTAGCCGCGGGCCCTGGAGTGCTGGCTGTAGCACATCGATGTGAACATCACAGTCTGAAGGCAGGCGAGGGAAAGAGGGGATATGCAAGGGCTCAGTGAGGTCTATGCTGAGTCCCCATGCTATGACAAGCCGCCTGTCAGGTCTCCCACGGAGCTGGAGTTGAATGTGGTTGTGAGATACCCTGCATAGGTGCTGGGAACCAAACTTAGGTCCTTTGCAAGGACAGAGAAGCAAGACAGAGGAGGGTCCAATCTGGAGGTTTGTATCCAATTGTTCTTCCTTTCCTTAGAGGGAAGGTGGCTGTTACTATACTGTAGTTTCAGGTCACACTTAGCCCAGTGCTCTGCTCCTCTTATCCACGCATAAGCCAAGACAATTGTCACTGAGCATCTAGACAAACAACACGTAAAGGTGAGAGCACTGAGGCAGGCAGCACAGAGGACCCTTGGAGCCTGGACCAGCCCAGCACATCTGCAAGGCTTTGGCTGTGTTCCTTAGCCTAAGAGCCCATCTACTTATTCATCCGGTACATGGGACAACGACATCTGACAAGGCTTCCGGCAAGAGCACCTTGAGAGTGCAGCCGTGATGATTTAGCATGACAGACAGTGCCAGCCCCTTTCGGCCACTATAGAGAAGTGGCCCACGTTCTTTTCACTCATAGTCCGTACTTCCTTCTTACACATTCGGCTTCGAGGCCTGGTAGAGAAGCCATCAGTGCAGTGAAATAAGGAGAGAAAGGGTGAGGGGTGAGAACGGAAAGACTCATGGGTTGGGGCAGTTAAGAGTTTGTGCTACTCCTGCAAAAGGACTTGACTTTGTTCACATCATATTTGACGGGCAGCTCACAACCGCCTATAACTCCAGCTCCATGGGATCTGACAGCCCCTTCTGGCCTCCATGGCCACCTGTACTTGGGTGCACATACACACATAAATAAAATGAAACAAATCTATAAAAAAAAAAACCTAGGGGTTACAAGTTCAACTTCTCGTTTCCCTTAAGAGGTCAATCAGCTGGAGCATCTAAACATTGAGACCTCGAGATGCTCTGACACCCAACAATGGGCATGGCCAGCATCCCAGTATGTCTTCTTCTCTTCACTTCACCCTCAGTAACCTGTCAACCTAAAGGATCAAGCACATTTGGTTCCAACTCGACCAGAACAATCATAGAGTTAGATCTCAAATTGAAAGGCTCTGTAGGACCACATGGCCAATGGGCCTCACAGAATAGACCATGCTCCTCCCAAGTGCATTTCCAACCAGCAAGCTGTGAAAGAGCAATCCTTGGTAGGAACACTCATGGAATCCGCAACCTCCAAGTTTCATACTAGGAAAGATGCCTAGTTTTACTACTTGGACATCGCACAGAAGATAGAGACACTGAGATTCAGCTCCATGTCGTCTAGAAGGAATATGGTAGCTGCATTGCTCATGAGGACTAGAAATCTTTCCATCTCTCTCAAGAAGACAGAGACGGGGTGGGGAGCATAGATGCACCAAAATTTCCTCTCACTGCTCAGCCACACTCGCACAGCCTTGCTAAGCATCACATCTATCCTGCTTACGAGCTCATGAGGGGCCCTATTTTCCAGCTCTTCCTAATTCTTTTATTGTGGATCAAACCACCCCTTGACGTCAATGCCAGTAGCAATGCCCACAACTTGCTTTCTCTTCCAGTCTGCTCTGGCTCCAAAACCCCCAGGCCCACTCACACCTCTGAGCTTCTGCTAGCCACTTCCTGCGGTTGCTTTCAGTGGCCTGCCTCCTCTTTGTCCACACCAACTCCATCCATCCTCTCTGAAGCCTTGCCCCCACATCAGCCAGTACCAGTAACTCTCCTTGATGAGCCTGTCTAACATCTGCAGTTTGCAGCAACACGGTGCTTAATTATGCATGGTCTTGTCTTGAATAATATGTTAACCACCTGTCTCTCCTCCACAAAAACAAAAGATGTCTGCCACACTGGAGAACATTTTAGAGCCATAAAAGACAAAAAAAAAAAAAAAAAGTCCTGAGCTTGCTTCAACACCACATACTATTAAAAAAAAGAAAAAGAAAAAGAAAAAAAATCTTGACTAGAAAACTCAGATGCCACCCACCACATACTATCTATCACTAGCACTTGTCACTTCAGTCCCCTTGAGTCTCAGATTCCATCTCTATACAATGGAATTAGTAACCTAAACCCCATGTGCTATTACAGGGCTTTAACTAGCAACCAGCTATGAAAGTCCTAACCCCAGCCTCTCAAATGAGCACAGAGAAAGCACCCCCACTCTGCTTTTCTTTGTGTCCTTCAGAACCTCATACAGTATTGTAGCACAGAAATCATTCAATCAATTATTGATTGATTGATCTACATCATAACCGGTAACGTGAGGATTATTTCAGAAAGTAGATGGTCTAAACATATTGATTTATTTTCTTCGTTATGGACATAGGTTGATATTTACGAAGGTAGGACAGTCTACTTTATGCAAAGAAGTGTTCAAGATTACAAACTACCTGTGCCTCCAGATCATACCTCAGCCAAGCAGATACCAGAGCACAATATTACGGTGGTCCCTCCCTCTCTCTCTCACCCCAGCTGGCAGCAGACTCGGCCTCCTTAGAGTCGCAGCTCCCAGAAAGCTCTCTTCACCCAACACAGCACAACTGTCTATTCTTTAAAACAAGCACATAGAAAAACACGTACACAGGATTTCTTTCCCAAATAACTTAGGTTCTCTAAAAAAGGAATGCTGACCACTTTTTTGCCCAAGCAGAATTTTGTTTCTAAGACATGGCCTTCTACTGGGAGAAGTTAGGAGACACCTGTGGATGTCAGTGAGCTCACTCTATCCAAGCTGAACGCGACAGTGATGTCCGATCACAACCGCGTGCTTCATTCACAAGGATGATGTTGAGGGTCGCGAGGTCCAGGGAGCTGAGAACTGGTACCCCGCTCAAAATAGGGCTCTCCGCAGCTCCATTCACCTGGTGGCCTCTAGGTGACTTCCTGTTCTTGATCACATCCCTGGAATTTCCTTGCAGAAAATTGTCTCTTCCCACAGTGTTCACATTCCAGCTGGTGCCTGGTACCATCCAATCTGGACATGTGAACAGGGCATGTTCAGAAGTAGAATGTCCCTGACTTTAATATACAAGTGTTTCTCTACTTGCTGGTGGTGCGTTAGACACCGACTTCTTTAACTCAACTAGTCGTAACCCAATGTGTCTCAGGGTTAGATCTCAGGAGCTCATCTCTCCCCTGTTCCTAACTCTACATAAGAAAAGATGTTGGCTACTGACGAGTCCACCTTAACCTCCAAAGACTAAAGTTAGTTCTTGGTGTCAATGAGTTGGCCTATTTGTTCTCAATCCCCCGAGGCACTTCTGTCCTCACAGGAAACCACAAGGAACTGGTCAGTGTCTTTTCCTCAACAATACACTGAAGTTATTAAGAGACCACTAATGTTCTTTTCCACATTAGGCAACCTCTAATGCTGAACTTTTCCTTAAAGGGCTTCTTTGCTCTTATGGCATGCTGTAAATCTTTCCTGCAATTTTAGATTGGTTTAGTCTTTTCCTTTTCATTTGAACATGGTATTATCACTATTAATACCAATACAAACATAGCCAAAGAATTACTCCTCAGCACTTAAATATCATTCCCAACCTAACTTGCTACCATGCACTCAAAGATAAGCCAGTACCCCTTGGCTAGGGGGCTACTAGAACCATCTAGATCTATGTATAATTAGCCTTGCCAGATGATGACTAACAGTAACACAGTCAAGCAAGGCATGGTGGTGCACTCTTATACGCCCAGTACTTGAGAGAGGGTATGGAACTCAGTGACAGTACACTTGCCCTGAGACTTCACATTTCGTCTCCAACATTAAAATAAAAAAGAAAGAAGCAAACAAGCAAACAAACAAAGAAAGAAACAAAGAAAGAAAAGTGACATACCGGCACTGAGGAGGCAAATTCAGGAGGGTCAATAAATTGAACCCAGCCTGGACTATACAATGAGACCCTGTCCCTTATCCCACTAAAACATAAGGTAAAATAATAATCACGGCAACACAGTTAACATAATTGACTCAATCAGGTCAGTGCTAAACCACAGATAACCACTGTCAATAACTCTCAGAAAGTATTTTCTATTCTAATGTAGGGAAGCTCATCCAACCAAGAGACGTGTGCTCCTCATGTATATGTAAAATATAAAACATAGGATCTACTTACTTAAATAATCTCCTCCTTCTAGCCTACCACTTCTCCCTTAACTCAGGAAACCTAACAATAACTCTCAATCAAAGGTTCCCTCGGGATCAGAAAGGTTATCTGGTCCTCTTAAGACATTTAATTGAGCAGCTCCTAGCCACGACAAGAATAAAATCTCTTTAGCAACTTTGACATGACAGTTGCCTCCCAGCATCCCTGGCCTCACGGTCCCCCTTCAGGACCATCCCATGTTCAACTCGTAAGACAATTTCCATTCAGTAATAAGTCTCAGGTTAGTAAGCTTCTCCACTAACAAATATGTGGAAATATTTTCTTATGAATTGTCTTGGGAGATGAAATAAAACGTTGTGGGGTGTGTTATGATCCTTAATAAAACCATGAGAATACAAGATCTTAGGAAGAAATACAATCTTAGTAATGCCAACATCACATAGATAACCATAACCAAGTAGTAATCAAACTACACCAGCAAGAGCCCATCTCTTTACCTCCAGTGGCTCTATACCTTTCCCACTGAATGCCCTTTATCATTTACCTCCTACAAACAAAACTTAAGTATCTACATTCACGTCGATGCAGGAACTACTCGCCATTTTTCATTCTTAAAAACAAATCAGCTGCCAGGGATGGAGGGTATTCATCACCATGTCCTCAGGGACTCACTGTCAGGGAGAATTTGGCTGTTCTGTTCCTAGACACTTTGGTAAACACTGTTCTGTGCATCCCTGAGATGCTCTGTGCACCTCTGTGATGCTCTGTGCACCCCTGAGATGCTCTGTGCATCCCTGAGATGCTCTGTGCACCTCTGAGATGCTCTGTGCATCCCTGAGATGCTCTGTGCACCTCTGAGATGCTCTGTGCATCCCTGAGATGCTCTGTGCGTGCCTGAGATGCTCTGTGAACCTCTGAGATGCTCTGTGCATCCCTGAGCTTTAGAAGAACTTGTAGGACGTTTTGCCTCTGAAAACCTTTGATAGTGAGGCCTTAAAAGTTTCTGTTACTATGGGGAACATGGCCCCTCTACCCTTTCTCCTAGGAACGTGAAACTTTTCTCTTCATCCTAACACTTAAAAGAAGACCCAATGTTAGCAACACCACTCCCAATTAAATGTGCAATACTCTCTGAATCAAGGATCATCATAATCCCATGGACCAGCTACCCACTTCTGCAAAGGCTGTTTTGAAACAACCATATGCATTTATGTACATATTGTGTTCAGCCCCAGAGTGGGGCAGCTCCAACAGAGGCCTGGCCTACACCACCTAAGCTACTTATTTTCTATGCCTTTACAGAAAGAGCTTGTGAGTGTTCATTATAAACAGAGAAATGAAGAGCTGGTCCAAAATCACCTCTTCCCCAGCAAGACCAAATAAGACAGCAATGATCCAAGTAAGTAGTGTCTGTAAATCCTCGAGATCAGTTAGCTCTCTTACAAGCATCTTCTACAATGAGGTGCACATAAGATCTAAAGAGTTAAGAGACAGAGAATTTAAATAACAAAGATTCTGGAAGAAGAGAGAGAGAGAGAGAGAGAGAGAGAGAGAGAGAGAGAGAGAGAGAGGTTTTACTCGAAGTTCTGAATTTGAATTTGCTCATTTGGGACTAAAACTCAAATTCAGCTCTGGTCACATGGATTATGACATGGAATCCTTAAAAAAGGAGGAATGTGACTTGGTGGGGAAATGGTTGGTCAGCAATACTGATGTAACATGAAAACATTATAAACTGTATAACTTCCCCCAGAACTTTACAGAGAGGCTCTTCCATGGACATGCAGAGGAAAAGGCCTGAATCATGACGTTTGTTCTGCTGGAAACACATCCTGAATCTCTGACACACTGAATGATGGATGACGTAGCTCTCCTCAGAGACTACCCAAAAGCAGTTTCCCATCACATAAAAACTCTAGGCCAGGATACACTACTTGCTTCCCTGAGTTAACGTGATTTGTTCTTCTCAAGGATTTTGGACAAGGCATTCCGATCTCCGACTTCAACCTTGCCCAGACTTCAAAGTCCAAAACCATCAAAATACCTTCAAAGTATGTCCTATATACAGTCATGCGTGGTTTAGCCCACACCAAGTTGATCTTCGGTGTTTTTTTTTTCTCATTTACAACCAAACTTTTTAAAGGGAAAGATCTTATGAAATGAAATAAGAAATGCTTATGTTTTACTTCTCTTGAAAACAGAAGACGGCTGAGGAGATGATGGCTCAGTTGGTAAAGTGCTGCTGTGCAAACGTGAGTGTCTAAGCCGGACATGGAGACACACACCTGTGATCCCAGTGCTGAAGATGTAGAGACAGGAGGACCCTGGGGCTTTCTGGACAGCCAGTGAGCTCCAGGTTCAGGGAGAGACCTTGTCACAAAACACAAGGTGGAGAAGCTATTGAGGAAGATACCAAACATTAACCTCTGTCCTACACACACTCTCTCTCTCTCTCTCTCTCTCTCTCTCTCTCTCTCTCTCTCTCTCTCTCTCTCTCTCTCTCTTTTTCCCTCTCCTCCTCTTGTCTCTTTCCCTCTTCTCCTTCCTCTCCCCCTCTCCTCTTCTGTCTCTCTCCTCTCTCCCCCCCTCTCTCTCCTCTCCTCTCTCCCCTCCCTCTCACATCCTCTCCTCTCCTCTCTCTCTCTCTCTTGCTCAGAAAACCTGAGAACCCTAAACATTCCTTCACCCAGCATTCTTTAAGCTTATGTAGCAACTCCCCCACGAAGACAGAGCTGCTCTCAGCATCACAGACTTTCCTTGTCCCCGAGGCTGAGCACCGAGAGTTGTTCCCCTCTCCCTAGCACTGCTCTTTTCCGCATGCGGACCTGTTTGGCTTACTGCAGGCAGCTGAATGTCAACTCTCCTTCTAAGCTGTTATGGTAAGCAATGTGCTTGGACTTCAAACCAAGTGCTAACCCTTGATGGTGACTGATATGTTTTCAAGGGGAAGAGGGAAGTGATTTCCTCTTCTCTTTCTTACTTGCAAGCTTGCATCCTCCTCTCCCCTCTTGTCAGGGAACATCTATGGACACAAAACACCTGCATTCTTGGCCAACAACTCACCATCAGATGCTTGAAATGACACTCAGTGCCTTCATGATCTGTCACTGAGGATACCTGAATATCCTGAGTATATTCCATCCCTTGTCATTTACACTGATACTACAACTCTATGGCAACCTCTCATCCCAATAAGCATTGCTATAACAGTATCCACAGGGGAAAAAAAGCCTTAGTCATAAAGACACCCATTAAGAAGAGAATGTCTACCCTTCCAACTCAAGACACCCTTCTTCTAGAATGCAAACTAGAGGGGAGATTTCAGTTATAACCACTTCTCTCTACAAAAGACATTTAACCGCTCAGGCAACCTAGGACTTGGTTTTAATGTTCCAAATCTTCTAGATAATGGGGGTATATGATAAATGTGTGATACCTGCATTATGCTCCAAGTGTTGATGGACAGATGGATGGATAAACGTCATATACTTTATACATACATTCAACTCCCAAAAAGAGGGAAATATCATCCCATGACCTAGCATAGAGTATCCTTGAAGAAACTGTGCAGAACAAATTAAGGCAATGGCCAAAGGACAAACACTGCATAAGTCTATTCATTCAGGTATGTGAGACAGTCAGATTCATGGGATCATAGAGTAGAATAATGGCCCCCAGGGGCTGGGAATGGGAGAGAGTTGATGTTTAAAGGGAGTGTTTCAGTTGGAGAAGATGAAAGAGTTCCTCAATGACAAGAATGTACTTTTACCATAGAACTATACACTTAGTGGCTAAAGTAGCAAACTTTATCTTTTGCATATTTTACCACAATGTAAAGGGGGTGAGGGGCAAGGGACTAGGAGGATGACTCAGTTGGGTAGTGTTTTGCTGTGCAAGCACAAGGACCTGAGCTTAGGCCCCGGATTGTACATGAAAAGCTAGGAGTGACAGCAGCATCTCTGTAACCCTAGTGATGGTGGGGAGGGGGGGACAGAAACAACTCGATCCCTAGAGCTCACCATTGCCAAGGTGTGAACTCAATAAGGGATCATGTCTCAAAAAATAAGGTAAAAATGACAGAGAAAAATATGCATCAACATCAACTTCTGGTACACACACACATGCACAAACACATGCATACATGTACGTATACATACAAAAATAAAATACAAAATTTGAAAAGGGAGATGGGGATGTTAAGGTGGGTAACATGTTAGAGGTGGGGAACAACCTCCTTTTTAGTACTTAGAAAACTTAAGAAGTCCAAAATAGAATTGCATGTGACCTTCATTCTAAAAGAAGGTACAATGCAATGGCAACAGCACTACGATGTCATGCTCTGCTCCACCTGGCCCAAGTGGGGACAGCACCAATGCTCAGAGGGAGATACCTGGCTTGACAGGCTAACCTAGATGACCATTCGAGAGCATCCACATTCAACTTTAGAAAAACTCTACCTCAGGGTGTCCGCTTACAGATTACACAGCTACCAGCTTGGGGAACCTACCCCAACAGTACCTTTGACGCCCTAAAATAATGGTAACCACCCACCTTTTTTTCCAAGCTTATGCTCAATCTTTCACATTCGTGCAAAGCTTCTTGGCAGTGGTATGCCAGCAACATTGAACAGGTCTACTGTGCTTTTACACGTAACCAGGATTTCAGCAAGTCTGCTTTGACCATGAAAAGGAGGATGGATGGAGGTGAGACTAGATGGAAACATCAACACCAGGCTTTGCTCATGTCTGATGCCCCTACGTGGTATTCAGGCCAGTGGCAACTGCTGTCTCAGCATGCGCTTTGAAATCAAACAAATCTCGCACATACATGGGAGCGGAGTCTCGGGAGTAGTTCTTCTCACACCACATTCTAAGAGCCATTCCTGCAGGACGAGGTTGGGAAGCAACTCTTACAGATGTTATAAGACCATTGGGAAAAAAAACAGTCTTTTATTTAACAGAAACTTACACAGACTTCACACCAACCCTACATTATGCAAAACTTTATCACAATTCTACATGGATCATAACTTGTGAGTGTGGGTTTGGAGAACAGATCGTGATTAAAATTAACATTTTTGACAAGGGACATTTTCTATCAAAAATTATAGAAACACGCTCATGAGGACATCTTTCTTCTCTCGGGTGGGAAACCTGAAGGACCTATTGGAAAGTTTGCCCGCCCACCCTTCCTCTTCAATGGCAGGTGAGAGTTAGTCTCAGGTTGCGGACTTCGCAGTAATACTGTGGCTCAAGCACCTTTGCTGACAAGAGTGCCCAGCCTTAAACTGTGTCGTCCATGACTCTGCTCTGGATGTGCAAAAGACAAACTAAGTGGAAGCCAAGAGGTAGAACCCAGAGGTACAGCTGGCTGACTTCCTGGGCTAGGTCATACCTACAATGCTGAACTCCATTCCATTGGCCACACCAGCCATAAAGGACACACACAGAACACTCGCCTTTCTACTTCTCCCCACAAGTGACTGAGCTTCAAGTCGACTCCCCAGTCTTCAGAGAAACTTGAGGCTCTCAGGCCCCCTGACGTCTGCTCAGTAGAGCTCTCCTGCCCAACTCCTTCTAGAAGTTGCCAGCTGACTTGAATTAATGTCACCTCACCCACTGCTTACTTTGTTTGTCTTCATTGATCTGCTTTAAGCAAAATCATTTCTGTTTGGCTCTGCTGAACTTTGCAGCAATGCCTGCAGTCATTGGGTAGGATTCCTTCCTGGAACAGGCCTCACAAGACGGACAGGCTGCAGGCTTTACATCCAGACCAATGGGGCTCACCTGAGGTGACAGAGAGTAGGGAGTGGGACACGCTGCTGGCCTGGGGCTAATTTATTTTAGTCAAATCCTAACACGTAATTACTTCTATCAACAATACTTTCCAGTGGATTTTGGAAGAACCGACCACTCCTGGTTTAGCACATCCAACTAGCAGAAATTAACAATGACAAACCTAAAGCACATACACGCGGCTTTCTTAAAAGCCTGAGAGAGCAGAGTTGATCTTTATTTCCTTATTTAAAACGTGGGGTATTTTTCCTTAGAGTCAACACGATGTCTTTATTTTACAGTAAGCGCTCTTTTGATTTCAGGTCTCCACAAGATTGTTTTTTTTTTTTAAACTTTGGAAGTAGAAGGTACTTTAAACAAAAATATTGTGCAAAGTCGGCACTTTTTTCTTTTAAATATTGAAATAAATAAGAGTTCCCTTTTTTTGTCTTTTGTCAGTTTTTGTTGTGATTTCTATTGCAGAGCAAATTCCACACTGAGCTGGGTACTGTCTCAAAGACATTTCAAGCAAAGGCATGAAGAATTTCAAAAGGAAAAAAAATAAAATAAAATCTTCTTATTGCACAAACTTGAGCCATTTCCAACACTTGGCTGAGCCGAGCTGAGAGATGCGGGAGGCTCTCTCCATCCAATCCCTGCAGGTTCCGTCCGGCATTAGCTGAAATCCATGCTCGGGAAGGGTTGGGCAAGAGAAGAGGAGGAAGAGGAGGGGCTCGGCTTCTGGGTTCTCTTCACCTTCTTCAGGAATGACTTGCTTGAAGGATGCGCAGTTCCTGGGTCACAGAGTGGACTGCAGAGGGAAAGGCAATGAGAGATAAAAACAAAACAAAACAAAACAAAAAACCAACAACAATAACAGCACAGAACAGCTACCTAAGAAAGATTAAACTAAAGGGTGAGGATGAGGTGTTTGAAATGAATTGAAAAGTAAAAGAAAGAAAATCACTAATTAATGATGGGGCTAAGGAAACCACAGCTTTGGACAATAAAAACCAGGCTTGGCTCTCTGGTGCCTCGGACAGCAGCAATGTGGAATTAGCTGGCAACAGGGCAGGGTAACCACTCAACGGCCCAGAATACAGGAAGAGAAAACTGGATGTGCACAAAGGAAAAACAAAGATCTCTACTTGGAAACCAAACCTTTCAAAGTGAACCAGAAAAGACCCTTATGAAATCATATCTTCCAATCACCTATAAGGAAATGAGTCATTCTGAGGTATAGGAACAGCCACAGAGAACCCCGGCCACTGTCCCATCTGGCCCATGACCGAAAGAACATGACTTTTTACACACACACACATCTTCACCTCTAATCCTGGCCAAGTAATAAAGAGTGTCAGAATTATTCAAAGAGAAACCGAACCACAGAACGCACTCCAGTCCACTACTAGCCCAGTGATGCCAGGTGTCAGCTTTGGACACTGATGGCACCTTAAACCAGGTGGGAGGGATGCCAACCAGGTATAGGTTTTGCTTCCGGTGAAAATGGAGCTCATGACGTTATTTTTGGTCTTTATCATGAGGTAGTCAATATGAGGATCAGGCAATGACAGCAAGTGTGTTGGCATTTCCCCTTAGAAGCTGTTCATGAGAACAGAGATAGGACTCCAATGGAGACAGACCATACGGTTCTGACCTCTGTGGAAGAAGAAGACGCCTGATTGGAAAATGATCAAGGCAGAAGGAATAAAGTTTAAAACCAAACAAACATCTCCACCTCCTCCAAGTTCAAATTCCTCTGCCTGCCATGTTGCTCCTTCTGGTCAATCCAAGACATCATCCAAGACATCATCCCCTGGCCAGGTGTACAAGCCATGAGGAAACACAATTTCAAAACTGACTCTACCCACCTACTTTTGTTTTCAAAGGAAGCCTGAGAAATGCCACACTTCTAAGCCCACCAAATCTTCCATCCATGTCTGCTCCTGTTCCTCTCCATCTACTTGATCCCACTCCATGTCCGTACATCTCTGATTTGGTGCCCCCTGGCTAACGTCTGTCTTCCTTCCTGTGCCTCAGCTCAGCTAGTGCCACCTGACTCCAGCCCTTCCACTTGGAATATAAGCCACAGGGACCTTTCTTTTGACTTTCCCCAGGTTGCCTGCCATTTGTCTGCTCCTTGGATACGGTCATGACTGTATCCTCTGAAAGAGTATTTTTGTCCCTCCTACAATGCTCCTGACTCCTGTGGCCAGATGTCTCCTGTCACTTTGCCAGAGATCATATCATAACCAGAACCAGAACCTTTGAGCATCTATAAACTTTTACCTTACACCCATCCCCCAACAAAACACCACAAACACACACACACACACACACACACACACACACACACACAAAACTTCTTTTGCTCCATTTAATCCATCTAGAAAATTGCTAGTTAGTTTTTGGAGTCTGCACTCTTGACATATATTTTTCTCTCATTTATTTTGGCTAAGTCAACTACATGGAAAACGCTTCACTATTCTTGGTCTCCTACCCACAACCCTTCTAAAGAAGCTGAGTTTTACATCTTTCCCCACACTGGCAGCTCTCCATCACTTTCATCTCTCACATCCTCATTTTCTCTCCCTTATCCCTCTTTACCACATCACTACCCTTCGACTCTCATCTTTCCTCTCTGCCTTGACCAATGGATGTTGCTTCCAAGACAGCTTCTCCACTGTTGCCTCGGAAATATCAAACTTCCAAAGTATATGGGACGAAATTTTAGGATATTTCCACTAATTATCTCAGAAGCATTGCTAAGAGTTCAATTCTAATAAATAATTATGTTATCATTATATTGGGTATTATCCAATAGACATGAATGATGTCACTCTTGCCCTCGGGAATGCACCATCTTTGGAGGAAAAAAAAAACTGCTGCTAAGAAGAACATATTACAGCACAACACTTAAACCTTCTTTCTTGTTATTTTTGCCATTTTGCATGGATCAAGTTGTGATTCCCAGCTTTTCTTTTGACTTAGCTCTACCTCCATTCTCTCTGACAGCAAGCCTATGGCTTAAAGAACAGCAGTCCATCTGGAGCTTGTTGGTTTGGAAGGCTCCTTCTAAGAAAAAGTCTCTCTGACCGCTGTGAGCCACAGCATAAGACCGTCACATACCATCCAATGACAGCCCTTACATATTGAGTATTTGTGAATATCTGGTCTAGATTGTGAGAAATTCTATCGGCCAATGAATCCATTAGTCCTGTGTTTAACTGCATCTTGGTTTTCCAGGGCTGAGCAGTCAAGTGTGTAAAGTGTGTACTACATCCCATGTTACTCAGTTCCTAGTCATCAAATGAAGAAAGGCATAGCTGAGTAAAAGCTTTATCATCCAAGATCTAGGGACTTACTAGCTGGAAACCTCAGCTGGTATGATAAAGGTCAAATGTCTTTCTCAGCAGCAAAGGGCTAAGTCAATCATGACCACCTTGATGACAATGCACTGGGAAGGATACAACCTCCTTTTTATAACATCCTCGCTGAAAATGCAAAGCCTTGTTTATATCATTGGAAAACCACACAGGAACCCAGAGGGAATGGCTATAAAATGATTAGCCAACACTTACAAAAGCATCAAGAAATTGAAAACCCAAGGCAGACACTGGACTCATTAATCCAGGTTAAAGAACTTTGGAAGGACAGGCTAACTAGATGTGATGTGTGATCCTGGATCAGGAAAAAATGGCATTACCAAGACAACAGGCAGAATCTGGATGAGGTCTGAAGCTTGTAGTGTTGTAACAAAATGAATTTCTGATTGTGATCATTATACTGTGATTATTTGGAGATAATGGTAAATGGTATATGGGACTTTTAAAATTAGTAGCTTAGAAGTTTTGATGAGTGTGAAATTATTAGGATTTGTTGTTATTGTTTTTAATTTTAGTCGGTTAAAAGCAAGTTGAGTTTTTGTTTTGTTTTGTTTTGTTTTGTTTTGTTTGAGACAGGGTTTCTCTGTAGCTTTGGAGCCTGTCCTGGAACTAACTCTTGTAGACCAGGCTGGTCTCGAACTCACAGAGATCTGCCTGCCTCTGCCTCCTGAGTGCTGGGATTAAAGGCGTGCGCCACCACCGCCCAGCTTGAGATTTTTTTTTTAAACTTACTGCAGTTTTGAACCTACTGGTGTTTTTGGTGTTGTTTGCTTTGCTTTGATTTTAGCTAAGGAAGGACTTCTGTGTGAATATGGGGTGGGGAGGGCAGGTGTATGCACGTGCTGGGCAAAGCAGAAGACAACTTCTGCCACCCCACCCAAACCCTGACCACACTGGGAGTCCAAACTTAGCCCTTTCAGAAGGATTGTGGGATCTTGGACCGTGCTGCTTCTCAGCACTGTTCTACTGTCTAATGGGTGGGTGTTTTACACTGAAAGCTCTTCTCAACCCAAAGAAGATACAAACCCCTTTACTAATTCTACTCAAGATACCTTAAAAATGCAGCCTGTGAGGAAGTCAGTAAAGACTACATTTCAAAAGATGAAAATGGGTACACCCAGATGCCCAGAACTTGTTGACCTTGGAATTTTAGACCGGTCATCTAGACTGACCAAACTTCAGCTTCCTCACCAGCAAAATGGAGCTAGATGCCATCTCTCTCACCTCACGAGATTGTTTTCAGAGTTATAACCAATGTGGGTCACGTATGATGATAAAAAAGAAAGAAATGTCCACATCCTTGACACAGAGAGCTAAGACAGGACTCGCAGTAATAAACTCACACAGGGAGTTGAGTCCAGAAATCAGAAGTCTTTCATGTCTGCTCTAGGCTTCTACTCACTAGATCAAATATGTCTTACTCGGAAAACTCACAACATAAGCAACTTCTCTTCCCAAGGCTAAACAAAATCCCTGTGGAAAAATTCCTAATGCGTGAGTCTGCTCAAACTCTAAGTACATGTTCAAGATCATATTCATCAGCTGTAACAGGAGGCATATTGGAATAAAATTAATTAATTTTATTCTACCATGAAGTAAGCACCTCCAAACAGCCTTTAGTTCTCTCCCCAAGTAATGATCTCACGTTCCCTCAAGTGCTATATAAAGGCAATATCAGGCTTCAGCCCATTAGGTGCATAGACAGACACAAAGCAAGCAGGAAGGCTTAAAAGGACGCTGTTGATGTGAGCATCCTTTTCTTTATTAAATCCCTGTCTCTAAAATACCAGCAGTAAATTGGACTACTGACTTTAAAATACCTTAAAAAATTAAATGCATGTTCCTCATTCCCGGGGCTGTAGGGATCTTCCTTTCTGATCTCCTCGCCATCTTTGGAACAGAAAATGATGCCTTAGACTGAGGTTGGAACAAACACCAGATAGTCACCTATTACAACAGCAGTTCCCTTTACACCAACGGTTCCCTGGAGGATTTGAATGTGGCAGAGAGTTCTGTGCCTTTGCTTCCCCCACATTGGGGCTGGTACTGAGAAAAATTTAGGTGACATTTGTGAAGCATTCTGGGCATGTCATTTCATAGATGATTATGATTTCCTTTTTGATCCAAAATGTTCATAGTGATACTTAACCAAAACCTTCTAGTAGCTCATACAACTCCTGTGGTTCCTGAGGTCACAAGAAAGGGCCTTTTGTCCCTCTGAGGCATCCATAGTCTTGTCTAAAAGTTACAGCTTGTGTAGAAGGTGAGTTACCTACAATATTCTGTACAAACCTGGATCAGAATTAGAATTCTCTTCAATGAGATCTAATCGCTTGTTCTTGGTGGTTGAAATAGCTTTTTAGAAGGTGCATTCACTACAGGTATCCATTGCTTCAACTGGAACTGAATGAGAGGTGCAATGTATGATGCGTATTTCTGAACTGAGACCCATTTAAGAGAGAGCATGGGTAGAGGGCCAGCAGATGGGCTCGAGAAACAGGCTCTTGGGGGGTCAAAATCTGGTGCCTTACTATGTGTGGGGCCTGAGGTATACTTAACAACATTATTTGGCCTCAGCTTCTTTATCTATAAGCTGGGGTAATACAAGCATTTATCCTGGTGTATCATGATGGAAGTCAAGTGAACTGCTCTAAGGAAAACCCCCAAACAGTCCCCAACACACACATGTTCACTCTGTCCTCTGGAGAAGGGGGATCGGACTTCATATCAACACCATCAAGTTTTCCAGGATCTAGGACAGCCAGCTGTTGCCTCTTCCCCCTTCTCTCTAACGCACCACCAACCCTCTGCTTGAAGACACTCCCTTCTAAAGTGACGGCTGTCCCACTCACTCACACTGAGCTCAGTTAACCTGACCAGGTTGACTTTCCCTTAACTGAAAGGTGAAAGTCGGGAACCTAATCATCTTCTGGGCTCCTTCCAGTTCCTCTTCACGTTTTCATTAAAGAATATGAATTCCGAGTCTGTTTATAGATGCTGGTACTTTATGGAAAATGAGACGTGATACTCTACAGTATGAAGTAGCGGCTTCACTCACGTCGGCTACATCAGTGGAAAAGGACAAAAGCTACCATGCCTAACAGGAGAAACTGAAAAGCAGGCTAAACTAGTGAAGTAAATCAGACAAGCAAAAGTCGCTCTTAGTTGCTGTCCTGGGGGTTAGCCTTGGTAGACAGTTCTAAACTATTGGTTTCCTTATTAGACGCACAGGCTAGACTCCTAAATCAAGTGGCTTTTTAAAAATAATTTCTTTTAAATACATGGGTTTTAAAATATCCCAGTACTCAAAGTCAAATTATCACTGGTAATTCCAGGACCATGACCAACTAGACAAGAGTTCAAATGATTGTGTAGACTGAATATACTTTTTATTGACTTGGAAGTTCATATTTCATGCTATGAATCCAATATCTGAATCAAAGGAAGAAAGTCCAGAGGTGGAAAGTGGCAGCAAGAGAAGAAACTACTGGAAACGATGCATGTGAGCGTGCAGGACTATTACCACTGGAGGTCTATGTTCCATTCCCTAGGATGAAGATTAGGCAAGTGGGTGGCAGTTATCTCTCAAATCTGAGAACAAACATTCAGGTAAGCTTATATCCGTCTGAAACATCAGAGTCCCTCTACCTCAGGCTCTTAGGAGAACTCAAAGGGGTCCGTTTGTAGTTTTGTCTGCATGTCCTTACTTTTGCTGAGTTAGCTTGTTGTTTTATGAGTGATCTAATTCAGAGAGATCGTTCAAATCTGGACTGTTAAAGCAGACTGTTAAAGTAGCCAGTTGACTGGGCAACCAGAAGGACCTCTGGAAACCCAAAACCCTGGCCATACTTTGTGGGGATTCAGAATCTTCCAAACGTCCAGGTGAGTGTTGTACTTAATCAGAGGTCTTTACTCAGGGGGTCTTGTTTGTTTGGTAGGTTGGTTGGCTTGTTCTGTGTGTGTATATGTCACATGCTCATGCATGTCCCTATGTATCTTTGTATGTTCAGACATGCCAGGGTATGCATGTAGATGTCAGAAGACAGCTTACAAGAGTCAGTTCTCTCCTTCCACCATATGAATCCCACAGATCAAACTCAGGTTGTCAGGCTTAGCTGCAAGCACCCTTGCCCAAAAAGCCATCTTGCCAGCCCAGAAATCCTGAATTTAGACTCAATCCCTTGGCTGTGAAACAGATCCCCAGAGCCCAAAGTACCACTCTAGACATGCAGGACCCTGTTCTCTGCCTCTTTATTCCTACCCAAGCCAACAGACTTCACTTCCACATTTAACCAAGGGAAAAGTCAGCCAAGCATTTCCCCAGCCACTTTCTCTTGCAGCTGAAGCCAAAGCCAGAAGCCAAAAGCTTGCCATTCTCTATATCGAGCCCCTCCCCTATTCCCAAGCCGGCATCAGCCCAGCACCTAGGCCCAGCATGCACACACAGGCCAGACTCTCCATTCACCACCCCATACCGCAAAGGGGGAACCCAGAAACACAAAAGAGCAAGCTTAGAGGAACCAAAGGAAAGAAATAAAAAGGGGGGAAAATGAAGAAGAAAAAAAAAACTATGATGGTTTTGCACTCATTGTGAAACAACTCAGCTAGGACATACCTGTTTAAGCAGGGCCTCCCAGCTGCTCTCAGGGACTGCCAATGAGGTAGACAGTCTTCCTTATCCCTGAGGCCTCGGACCAAGTGTTGCTTTGGTTTATTTCAGGAAATGCTATTGGAAAGATAAAACAAAGTGCCTGGCAGGCACTATAAAAAGTGGAAGAAATACGGAAGACGTCATCATCCAATGGGTGGCTACATGTTTTTACGCAGGGGCAAAGGGAGGGGAGATACACTGTGCAGTATCTCTCTTCCTTCCAGGAGCGCCACCTCAGTTGCTCTGCCAGGGCCGAGCCTGTGACTTGCTGACATTCCATTCCTGTGTTCAGACGGACGCTGATCTTTACCAGGACGAAAGGAAGGGAAACTCAGCAACAGGGAAAGAAGTGAGGAGCCAAGGGAAGCGGCCACTGCTGGTCAGGGCCAGAGCTGGAAGGAGGCCAGATGTAAGTGGCCCCAGGCTTCTCTGGGATGGCTGCCATTTTCTCACAAGCAGAGAGAAAGATGTAAAGGTCATGGAGGAGACATGGGAAGGGGTCTGCTCTGCCGAGCCACCCACTCCCATTGAGGAAATTTTCCACACACACACCCAGTGGCTGGCCTCTAAACAGGACGTTATTTCCATTTCTTTGATTTTTCTCTCTCTCCTCTCTCTCTCCCTCTCTCTCTCTCTCTCTTCCCTCATCTGGATCTAATAATAGCTAACATTTATAAATAATAATTGTTAATGCCATTTATTCTTTGTTTCCAAACCTTGTGTTCCTCTTCTCTTGAAAACTGGGGAAATCAACTCTGCTCACACCAAAAAGATGCTCTCGCCCAACAGAAAGAAAATCCACCTAACTTCCTATTTCTAGGGAAAATAAATAGCCCACCATGGTGCCATCTCTCCACAGAGGGCTCTTATTCTGCTCTTTTGTTGTTGTTTTGTTTTCAGTAGTTTGTGCTTCTGTTGTACCAGAATAGAAGGATGCGAGGAGGGGAAGGGACACGTGGAAGGTAGGAGAAAAAAAAAGCAAGGATAACGGGAAAAGCCCAAGTCGTCTTTCATTTAAAAATATATATCACAGCTAGAACAATGACCAGAGTCAGAGGGGGTGGCTAATCGGCCAGACAGTCTGTCCCACGGGCTCAGCAGCCGCCCTTTTTATCTGCTGTGGGTGAACCCCGGCCACTGCGGCGTCCTCGACAGGAGCGAGGCTCTTCCAAATCGTCCTCATCAAAGCCGTAGAAAGTTGAGGTGTCACTTTCTGACGTGGAACCGAATAAGTCCTCCGTGGTACGTGCTGCGGCCGCTGCCTCCTTCTCCTTCCTGCCTTCTCCTCCCAAATGAGCTGACATGTATGATGAATATATCAGCACATGGGTTAAGCAACAGACAGCATCATTAATATTCTCATTACGTCATTACAGTGTTATTCCTAACAGCAAGATAATCAGCCACTGTTACACCAAAAGGAACTAACCGGGTATATCACCTGGTAACAGGGATTCGGGACAAAGCACACATTTCCAGGAAGATTCCACTTCCCTGAATAGGTCCCATCACTACCATGACACATGTGTCCACCGCTTCTGACAGCAAGAGATACAGGCACGATATATCCTCTGGTCCGCTCGCACAGAGGCACACGCTCCCCCAGCCCTTCCCCACACAATGCTTTTGCCTGGCGGTTTTAAAGCCTTGTTGGTATTTCTTTGTAGTTTCAGTTGACGTTTCTTTGAACAATGTTCGTCCGTCACTTTGACAGTCAGCTTTGCCAAGGTATTACTATCAGATAACCCATTCAAGGTGGTTAAGCCTCCATCCGTTTTATTTTTATTTTTACCCACCTCTAATCCCACTCTTTGACAGCTCTTTCAATTCCACCTTTACGCCATGTAGCTCATTTGTGCCAAAAGCAAAGAGCAGTGGAAAGTTGAAGTGTTAGTTCGGAAGAACTTCTCACTTTTTTTTTTTTGTCTTTTGAGACAGGGTTTCTCTATAGCTTTGGAGCCTGTCCTGGAACTAGCTCTTGTAGACCAGAGACCAGGCTGGCCTTGAACTCACTGAGATCCACCTGCTCCTGCCTCCCGAGTGCTAGGATTAAAGGCGTGCACCACCACCGCCCAGCAACTTCTCACTTTCTTAAACCCTGAAGGAAATGCTTGCAACTTCACACACTACCACCACTAACATACCAGGGTCTCAGCTACTCCAGAAAGTTTATCCTGTCAACTCAAACTCAAAACATACCGAAAAGTGAATAATGGGCTTTAAAATGCCTAATGAATACAGTATCCTAAAATCTGTAAAACTTGGGCTCATATTGTTTCATACTCTATTGGAACCCAATACCATAGTGATGGTCCCTTCCATGCCAGGGTTAGACAAGGCACTTTCTTCCAGGAATCAGAGGCAGTGGGTATGTGAGCAAGGAATAGGTGCTATTCCAACTCATGTTTTTCTCTGGAAGGACCCGAGAGAGGCCCCAGAGATATATTCACCCATCTGACTTAGTGGTCCCACTCAGGGGCTAAAGCTACCTGTCTCTTAACTATTTCAGGAGCATTAGAGTCAGGTGGTAATAAGTGACCCACCACATTAATTCCCAGCAATCGCAGTGAAAACACCTATGTCACTGTAACATGACACGAGAGGCACACATATCAGGCAGAACCAAGGAAAGAAACGCTGAGTGAAAGTTGTACAAAGACAGGTTTCATGTAGGAGAGGAAAAAAAAAAAAAACAACCAAAACCTGACATCCTGCTTATGATGCCCATGGATCAGGTGAAGTACCTCATCCTTTTGTTGGGAAGGGAAGGGTGAAATGACAGCATTTCACAGTGAGAAGTCTCTAACTGCCTCCTCTAAACCACCCAACGCCTACAGCCGTCCACGATACCCTGCTTAGCGCGCCACTCCACCAAGTGGCCTTGCTTCTGATAGGAGAGATGTGGCTTGAGTGCCTGACCTTAAAACAAATGAAAAGCACTGGGTTGAAGTTCATTTGTTTTAAGTTTCTTTTTTAAAATCTAAAAACCAGCACCGTCTATCTTAAGGGTCATATCTTCTAAGTAAAAAGTTCAATGTTACGTATCATGCTATGGACCATGAACAAAATTGACAGAATTGCATGAAAGGAATTCCCTGGCAGGGTCCTTGAGAATTAAATAAAGGGTCTTATGCAATGGACACTAAGTCGTGTTTCCAATTGCTGGTTTACTGCTCAAGGCTGTCTAGAGCCCTAAACAACTTTAGCTTCAAAACACACCGTGCTAAAGGTAAAGTTGGAGGGCACAAGAGGGAGAACTGAGTCACTGCAGAAAACCAAGACAAGGTCACCTCAGTCCTTCTCTTGGGACTGGGGTCAAAATGTATCAGATGAAATGATCTCTCATGCTGTACAACCACCCAACCAAAGTGTCTTGCCTCTGGCCAGCAGCTCATGAAACTGAAGATGCCATCTGAAATCATATCTCCTTCCTGCCTTGTGCTTTGGTCTAATTACGACATAAAAAAACTGGGGAGGGGTGGCACCAACCAACCATGATCAGGCAAAAAGAATGATTTATCTACAATTAAAAACCAATCCTCAGCCAAGACTCTTAACTCGTTTTAAGAATGAAGGAACGAGAGAAAAAGTCTCTTTTTGATACTTGAGCCTTTGGATAGACAAGATGAAAAGAGTATGCAAAAGGTCAGCTGCGGGTTGGTCTCAAGGACGCTTGCCCAAATGCCTCCTGGGTAGGTAGCTCTGTGCTGTCACACATGGAAATATGGGATGAGTGGCCAATGGTGGTGGTAGGTTTATGCTGCTGTAAAGGAGCCCAGGACTCTCCAAGCCCCACAGATCAGGCTGTGGCTGCTTCCCTACTACTTCTGTTTCCATACTCTGGGGTTGCCCCAGGTATTTCCACAGAACAAACACCATTTTTGTTACGTTCATCTTGTGGTACAGGCTAGCGTGTTGCCTGGAACCTCCAGGTATCTCCACTCTACTTTAGTTTTGACCACAACTACACATACAAAACAATGTACACCTCGTGGAAGGGCCATACCTCCTCTTGACCTTTCACCTGGGACCCCGAGAATGGTCTTTTTTTGTTCTTTAAGACCCAAAGAAGAAAAACATGGAAGTGACCTCAAAACCATCACCACCATCACTTCTCCGTGCTCCTTTCCCTCCCCAGCCGTGGTGAGATGGCAGAGCAATCCAAACAGAAGAGGCCTACAGCACACAGTGCAGGAAGGGGCCACACTCACCAGAGCGTCCACAGTCTGCACAGGACACCAGCTCTTCTGGCCTCCCACTCTTCTTGTTCATGTTTGAGCCCCCCAAGCAGAAGTCACAGTAGTTATTGGGAATGACTGTCCCATCTGGTCCTTTCTGGGCTGTGGAAACATTGAAAAAGAATTCAATTTTAGACTTAGCTGCTGTCCATTCTTCTACTGGAGCATAGCAGAGCCCCTTCCAGAAAGAACAGAAAGCTGAGGATGGAAGAGTTTGCTATAGCCTAGCAGTGATATTGGGCTAGGATTTGTTTGCTTTTGCTTTTCTTCCCGCCTTGGTCCACTATATACACATTGCAAGTCATTCAGAATCTCATCTTTGCATATTTTTCCAGTTCTATGTTTCTTTACAGAAACCTCATTGCCCCTCTGATTCCATCTCAATTAATAAACTACTCAAAATGGTATGAGTTATTAGTCAAGCAAGCCTCTGTTAATCCTGCGCAGACTCCAAATCATCAGATGGAAATTGCAAACAGTGACGCCCTGAGGGAGAGAGCAACCAATGCTTTGGCCTAGCCTTTGAGAGAGAAATGCTTATCCAGTATCTGTGGCTAGTCACTTCTAGACAGCGTGCTAGAGAGGTTCCTGAGAAGTGTTGGTAAACACCTTGGAGTGTGCACAAGTGTCTGTTCTTAGCATCAGCTCTCAGGTTTTAGACTATTGATCATGGAAAGTAAGTAGGATAAGTTCATCTGAAGAGCCCCAAATGCCTAGAATTAGAAGTGGACACAGGGTGACTGTGTTCCATGTCAGCAATGGATGGAATGATGGGGGAATGGGCACATGTGTAGGCTTAAGATCTTCCTAAGTAACTGGACACAATAACTCCATAACCTATGCCTGCTCAATGTCCAAATGAAGGTGTTTAAAACTCCTTAGATATGACCTTGAAAACAGAGTTCAATGGCAATACTTTGAGGCCCAAAGTCATTTCCAGTTTCTAGGGGCTGGTTGCAAAGCCTAGACCAAGTTCCTCACATGGAAGGATGCTTCCATTTTCTTATTTCTCTTGTCCTGTTGTAGACATTTCTTAGAGATATTCACACTCCCTAATTGCCACTGACAAGAAAAGTCTCTCTGTTTGTAGAGTCAGCTTTAACCACTAGGGTATGTTTCTCCTTAGCATCCTCTGAGTCTGCTGCTATCTTTCATTATATTCACTGGCTAACATTAATCAGGGCCCCATAGGGTATGAATCTGTGAAGAGGAGGCAGATATGTGAACAGAAATACCAGCCAGACAGTAAGTGATAAACAGATTCGCCCCCTTTAATATGATTCCCTCTGGCCTTCGCTTCCTCCATGCCTCTGCTTTGCCTCCAGGAATAGAAAACTTACCTGGGGAAGGCGGAAGACAAAAGCTAGCAGAATTACATTACAGAGGGTTAATCCATTTATCAGTTGCTATTTGAATTGTTTAATCAGTTTCTAAGTCATTGATTTCCATCTTCAAGCAGGCAGACAATCCTCTGCAAGAAAAGCGTTGGCTGTTTGGGGGAGGCAGAGGAACGGGCCACCCTCTGTGGTCTTTTGAGGATGGGCTTCCCTCCTGCAGCCACTGGATCACAGAGACATCTGAAGAGCAATCAGGGTGACTTTCCAAATGCTCTCCCAAGGCCTGCGCATCTGCCGAAAGTTTACGCTGCCTGTGAAATGTGCTTTGCCCGAGCCAGAAGTACCAGTCTCTGCCCTTTCTGCCTTTTTCAATTGCCCTCTTCCTCATTGTCAGTACTTTCTAGAGAAAATCTAAGCATGTTTAAGAAGCAAATAAACGTAAGGCTTCCCATTCAAAAGGAACGCTGAAGGCTATTAAGTGGTAACTATAAACTAGCGGTGGGAAAATGTTACATTTAGAATCAAAGTTTCACGATTGGGTGAACTAGATATAAAGTGGGCCATGCTCCGCACATCTGAATAGCTTCCCGCATACAGGACAAGAGGCCCATATACACCGTGCCAGGAAGGCTGCGGGCTCCCAGCCTGACTTTCTCCTACATGCACACAGGCTTCCTGCAATATCAGATGTCTGCCACCAAAAACCCTGCATGCCTTCAACTGACTGTGTTCCCTGATAGTTTATAAACATGAAAGGGAAAATAGAGAAAACAGTAACTTCCAGACCATTCTCCACATTCTTCACCAAAGGGGTAGACTACTCCATTGAATCAAGAGCTCCAAGTATTCCCAGGTGCTTAGGAGGCTGTGGCTGGAGAACCATAAGTTCAAGGCTTGCCAAAGAAAGTTAAAGGCCAACCTTGGTAACTCATAGACCCCTGTCTCAAAATTTAAAATAAAATAGCCAGAAAAGAGCAGGGGACATGTCTCATTAGTGGAGCACTTGTCTGGCAGGCACGGGACCTGAGGACGGGGTGTCAGGGCAGTGCCTCTGTGTACACAGAAAGACAGAATGTCTGTGTAAGGGAGTGAGGCGGGTAGACTTAGGGATGTACAAGAAGAGGCAAGGGGTATGTTGTGGTTCAGCAAGGGTCCAGTTTAGACAGTGACAGTGAGAGAGGGGTGTGGCTCAGTGATGGAGCACCACGAGGCCGGCAAGGAGGGGGCAGGGGACAGTAACAGCTATGCTTTACTTCAGCTGAGGTTCTACTCTTCTTGCAGTGATAGGCTCAAAGCCTCCTTCCATCTCAGTAAAATGACAAGGTATGGCCTAAGAGCATATACATTGCTTTTCTTGTGCTCTTTGATATTCAAGGTTGGTTGGAGAGCACAGGTCCTTCCATGGACCCTACCTATTCCCAACATTGACTATGGATCAGAGAAGGCACTATGTTGGTAGCACTATTACATCTCTTGATACACGTGCACACCTGCCTCATATATTTACATGCAATGATCTATGTCCTTAGATGACTTGCATACTGGAAATGGTGACCAATAATTTGTGGGATGAATGGCTTAGAAAAGATGACAAAAACATAAACAGGTATCATACGATGATGCTCCTGGAACCTTCTTTGTGAATACAGAGCATGATATCAGCTTTCCCTCTGGCAGAGCAATCTTTCCTTGCTTTTGGCTTTTTTCTTGACTCCTCAAAGAGATAGTCTATGTCCAAACAGATGAACTCTCACTCTCAGAACCACTCTCAGAATATGCAAGAGTAGGTAGCTGAAGGTCCTGAATCGCTAGAAGAAGAATACTGTAGACAATTGTTAAGGCTTGGTATGAAACCATATGTGTTGAAAAGCTCGGTTTCCAAAGCACCAGTATTCCAAGGTAGAACTTTAAGGGGACTGAGTGTACTGTGCAGGTTATAACCTAGTCAATAATCTAAGCCAACTGTATGTTCAAAATCCAAATAGATTATTGGGAAATAGTGGAACTGTAGAAGGTGGAGCCTTGTTAGAGAAGAGGGTGCATGTCTTTGGAGGCATATAGTGACCCTGGCCCCTTTGTGCTAAGCTACTCTGCTTCCTGACTATCTGAAGTAGGTAGCTCTGCCCCTACTATACCCTGTCTGCCATGATGTAACCCTGTCTGCCTCATTGTAACCCTGAAAATCCAAACTGAACAGCTGTGGATTGAAACCTCTGAAACTGTGAACCAAATCAATCTTTTCTTCTCTGAATTGTTCCTCTGGGGTATTTATCAGAACAATGAAAGTCTGGCTAACACAGCCACTCCAAAAAGCACAAAACCATAATTCGAGATGATACAAGGTCACATCTACCCACTTAGCCTCCCTGTGGCTCAAAGGCTTGTTGAGAAGGATGAGAATCAGGGACCTACCACACGGCTTACTGCTATGGTGGGGCTTCTGCTAGATGCCTGGCGTATATTGTTCCTACAGAAGCTATGTAAAGCTGAAGTTGTTTGAAAGGTGAGGTACCCAAAATCTAAAAATCCAGATCTCAGTTGCAAAAAAGGAGATGGGTTTCATCCCAGTTGTCTACATCCCTGGAAATTCATGCTTCTCAGCCTCCCAGGAGGTCTGAAAGCAAACACTTTCTGGACATACTTTGCACAGTATGCATTTCATAAACCTCTTTGGAGTCTATTTGATTCATCCAATATTTTAATTATAAAGCTTGAGGCAATAAAAGTTATTTTGATTAGCCTGATAAAAGCAGATTCCTTTTGAACTTCAATCTACTGTCCCTGCCACAGTAATCTATCCAGGCTGACTCTGTGATAACACTTCTCTGGTGAACGCCAGAGAGTCTGGAAGAGCATTAAGTCATAGCTCATCCTATGGCCACATTGGCCTATGGTCTGACCTAGCCATGAGCAATTTCCAGGCACCATACAAGAATCATTACAAAAAGGATTTTACTATAAATAGGGGGCTTGTCCAGACCTTTAAAGTGGGCTTTAAATAGAGACTCTGCTTCCGCTCATGGGAAATCGAGTTCCCCTTTACCCTCACTTGGAAGACGAAGACACCAGGGAGGACAAAGACCCCAGTGGTGTCCTGACAGCAGTGTCCACAGTGACGGATCTGCTTCAATGGTGATTGGTGTTTGTGACAGAGATCATAGTAGGAATACGGGTAAACTGCCAAGCAAAGAAAGTGATCCTTGAGAGTTTGGGGATTTACCTGATTTCTGAGACTCAAGAAAACCTCAAATTTGGATAAATGGAGGTCAGGAACAGAGTTCATGAAGAAATGCAGGGGAAAATAACAGAGAAGTAAGAGGGGATATTCAAATAACTCAGAGCAAGAGAAAGGAACTTACACGTCCAACAGGCTATTTCACTGGTTCACAGAGTCTCGCCACTGTGCTCAGGAAGCACGAGCAGGCATGCTACGGAGCATTGGTATGCTAAAGGACTGAATGATTAAATTACGTCCTATGGCCATAGAAAATAAAGGCCCAAATCCATGACAGGTTTGCCTTCCTCTCCTGTGAATGCCAGCCCTGCTGCAATATACCTGTCACTCGTGGCCAGTCTGGACACCATCAGTAACCTCTCTCCTGAGCTCTGGAGAGATTAGAACCATACCCCAGGTGTCCTGGGGAAAGAGGAAGCAGGCCAGCAGTTGATGCTTCTCCCTGGCATATGCACAAAGGCATGGTCTCTCGTTCTGAGCAGATGCTCAGGCTGCCTGCCAGGACCTGGTGTGCACAAGCATGAGGCCATGTTCAGTGTCCACTAGCTAGCATGAGCTCCAGCCTCCATTCTGCAGCTGTTTGCCCAGAGCCTGCTTGGTTGGGGTGTTTATCACCTGAAAAAAATTGGGAGCTACAAGCAGAGCCCTCCAGGAAGAGATGTGCCTCTCCTAACCCCTCTCACTTGTTCCCCCACCCACCCTCCATGGCTGACAGTTCCCGTGTCCCTCTACTGGGCTGACATGTTTCCATGGCAACTGGAATCCTGGGCTCCAGCAGCCTCTGCTCTTGCCACCTGTTATTACTTCATCTCTCAAGTGTAAAGCATCTTAGCCTGGTACCACTTGGCTGTGCAGGCGCATCTTTAGAAGGCAGAGAAAAGAAAATGGGAAGTGGGAAAGAGACCGTACAGCCCCAGGCTGACCAGAGAAGACACAGTGGACAGGCTAGGCTGGAGGAAGCAGCCTCAGAGACAGGGAGGGTGAGGAGGGAGAGCAGAAACCAATGTGCCTTCACTTCAGAATCAGTGAGCAGGCCTCAGCTGGAGGCCACCGCCACATCCACTACCTTCTCCCAGCCTTTAATGAGGGCTTTGGGAGGGGCAGGGAAGCAAGCAGCAAATAGGGAAGGGAAGGCAGCTGAGCAGAGATGGAAGCAGCCAGATGAGGAACAGAGCCAGGAGAGGGTTAAAAGTGGTGTGATCGAGACTGTGGGGAAGGCTGGACCAGAGGGCACGCAGAGCATCAAAGCCTCGATAAATGGCCTTAATTCTCATGCTTGCGCTCACCCGACTCCTTACGTGTTTACTCATATAAATTATCCTCAAGGCCTGCCACCTTTTTCACTGCTTCCCCAGAATTGATGAAAAAATAAATCCCACAGATCCAAGGAATAAAAGTGTTGGGATTCCATTCAGGCCGGTGTGTGGCCACCTCCCTCCCAGCAATCAGGCCCTGCTTCCAGGCTACAGAAAGCAGGCAAACAATGTCTTTCACCCTGGATGCATAAAGCCAGAAGATCCAGGGATCCCCCTGGGAAATGGACACCAAGGTCCACTCAGCGCATGACCTTTAAGCCATCAAGAGTCTTCTTCCCTTGCCATCTGGCCACCAAGCACTGAGAACAGCAGTATGAATGGAGGGTGAGGCTGGAGAGGGGACAGCAGCATAGGACAATCATAGCCCTGAGATTAGTCTGTCTGGAGAAGGGAAGGTCCAGGGCTGATTTAATAAGTCTTCAAGTTTATGGACGAGCCTGATAAATCGCCACAGTCTGTATCATCAAGGACAGCGTGAGACAAAGTGAGTTGGAAGGCAGCACATGCCACGGGGAAGCGAGACACAAGGTGGCAAGGAGTTAAAGGCAGGATTAGAGGGCTGGCATCTCTGAGGAGCCTCAGCACACTGTGCGGTGCGGAGGCGGGGAGATGTCCCTTGCATACACCTGTCTCGAGCACGCAATGTGTTAAAGGACTATTTAATGTCTTTTTGTGTCTATTACTTCGGGATTAGAACAGTGTAGAAGAAAAGACAGGAGGGGGAATTTATCCCAACCCAAAGGGATGCTGGCTTTCATCATTTCACGTTTGTGTCTCTCTCCCAATTAGCCAGGAGCTCCCTGAGGGCAGGAGCACTGTCTTTCTTCTCTGTGTTCCTAGCACCTGGCACATAAGATTGTCACCAAGCTGATAATAAACAATGAAAGGATAGACACATAGTCACAGAGGCCGGTTTTGTGGAGGGACAATGTGCCAGGCCAGGGCAATCTCAGCATCATCACCACCTATGAACTCAGTCTGCAAAAGAACTTACAGTTTCTGTGCCCAACAGACTAAAAATAGAGTATCTAAAGAAAAAGAAAAGGCTGGGGGCCTTGGGCTTCAGACCTAAGGATTAGGAAAAGACCAAGAAACTAGGAGACCAAAAGGCAGCCAAACCCCGGCATGATGGCCCAAGCAGAAGGACACACTCACGGGGAGGGCAGGAGGCAGGTGATGGGAGCCGGAAAGGTTTGCTGTATTGGACAGAAAGCATATTAAGGAAAGCTGAAGTAGGGGAACAGTTCAGTCAATGAGCGTGGGGACCTGTCGTACAAGATGAGGACCTGACTTCTGATTCCCAGAACCCACATGAAACATCCAGGTGTGGACGTTCAGCACTGGAGAGACAAACACAGGGAGATCCCTGGAGCTTGCTAGCCAACTGGCTTAACCTAACCTAAGAGTTCCAGGCTAGTGGGAGACCCTGTCTCAAAACACAAAGCGGAGGACTAGAGAGATGGAGTGGTGGGTAGAGCGTTTGCTGCTCTATCTTGGTGACCCCAGAACTCACGGAAAAAGCTGCATGTGTCAGTGTGAACCCTGATACTGAGAGGCAGAGACGGGGGATCCCAGGTCTCACTGGTCAGTTGTGTTAGGCCTGTAGTAGCACAGTTTGTCATGAGTAGAGCGGATGTGACAGGAAACTATTCAACCCACAGCTATCAGGAAGCAAAGTGAGAAAGACAGGACACAGCAAGGGTCATAATATCCCCCTTTGAAGTCACATTCTCCACACACAATAGCCTACCTACCTCTCACTGTGTCCACCCCATCTAAGATTTGACCATTCCTCAGTAGTGCTGTGGGCTGAGGACTAGGGGTTCAACACACAAGACTTGGAGGAACCTTTCAGTTCGAAACCAGCTCACACAACTCTTGTGGGACATGTGGCAGCTCTATCACCTGATGCCACACATTATCTGCTGACATTGTGCTTTTTAATGATTTGACTTACTGAATCTTCATCGCAGCCATAGGATAGCATCGTCGATATTATGCTTTTACATTGATGATACTTGAGGCACAAGAAGGCAAAGCAGCTTGTCCAAGGCAAAGGTTAACAATTATCTTGACAATGAACCCAGCCAGCATGTCCTTGACCAGCCTACCAAATACACCTTACCTTACCACACAACATATAACTATGCCTTCAGGAAACTCAAGTCCAAAAGTCTGGCAGTATACAGAGGCAAGATAGATAGATAGATAGATAGATAGATAGATAGATAGATAGATAGATAGATAGATACATACATACATACATACATACATACATACATACACACACATACATACATGGATGGATGAATAGATAGATGATAGATAATAGATAGACAGATAGATGGATAGATAATAGATAGACAGATAGATAGATAAATAGATATATGATAGATAATAGATAGACAGATAGATGATAGATAGATATTTCACTTTTATAAGGCAGGCCTTCCCAAACTTTGCTGTAAAAAATCATTTGGGGAGGCTGGCAAAATGATTCAGTAGGTGAAGGTATCTGCCACAAAACCTGAAATTTGAATTTGAACCCTAGGACCTACATGGTGGAAAAAGAGAACTCACTTCCACAAATTATCCTCCATGCATGTGCTGTAACATAGGCCACACCCCCATGCACAAAATAAAAATAAAATAAAATGAAAACCATGTTGAAAGTCCATTAAAATTCAAATTGGAATTCCTAGATCTAGGGAAGGATCTGAAAACTCATCCCTCACAAGTTCTCTAGTAAGATGGCCAACCTTCAAGGCTTGGCTCTGACCGAAGGTTTCCTGGGGCTCTGGATGACTGGTCACCATGGTCCCAGGTGGTGCTGATTCTGCTGACCACACTGTAAGAAGCCAACATTAGGGCCTTGTGTGAGAAGCACAGGCTGTGCGCATGTGAGAGAAAAGGGTGCTGTGCTTTACTCGGTCCCTTTAAAAGACCACTCTGGCTGCTCTGCGGAGATCAGACTATATGAGGCAAGAAGAGGGCAGGAGAACAGAGGAATAAGGCATTGCCGTGATGTGTGCAGAAGCCAGTGGTGGCCAGAATGAGACAGTCATGTATGTATTTTTTAGGAACATCTGATATGGTAGTTGAAAGAAAGTAACAGATGCACATCAAAAGAGGCATTCTAAAATTTTCAGTAGGGGCATAAATCATTGTTTTTAAATGAAAAGAGTACTTTTTTTGTTTTTCAAAGCTAACGGAATGGTGAGATACAACCCTAACCCTAACCCAAAAGGAAAAGGTTCAGGAAAATCACAAAATAGTGTGATGTTTGACTTTTTTTAAAACTATACTAAAACTTGCCTAGAGATTACAGACCCATTGAGACTCTGTAACGTGAAGGGTGAGGTCCATAAAACCATCACAAATAGCAAAAGTCATCAAAGAGCCTTAAGAAATAAATGTGTCTGATGTGGATCTAAGTGTATCCCCACATCCCTCAGGTCTTAGGTTGAAGGCCTATGCCCTATGTGATGTCAGTTGGAGCTGGGGCCTTTGGAAAGTAAAAAGATTTGGTGAAGTTGTGAGGATGGGGCCATCACAGGGGAAGTAGGGATAAGCGATCGGGGAGTTCTCTTTCTCTCCGCCTGCACACATAGAGGAAAGGTTGTGTCAGAACAGAGTACGACACCAGGGTGGCTGGTGTATGCCAAGGATAACGCTCTAACGGGACACCAACTGTACTGTCATATTGATCTTAGACCGTTATCTCTAGCATTGTGAGAAGTCTGTTTCTGTGGTTTAAGCCTAGAATTCCGTGATGGCCGTCCTTGATGGCTAATCTTGGCTATCAACTTGACGTATCTGAAAAACAGGATCCTTAATTGAGGAATTGCCTCCATGATTCTGACCTGTGGGCATATCTGTAAGGTATTTTCTCGATTGTTAATTGAGATAGGAGAGCCCAGTCCATTGTGGGCAGTGCTAGCCCTAGGCAGGAATGCATGGATTGTCTAAGAAAAGGTAGCTGAACAAGTCAGAAGGTGCAAGTCAGTTTTTCTCCATAGTCTCCAATTTCTGTTTCAAGAGTTTCTGGGAGTTCCTGTCTTGGCATCATTCTCAATGATGGTCTCTAACCTGCAAGCTAAACTAAACCCTTTGTGCTCCAAGTTAGTTTCAGTCAATGTTTTATCACAGCAACGGAAAGCAAACTCTGCTGCTGGCTGGCTTTTATGTCACTTTGACACAAGCTGGAGTCATTTTGGAAGAAAGAATCTCAATTGAGAAAAATGCCCTCACCAGATTGGCCTGTGCGTAAGGCTTTGGCGCACTTTCTTAATTGGTGATTGATATGGGAGGGCCTAGATCACTGGGGGCAGTGCTGCCCTGGACTGGTAGTCCTGGGCATCATAAAAAGAGAAGACTGAGCAAGCCATGAGGAGCAAGCCACCCCTCCATGACCTCTGCTTCAGTTCCTGCCTCCAAGGTCCTGCCCTGCCTGAATCCCTGCCCTGATTTTCCTCAGCAATAGAATGTTAACTAAAAATCTAAGACGAAATAAACCATCTCTTGCCCCACATTCTTTTTGGAGTGGTGTTTTACCAACGCAATAGAAACCTAACTAAGACACAAGCTATTAGGCAGCATGAGCTAACAAAGATGTGCACTGTTGATGCATTCATCACTTCTGAAATCTACTGTGTAATAAGATGCATTGGACAGCTAGCTAACAGGTGAAAAAGGACATCATGAGTAGATCCATGAGAAAGTTTCAGGAGGCTGGGCCTGGAACCTATCACTTGGGATTCCAATGTCCTGACAGAGCTGAATGGTGTCCAAGCCATCCACACCTCAGCTTTCCAACTCGCTGTCTGCATTGAAACGAGTTACTCCAACTTCTCTCTGACCCTCCATTTTCTCCTCTGTAAAATGAGAATTCTAACACATGCCACCCAGACTTGTGAGCATTACTGGAGATGATGTGTGAGAACTGCCAGGTACCTAATAGATTGTCCATCATTTCTTTCCCCTTTTCCTCTCCTACGTGCAAAATCATTTCATTTCTGATTAAACAGGAAGAGAATCAAAGGCCTAAATAAGTAAGCTTTCTCAAGACACAGAGATAAGTCATGAATCTACATTCATGCCACATCCACAGGAGTGTCACTTGGTCTTCATGTGCTTCTGGGCAAGACAGCACCTACCTTATAGCATCATTGTAATAAGTGAATGAGCTAAGCATGTCTGAGACACTCAAGATATGCTAGCAAGTGTTATTGTTGTCATGGAGGCTGCTCAGTCTGTAGAATTCCTCAATCCTGAACATTCTGTATAATTATGACAGAGAGCGAGAGAAACCATAGAGACTCAGACACAGTCAGCATGTGGAGAGTTAGCCCCAGGAAAACGGCCTGGTAAGTACAGGAGGGCACCCTTCACTGGAGTCCACGTCACTTCCTTCTCTGGCCATGTTTCATACATCCATCTTATTTCTCAATTACCCTAGAAGTCCTCCAAGGACGATGACGGTGGTGGTTTGAATAGATATGGACCACATCTTTGAATGCTTGGCCAGTAGGGCATGGCACGATTAGGATGCATTGGAGTAGGTGTGGCCTTGTTGGGGGAAGTGTGGGGACAGGTTCTGAGGTCTCATGAGCTCAAGCTGTCTAGTATGAGACACGGTGTCTCCTGCTGCTGTCTGCAGATCAGGATGTGGAACTCTCTGCTCCTTCTGCAGCACCACGTCTGTCTGCATGCTGCCATGCTTCTCGCCACAGCAATAATGGACTAAACCTCTGAAACCGTAATCTAGCCCCAATTAAATGTTTCCCTTTATAAGAGTTGTTGTGGTTATGCTGTCTCTTCACAGCATAAACCCTAAGGCAATGACCATATGTTGTTTCAGCTGGGAGTTCCGGTTACACACACACACAGAGAAGAATAAGCACCATATCTAAGATTTAGCAAAGGATATGCTAGGGTCAGGTCAGGCTCTGAAAATTTCCATGGATGCCAACGAGTCCTCAGGGGCAGTTAGCATCGGGATGTCAGAAAGGTCCCCTCATATTGCCTCAGATAGAGCTCCTGACTCAGATTAACCATCTGTGGTCACAGACATGCTCATGGCTACTCAAAATGAACAGATTTAGTGCCAGTCCCATACCCCTTCATCTCATTGAAGATGCACAGCAAGCCCATGAGGCGAGGGTGGTTATCTCTGGGCTGTAGATAAGGCAGCTAAGGGGAGGGAGGTGTCAGTAGATGTGGGTAACAGATTGACAAGGTCATGGATCACACTCTGGACCCATCCGATTCTAACACCACCACCATCCTCTCAGACACAGGACTGATAAATTACCTCCAGGTACTTTACACCTCCAAGGACCCAAGCAACCCCTCAGGCTTGCTTTGTAGCCTGAAAACCATGTAAATCATCACTCAGCAAAAGACCATCTGTTGCTAGTTCTAAGATTTGCTCTTTGGGAAAATAAAAGGAGAGAAGAGGATGACTTCCTCAAAAAGAGCCACGCATCTGGTTTTGCCTCATCTCCTCTATAACCAGGGCTGACATTCCAGTACCAAGCTCACTAAGGAGCAGGCTAAATGGGTTTTATAGCTTTTCAGATACCATTCAGAGATACCCAAGATTTCCAAGCACATCTCCAAGACATTCTTCGCCTCCTGAAGCCTGTGCTAGCTGCCCCTGGGCCTGTGGCAGAGGACAGCATGGCAGAAGACAAACATCTGCTAGACTCTTCCCAGCAGTGTGGCAATGACATCATGCACTGCTCTTAGATAATTTGCACATTATCAGACTAATTTCCAGATTATCTAATCAGCCCACATTACCCTTAATCAATTTGGCTCTCCCTTTACAGTTCCACAAAGTACACCCTGCCCTCAACAACAGACTAGCTCTGGGCATTTTCCTCTCAAGAGTGACAGAAAGGGGAAGTTTAATTCTGACCCAACACGTGACTCCCGCATAGGAGTCTGACCTCCAGGGACCTAGAACATCCCGACTTCAATTACATGGACCTGAAAACTTGAGATCAATTTTATAGAACAGTATTTTAAAATACTTCCCTCCTAAGGACTCCAAGTTTGGTTTGAAAGCATATATTTAGTTATGCTTTTAAATAAAAGTTATTAAATAAAATGGGCTTCTTTTTAAATCCTCTCTTTCTAGGGATGGTCTGATGGTTCCCATAGAATAAAGACTCTGCCACATGCCTCCAATTGTGGACTCTTGTCTCATTCAGTCCTGACTTCAACACTACCGTGAGATCCTGCTGCTATCAACTATATGAATGTGGCCATTCTGTCTTAGACCTCGCAGCCTGTATCCATTCTGAAACCTGGTATCTCCTCCATCCTAAATACTCTTCATTGCTTTTCAAAGGCCAATCTGAACATCCCTCCTTAGTGAACTCTTTCAAAACCTTACAGTGCAATGGTCCTTAAGCTTTCACATAAACCAGAATACCCTTCATGTTGGTTCCTACCCTGGTCCAGTGAGTCAGCAAGTAAGGCTAGTGCCCCACCAAGAGCACCCCTGCCTCAGGACACATAACACATAAGACTATGAACCTTAGACACATTCATCCTTGGCACATGATTCATTATGCACTCCCAAGACTGTGAGCTTCTCAAAGACGAGGACAAATCTTATTCACACCTCTGCTTCTCAGCCTCAGTACTTAGGCAGCATTCAGTATATAGATACCAAACTTGGGGATAGATTGATGAGTGAATGGATGGGCGAATGGATGGATAGAAGGATGTATGCATGCACAGATGTATAGGTGGATAGATGGATGCATGCATGGATGTATGGATAGATGAATGCAGGCATGCATGGATGTATGGATAGATGGATGCAGGCATGCATGGATGTATGGGTGGATAGATGGATGCAGGCATGCATGGATGTATGGGTGGGTGGGTGAATGGGTTGGGGGTGGATGGGTAGGTATATGGATGGATGCATGGGTGGATGGATGCATGGGTGGATGGAAGGAAGGAAGGATGGATGGATGGATGGATGGATGATGGATGGATGGATGGATGGATCAGTGGGTAGGTAGATAGGCAGGTGGATGGGTAGGTGGGTAGGTGGATGGATGACGGGTGGGTGGGTAGATAGATGCATTGATGGATGGTTAGTTGAATGGCTAGATGCACTGATGGATGGATTCAATAAATTAATGAATGAACAACACAAATTTATTTACATCATTTTTGTGCTCAAATCCAAGACTTTGATCTCATCACTACTCCCAAAAGTATCCTGAAAACATCTTTAGTAGATTCCAGTTGTACAAAGAAAGTAAATGAAATTTTAAAGAATTTTGAAGTTCTGGGTCATTGAGATTTTGAATGTTAATCTTGATTACTCTAAAAGAATCACAGCAGAGAGTAACTGAATCTCAGAGTCCTGATCAAGCCACCCCTCCTTTTATTCATGTACACCCACAGTTATATGTAGGCATAACTCATAACTATATATAGATGAATATGGTAAGAGAAACTAGTTGGGAAAAGGCCCTAGCCTCATCCAGGGGCAGGAAGAGGGCAGCAACCCAGAGGAGAAAGGCCCCATCAGGAAGCTCATTCTCCAGAAGGGAGGTCTAAGCTCCAAGCCTCCCTAGCTACTCATCTGTCACTGAGGTAGAGCCTCAAGCACAGAGCAAAGGAGGCAAACCTATAGAAAAGAAACCCGGAAATGAAGACTCAGGAGAAAATGAGAGAGAGTAAGAGAGAAACAAAGGTGGGGATGCATCCTCTGGGAGGGGCAGGAG
>JAQHUG010000043.1:9929575-9998683 GCA_028555095.1 Dicrostonyx torquatus
GCAGGGGATGAGTCCTCTGGGAGGAGCAGGAGGACAGCAGGGGATGAGTCCTCTGGGAGGAGCAGGAGGACAGCAGGGGATGAGTCCTCTGGGAGAAGCAGGAGGACAGCAGGGGATGAGTCCTCTGGGAGAAGCAGGAGACAGCAGGGGATGAGTTCTGTGGGAGGGGCAGAGGACAGCAGGGGTGGCAGGTGACTGCTGAGTTGGCAGTTCAGGGCAACAAGGGCTGGGGGAAGGGAAGGTCACTGCTGACTCCAGCTGGCCCCTTTATCCTTTCAGTTAAGAAGCTGCAGGTTTGGGGATGAGCTTGGGCTCTGCTGAGGACGCAGCTGAAGGGGATGGAGCAGAGGACAGCAGGAGTACCAAAGTCAAAAGGTCCCAATGGCTGCAGGTGGTGTGAGCCAGGTGCCTGTGGCCCTGCGTATTTCTGTATTTGTGGGGCCTTTTACTATGACAGCAGCCTGGGTATCATCCCACAGCTCTACTAAAGGGAATGTCAGCATTTCCACTTGCCAGCATCCAGACTTTCTCCTGGGGGAGCCACAGATTAGCCTCCCCGGATTAAGCTCTTCTGCCTCCCTCCCTTGATCTGGAAGCCTGGCTGGGAGAGGACCAGGGAGCTGAGCCCTCAGGATGCAGCTGAGCTGTCACATTCAGTTCACCACACAGCCCTGGTGGCATTTAGGGGCAGTGTGGATGGGAGCCCACTCCAAGCCCCAAACAGTGAGAGCAGCTAATGACTGGGTATTAATGATGCCAGCAATTAGTGCTCACAGGAAAATGGCGGGGGCCTGCTCACCAGGGGCATGTGGGAGGAAATAGAGCGCACATTCGGAGCAACAAGCAAATCAGTACAGTAGTGTGTGTGGCCCACAGAAGCCAGGGCGAGCAGCTACTGCTGGGTTTGTCCAGAGAGACTAGGGCTAGGGGAAGATGGTTTCTCCAGACACCAAGAGCTTGTCTGCTGTGCCCTGCAGGTGAAATTAGGGCTGGGCACAGAGTTTTCAGAGACAGAGTTGTGAGAAGACACCTCAAAGAGAAAATGAATTAAAACAAGAGGGTGTTTCTGAGGTTTCTGGAACTGTCTTTGTCTGAAGAGGGCCTAGATCAGCCCACAAATGACTGGTCCTCTCTGGTCAGTCAAATGATGCTTTGTCAAGAAGTCCATGTCTCACCAGCAGGATAAGAAAGGAAAAAAGATGGAGGGGGAACTGGAGCATGTTGCTCACCCACGAGCCCACAGACAATGATGACAAGCATGAGACACGTCCCCGTGTAGAAAAAGGAAAGGCGCAGTTTCTTTCCTAAGCAAGTCCGTCCATGTGATCTTCCTGGGACAATACCTAAGGAGGACACAGATGCCACCGATAATTTCACATTTGAAATTCTGGCAGAAAGAGCAAAGAATGTCAGTGCTGATAACAGAAGTCTACTTGGAGGGGACCTCAGGAATGGCTGGGGAGGAGCGTCTCCCTCCACATACTGTTGTTGCCAAAACTTTGCACATGTACACACATATATACACGAATGTGTGAAACCACCACTCACTATGGACACTAAAGAACTAAGGGAAAACACAACACAAAGAAAAAGCCATCAAAACACTATAAAGTAGGATCCCTGCACACAGAAGCAAACACCCAGACATTGAGGAAACGCAAGAGCTAGGCTAGCACTGGAGGGGTGAGAACGAAAGCTAACAGAAACGTTAGAGAACAAATCACTAATCTGTGCTTTCCAGAAAGCCCCTAAAGCCAAAGATCATTTCCAGCCTCTTCCTGGTAGGATGTGACAGCTCCCTGTGACTTCCTAGACACTTAGACCAGAGAAGGTAAAGAGGAGAGAAAGGAGAATGGCACTGTCAGCTGCCTCAATAGATAGGTCTCCTTCCCTGACAGAAAAGGAGAGCTCTCCCAAAGGGCAGGCAGAGAGCCGGCTGTCATAGAGACTCAGAATCTGGTGCAGAAAGAGAGAAGTCACCCTCCTCCTCCAGCCCTGCTTCCCAGAGTCTGCCCAGATGGCAACAGGAGGTGAGAAAGCAAGGGTCTGTCACATTAAAAGATCGAACCCTCAAAGTTGAAAACAAATTCATGTCACAGGATACATTTTCCCCAATTCCAAGTTCCTATATTGAGGCTTAACCTCTAGTACTTTGGCATTTGATTCCACTGAAGATAGAGATAGATAAAGAAGTAATCAAAGTGCTGGAGAGATGGTTCAGTGGTTAAGGGAGTACACTGTTCTTGTTCGGTTTCCAGAGCTTACATAGGGTGACTCACAACTACCTGTAACTCCAGCTTAAGGGAGCTGATGCCCTCTTCTGGCCTCCATAGGCACTGCACTCATGTGCACAGACCCACATACAGACACACATATACACGTGACTTAAAGTGAAAATAGAAGAAGAAGAAGAAGAAGAAGAAGAAGAAGAAGAAGAAGAAGAAGAAGAAGAAGAAGAAGAAGAAGAAGAAGAAGAAGGAGAAAATAAAGAGGTGAAGTTTGTTAAATGAGACTATTGGAGGAGGAGCTGGGGAGACAGCTCAACTGGTAAGTGGTTGTCATAAAGACACAGGGACCTAAGTTTAGACTATGCCCCCAGCACACATACAAAAAGATGGAAATAGCTGCACGCACCTATAATCCCAGAGCTGGGGAGGCAGAGACGGGGCAACCCTTGAGATCTCCATAGCCAGTCTTGCCAAATCAGTGAATTTCATGTTCAGTGAGAGACTTGGTCCCAAAAAGCAAAGTGAAAGCCAACTAAGAGTACATGTAAGTGTGAAAGTGTACATGTAAGTGTGAAAGACAGACAGACACACAGATGCACAGATAGACAGACATGCATGTGCATGCATGCATACAGGCACACAGACACACACAAAATGCCGCTATTAGGGCAGGCAGGTCCTGATTCGGTCTGCCTGATGACCTTATAAGAATAACCTGTGTGCACGGAGAGAAAGGGGCAGAGCTGCCAGAGGACAGCCATTTGCAAACCACTGAGAGGGATATCTAGAAGCCAACACTGACAATGACCTTGGCTTCTCAAGTCCCCAGAACCATAAGAAACTAATTGCTGTAGTTTAAGACTTCTGGTCTGTGGTATTTTGTTGTGCCAGCCACAGCACACGTATAGAGAAGGCAGTGACCAGTGAACATGGGACACCGGCCTGAAAGAACCACACACAAACCTAAACAAAGGTCTTGGCTGGGGAATGCCCATGGTTTCAGATATGTGGTGAAAGTGTCCATCTGGCATCAGTCCCATAAGCCGAGATACTCAGCTACACAGGAGTCATCTTTAAATTTAGAATCTGGCTACTTTTAAAAGGCAGAGTCTTTGTTCACTTTGAGAACATATACCACGGCTGGAGCGTTAGCTCAGAGCCTGACAACACTCGTTGCCCTTCCAGAGGATGCAGGTTCAATTCCTAATGCTCACACAGAGGCTCACAACCCCCTGTCACTTCAGTCACAGGGGACCTGATGCAGTCTTCTGAACTCAGCAGGCACTGCATATATGTGCATGTGGTGCACATACATACATGCAGGCAAAATGCTCATATACATGAAATAATAAACCAGATCTAAATGAAAAAGTTTTTAAAATATCTACCAACAAATTGTTTAAACGAAGCAAAGGCCCACATCATACGTCCACATAGACATCTCCCTCCAGTGATCTCAGTATGACCCAGATCTTGAAGCAAGCTCAACAGATTCCATGACCACATCCTGTTTGGGGGCTTTTGTCATTCCAGAAACCATAAAGAATGAGAGAGAGCCAGTCTAACAGTGAATACCCAGCCCCCTTTTCATTCCTAATTCATAACTGCGAGGTGAGGAAGGAGAGAAAGAAACAAATCTGCAGGATCACTTTGAGTCTTCAGAGCCAACTGTCGTCCCAAGCGACATAGCCATCCAGATGGCAGGAGAGCTCTATACCCAAAGTAGTGACCCATACAGGAAAACCATAGCAATCAACCAGCAACCGTCAGTCACTCCCGACAGCTGTGAGCGGCCCTTCTGAAGCTGAGGGAAATGATGGACAGGTCTGGCATGTGACAGTGGCCAGGTGAGGTCACTCCCCACTTCTGCTGGACACTTACATCCTGCCTCTGTCTGGAGACAAGGCTGATCACATGCATTCAAGCCTGCTTACTCTTTCCTGGGTGCCCAGCTCAGCCGTAGGAGTGGTGGCTGGCTGAGCTGAGGGGTTCATTTACTGCAGAACACCAAGACCCATCAGCTGTTGCTGCCAGGAGATACCAGAGTGGAAAGAAAAGAACTGCTCCCCACAATACCTGCCCCATCCCCCACTCCCCAGCCTTACAAGCGGGGACTCACGTCTGTGGTTCTCGTTTCTGTGGTTGGGCGGGGACCGCGTGTCCTGGTCTTGGGCTTCATCACCCTCCTCGCTGGCCAGGTGAGTGTGAGCATAGTGGTAGCTGAGTCCCGGCCGGTTCTTATAGCGCTTGCCACAGACTAGAGAGGAAGAGAGAAGAAATGATGGACAATGTGAGCAACTTCTGTGGTCAGTCTCTCACACTTCAGGGCAACAGTCCCCAGCTGTCCACACCGGAGGCAGGTTTCCCCTTAAAAGTACCGCCCATCCTCAGATCCACACCACTGTAACCACGGGGCTCATGTATGCAAAAGAGGTGTAAGAACACAGATACTGTGTACTCTACCATTCTGCCTGCGAGACCCTGAGTAAGTGAATGAACTACTCTGTGTCTCCATTGCCTTAGAGACAAAATTGGAATGATAGCCCTATGAGCTCATTAACCATGCACAACACAGAGTCCTTAGGCTAGCACTGTTTGTATGTTTGTTACAGCATTAGGTATGCCAGGCAAGTGGTCCATCACTGAGCCCTACTCCTGGCCTTAACAAGGCACTTCAAATGGTACTGAGCACACGGAAAGGAAGATTGTCATCAGAACTTTACAACTTCACTGGAAGCCTATGCAGTCCAACGTCTTAGGTCACCAATGAGGTCAGTGAGGCACAGCAGCACTAAATGACATATGTGGAACACATCGGTGGAAAAGCCACCAGAACCCAGGTCTGCTGGATTCCACTGCTCTGCGGTTAATTCTGCAAGAAGTAGCAAAGTTTCCATGGATCACCCTCTGATTTAGGCCAGGAGAATGTGTTCTACTCTCACCGCAGACACAATGGGGCTGAGGCATCCTCGTGGCTGTAGTAGCCAAGAGCTTGTGACCTCAATGCTCCAATTAGCCTCTGGCACCCCAGACCTGTCTCGAATGAGACAGCTTGAGACAAAAGGCAACTAGTAACATTAACATGGCATCTTAGAGGCAAGAATAAAGGGGGTGACCCAGGACCCTGGATGCTTGGGATTTAGACAGCAAAAGGCAGGCAAAGTGACCATGGGCCAGACCACCAGCCTTGCCTAGCCACACTCAGCCCCGACTTCAGCCTTAGAGGGATAGGATTGCCAAGAACAGAGGCTTCAGGGTCTTCACAGTGAGACTGTGACCCCAAATGACCATCTTCCTCTTCCTCTCAAATGCCCATCTTCCTCTCCCCTCAAATGCTCATCCCCCTCTCCCTCCAAATGACCATCTTCCTCTTCCCCCCAAGTGACCATCTTCCTCTCCCCAAAAATGTTTATCTTCCTCTCGCTTTAAATGCCCATTCTCATCCCCCAAATGCCCATTCTTCTCCCCAAATGCCCATCTTCCTCTTCCTCCCAAATGCCCATCTTCCTCCCCCCAAATGCCCATTTTCCTCTCTTCCCCAAATGTTCACCTTCTTCTCCACCAAATGCCATCCTCCTCTCCCTCCTCAAATGCCCATCTTCCTCTCCCCCCAAATGCCCATATTCCTCACCCCTGCCAAATGCCCATCTTCCTCTCTCCTGAAAATGCCCATCCTTTCCCCACTCCCAGCAGGCCAAGCCTGGCAGACTCTGCTGGTTCTGGGGGGACTCTCCCTTCTCCCAGATCACTGCCACCAGAGAGCATAAATTCTTTATAGAGAGGAAGAGCAGGACTTCAGCATCAGACCTGAGTTCCAATCCCAGTTTCAGGTGTCCCCATTCAGTGGCTGTGACCTTCTCTCTAAGGAGAAGATACCACCATAAAGGACTTCTCACAACTTATCTTTTTCTATCAGATTCTCCCAGGCTTGACAAAAATAGAAAGCATCATCTCTTCTCTCTCTTTACTTCTAACGAGCGTAATTCATTTTGAGTAATATCCAGGACAATAGCTTTAAATGGCAGAATCAGGCATCTCTTATTTTTATGAAGTTGGATCTAGGGTTTCACTGTTTTGAATGATGTTATAGCTAAATTTTAGCCTTTATTAAATTGAAGCAGTTCCTATTATTCCTGTCTTAGTCTTATTATAGGAGCATTTTATCGACTGCCCTTTAAGTATCTCTAATGCATGGCTTTTCTTTGGTTTGTGGATATGGTGAATTAGGTTGGCTTCCTATTATTTCTTATTATTGAACTATTCTTGCATTCCTAGAACATGCACCATTTGGACAGAGTATAATATTTGTTTGATATAGTTCTGGATTCAACTTGATAATATTGCATCTGAACTCAGACTCATAGAGCTATAATTTTTGAACTATCTTTATCAGAGTTCAATTTTATAGTTATGTCAACTCCAAAATTGAATGGGCAGGTTTTGCTCTGTGAAACTGGACAAGACTCGTAATCTCTCTGTTCCTTTTCTCTGGAAAGGAAGGTAGTAATGCTTTGGAGGTTAATTGAAAGATTATAAATAGTATTTGCAAAGAATCTCACCCAGCTAACATAATAGATGTTCAGTAAATGATAGCTAATGGACAAGAGACACAAGTCTTGTTTATCACATCTTAAGGGTTAGACCTCCCAAAGAGAAACTTTGATCTCTCCTACCACACTGTAGAATCTGGCAATTGGTTGGACTTCCTTGATGAGTGTTTGAAATTCAAGCTGGTGACCTAATCACTATAAATTCAAGGTCTCTCTCTCTCTCTCTCTCTCTCTCTCTCTCTCTCTCTCTCTCTCTCTGTGTGTGTGTGTGTGTGTGTGTGTGTGTGTGTGTTTTCTCTCTATCTCTCTCTCATGTGCACACACAAAACAAACTAAAATGGTGCCTTGCATCTCAATTGCATACGACTTAGGAAGCAGGACATAAAGAGGCCCCTGAGGTACACTCTCTGGCTGCTTGTGGCTTTTCCATTTAACCTTTTAAATGATCTGAGGTCAATAAGCAACAAATTACAGGGTCATTGAATATGAATCCACTTAGACACCAAATGCACTGCTGTTGAGGGATGCATGTCTAGTCAAAGAAGAGCTGCTTTCAGTATTTGCACAGGCAGCCTAGTACCTCTGCAGATCCAGCCACAATCCCAAGTGAGCCGTTTATGCAATGCAGGGTCAACCATTGCTTTTCTTCTTAATCATAAAATTCCAAGATTTTAACAGTTACTTACACTAACTGCCCACTAATATCATTCCCACTAATACTCTAGAGGCCTGCTCAGGCTCCAGGGATAAGAACTCACTGTGCTTCAAAGCAGTTACCCCTCCCTGGACTTCTTGAATTACGATCCTGTCTACACCTGCCACCTTCCCTTCAGGGTGGCTTCCAGTCGACTTGTCTGATATCCATCCCTCCACCTCATCGGCTACCATACACTTTCTACAAAACATATTTGTTGAGTCACTGGTGTGGACACAGGAGCATTTGTGGGAGAGAAAAGAGCCAGGAGTGGAGGCAAGCCTGCATCTATCCACACTAATCTCATTCATACTAATGACTCTTAAAACCTACAAAACTAAACCCAAGCGAGACCATCCATTTCCTCCCCTAACACGTAGAGAGTGATACTTTGAAGAACAAATTCTTTTGCTAGAACACACAGATTCTCAGCATGTGGTTCCCGGAGCAGCAGCGCTGCCAGCATCACCTGGGAACGTATTACAAAAGCAAATTCTCTGGTACCATCCCACTCCCTGAATCAAGCAATCAGGGGGCACCCAGCCATCTCTTTAGCAAACCAGGGAATCCAGATTATCCTGGAACTCACTAAAGCTTGAGAAAACCTAGGCCTGACTTTAACCAACTTGGTCTCCCTACCCTCTCAGTGTGTGGGTGTGGTATGGAGGCTACCTTGAAACGGGATTGACTGCTGGAAGTTCCAGATCCAGAGAGTTCAAGAAGGTGTCCTGGAAGCCAACCTCCTTCCTAAAGTGCCTCAGGACAGAGCCTCATCCTGTATGGCTCTCTTGAACAGTGTGCTTCCTTCATCACTAGACCCTCGAATTCAATAATGCATTTATTAAATGCTAATATACGTTAGATGGTGGCACCAAAGAGGATGAAGACATAAGGGCCCTCATCCCTCTCCAAATAGTTCTCAGTCTAGCAGAAGGCCTGTGCTTATAACAGAGAGACTGAGTACGGCTGGCAGCATGAGCAGGCGCGGTAGAGAAGGGTAGCTGAGATGGGCAGCAGATGGCTTAAGTTGGGGGAGGTGGCTTCCCAGAGTGAGAATCTCTTGATAGGAGAGGATGAGATGAGCAAGACCTCCCCTGGGGCTCCCCAGCACATCCACCCAGCACCTCAGGGGTACCGCGAGCCATTTGAGAAAGCTGCAGCAAAGAATAGGTGTGGGGGGGGGGTTGAGGGAGCTAATATGAAAGGCCTTTGGGCTTGACTCCATCCTGACCATGAGGAACCTGGGGAGGACTTTGTCCAGAGGGTCATCTTAATTGGGCTCACCTGTTAGCACACTGCTTACAAGATGGATTTGAAGAGGGCAGGACACTATTTGCCTGGCTGATGGGTAGATGAAAAAGATATGACCTTATAGGTAGAAATGAGTTATGGGGAGAGGGGTTTGAGATAGAATCTTATAAAAGGGGGTATAAGAATGCAATGAAGAGCCAGCTGACACGGCTGTCTCTGATGTGCAGTGCCCAGACTAGCCTTATCTGACACCAGATCATGCCTCCTTCCCAGCCTCCCTGCTTATTTCTTAAGCAGTTTTCTCCTTACCACAGAGCCTTCAAGCATGTTCATCCCTCTTTCTAGCCTGTCCCCCACCCCCAGTTTGCCTGATGAGCACCTAATCATCCTTCAGCTCTTGGTTCTAATGCCCTTCCCCAGGGAGGTCCTGCCAATCATCAGGACCCCGGGGTTCACCTTCCTGGGACTAATCCACTTCAATCCTACAGACAGCCAGTGAGACAGACCCTGTCCATTCACACAGGTCACATCTGCAGTGGCCAGCATGGGGTCTGCCTGTGACAGGCAATGGGATGTCAACTTAGAGAGGTAATGAAGACTCCCAGGTTCCTGACGTTGTTAGAAGGATATAGGAGAAAAGACAAATTTAGGAAAGTAAGAAAAAAATAAGGAAAGAATGAAAGAAAAAAAGAAAGAGAGAGAGAGAAAAAATGAGTTCATCCTGTGGTACTTTAATTCTCGTGGAAAGAGACATCACTGGCTATAGGCACAGTGGCACTGGAAGTTATGGTGTTATGACACACCAAGGGAAACTGTGGAGAGGAAGATTCCCTTTTAAAATTGTTAAGACTCACACGAGAGCCACAAGAATATTGCACAGGAGGAGGCTTTCAGGACAGAAGCAGCAGCATCAAGGCCCCCAGCCTCAGCTCCTGCCTTCAGTCCCCAAATGCCCCTCATAAGCCGGGACTCTGAGTGTAACAAGCAAACATGCTCATGGCAGTGCACATCCCCATTGTGGTCACTTGAACAAGCAATGCCCCCACCACAGCATTTGAACACTTGGTCCCCAGTGGGTGGTACTATTTGGGAGGCTTAGGAGGTGTGGTCTTGCTGGAGGAAGTATGTCAATGCAGGGTGGGCCTTGAAGTTTAAAAACTTCAAGCCATTTCAAGTTCACTCTCTCTGCTTCCTACTTGTGCCTCAAGATACGAGTTCTCACCTGCTACTATTGCTCTGCCTGCTACCATGGTTCCCTGCCATGATGGACTTTTAACCCTCTGGAACTGTGAGCCTAAATAAACCCTTGGTGTTCTATCCATTTCCTTGGCCATGGTGTTACATGACAGCAACAGAAACGTAACTAATTCACTCATCTTAAAGGTGAGTAGACTCAGGCTTAGAGGCCAAAAGGGATGGAGACTGAGTGGGGACCCACTGCATATGGCCCTCAGGAGGCTACACAGCATGAAAATAATCCAGGACCTCCTAGAAGACGAGACAATACTACAAGGTTGCTGGCGTGCTCCAGGAAATGGGGAATAGCAAAAGGCTAATAAAATACTAATAGGTTACTCCTTCCATCAGGGCTGTAGGAGAAGGCAGGGCAGTTGGTGGAAGAAGGAGATACCAGGATGAGGAGGGGGGTGTAGAGATTTATCAGGGTAGGTCTGTGAGCAGGCCACAGGCTGTATGGAGGCAGCAGGAGGCGGGGTAGTTTGAAAGACAGAATTAGGAGGACCTGGAGTTAATGGCGCTCCAAACAAAGCTGCTAACACTAAGACTTAGCCTTCCAAATGACATCATCACAGGGAGAGAGAGGAAGCCCTAACTCTGTGATTTATTCTGATGGAAACACAATGGAATCAGAGGGCGACATTTCAATGGGCAGGAGTGCTTTAGAAACCCTGCTGTGATTGTCCAGACAGGCTGAAGAGGACACCCTCTGACCTTTAACTCTACTTTCCAGTCGTCACTCCAAACACTAGGGGCCAACTTCATAGGCAATTGATCTGGGCAATCAGAAAGAGCCTTGTGCTAGGTTTCATGTTCTGGGGCCGCCATCTTGAAACACTAGAGACTTCTTCAAGGGCCCCTCACTGTTGGGGCAGTGTGGGCATGCATGTGCACACGCATGCCCTAAATGGCCTGGAGCTTACTATCGGGCAGGCTAGACAGTCAGTGAGCCCCAGGAACACCTGTCTCTAGATGCCCGGTGCTGAGATTGCAAGCACTCCCTACCACACCTAACATTTAACATGGACTCCATAAATTAAACTCAGGCTCCTACGCTTGCAAAACAAGCAGTTTACCAACTGAGCTCTTTCTGGACCCTCTGGCTCTTATCTTGCACTGGAAATCTGGCTGGGAGTGGAGATGTCAGAACCAGTGACTCCAACTGAAAGCTTTAAATCCACCAGGGTGAACCTAGGCCCCAAGCAGTCAAGAGCGGGTTCCGAGAAGTCTGCCTAGGGTACCTCAATGGCCACCATTCCAGTGTGATCAGCTGTTTTGGCCCTAACCAGCTCTGTCATGGGGTGAGAGGCTGTACTGTCACCTGAATAGTCCACGTCTGAACTGAGTGGGTTCAAACTCCGAGGGAAACGCCAGCTGCCTGATCTAGGGTAAGCTGCTAAGCCTCTCCACACTGGCATGCCCCTCTCTGAAATGGGGCCCACTGCGACAGCACACCTACCTCACCAGAAGGAGAAAGAGGCAAGAGAGTGATTTAAAAGAGGATCCTGCCCATGGTAAGTCTCGGTCATCGTCAGCTGTCATCATCCCCCACTGCCATCAAAGGGGCTCAGCAAAGACAATAAACCCCAAAAGGGAAGGAGCTAGCCGCTTCTCCTCTGAAGTCTGGGCTAATGGTGTACAGTGGAAAAGAAGGTGAGGAGAAAAATAACATTCTGAATAGAAAGTATCGGCACCATCTGCTCCCCTTTTATCAAGTCAGCAATCCCGCTCTGGAAGGAGCTGTCGCACGCAGGGAATCAGACTAAGCCCCAAGACTGCTGAAGCATGCAGAGAGGGCTGAACCCCCATCTTCCCACTATAGTCTCCCTCCCCCAAGGCCTACTCCTCTGCGTCACACACCTCTGCAGCCCTCACCCCTGGGACCAGTCAGCCCCATCTCCACACAGCCTAAGGTCCTTCTTTTCACCTTGGCAAGCAAGCACCTGGATTTTGTGTTCCTGGCACCGCGCATGTGGAGAGCAATGGCCGTGACAAGGGAAGTCCAGCTTGCCTCCCTCTCTCTCCTTCCCCCTGGGGCGGATCCATCTGTCAAGCTGCAGAAATAGCTTTGCCCACATTCCTGGTCCAGAGCTGGGTTCTCCACATGGGACCTCCAGGCTAGAGTTACAGCATGCCATCAGTGTTGTCCCAGAGCAGGGACAGCACGTCCCCTATCGTCCTTAGTCCTACTCCAATCGCTGGCTGGGGCTGGGGGTGGAGGGGGTGGGGGGTTGGCAGTTTGTGTGAACAAAGCCAGTTGCAGCAGACAGCAGAATCCTTCCTGCCGGGGAGAAGCGGCTGCCTTCCCTACTGATAACTTAATGACTCTGGCACATTTTCATCAGCCCAACTTGGAGCACGCAGTGGGTATCTGAGCCAGTGGTTCCCAGAGACTGAAAGCAGCGACTAAAAGCAATTACGGAGTGAGTGTCCAAGAGACAAAGCCTAGGCCTTGGGAGCCACAAGCCGCATCACATTCCCAGCGTCTGCCCATGGCACAGACACACAGCCCCTTCTCTCTGTAGCTCAACTCCTTCAGCTGGGACACAAATCATAGCACCCAGCATTTGCTCGAGGGCATCGTAACTACAGACAAGCAAGCCTCCCCCAGGCCCTACCCAGAATCTTACCGCAGTCACAAGGCCTGAATCCCATTCTTCAGGCGAGGACCCTGAGTCTGGAGAAAGACACGTGACTCCCCGAATGGCAAGCCCAGGATTCAAACTGTGGTTTATCTGCCTTTGGAGAATACAGCTGGAAGATGTTCCGTGTATTTTCTGCTTGTCACTCCTGTCCCCAGCTTCCCCAGTGCCTGAGGCTGACCTCCCTAGCTTGCTTCTCTCAGGGGCCCTCATTCTGCACCTGGCAACTTGCCAGGAAGAAGTAGATGCAGGAGGATGGAAGCTGAGAAGGGTAAAGTAGGGCCTGTGCCCTGCTCTGCTTTGGTCCCAAAGGGCCCCTCATAATCCTGATGTCTTCATAGTCTCTCCCACTCAATCCTTCAGAGTGGAGCCCACACCCTACAGGGCTTCACACATGCCATGTGGTCAGAAGAACCTTGTGCTGCCAGGCCGCTCAGCGGACATTTAGAGCTCCACACACCTCGCCAGCATCCCGTTCTGCTCTCTGCAGTACCATCCAGAGGTGGAGGAAAGCCCACATCCAGTTCCCCAGGTGGGGAGCATCCACGATAAACCAAGACTGGGTCGAACACCCAGGAGAGATGCATCTCAGCCATGTACTCTCAGGGCAGCCTTGCTCGGCCCTAAGGACCACTTTAAATAGCCAGGTGTTAAGAACCAATAATGGCTCCAGGGATTCAAAATAAGAGAAGTACAAGATCATCCTTGCACTGTTCGCACCTGTAGTTGTGTAAGTGGCAAGGAGTCCTCTGGCAAAGCCAAGGCTCCCACACTGAGGGTGGGCCTCCAAGGCTGGATTCCAGATGAGCCGGTTGCCTCTGGGAGCCCTGGGATCCAGTTCCCACTCTTTGGTACAGCCACTACATATCCTTGAACAAACCCCACTGTGAAAATATGGAAGCTAGCCCAGATTCCCTCTAAGTCCTCGCCCTTCTAGCTCCTCATGGTTCTGTATCCTCTGGGCCTTGAAAGGTCTAGGTACCCCCTCAGCCATGATAGAAAAATGATATATGCCCCTAGCCACAACATCCGCTCAGGGCCTGCTGACTCCCGTCTCCCCACCTACCCAGCGAGGCCAGCAGCTGCATTCCTGTGATGCCATTTGTTCTTTCAAACCACCCATGATGCTTATTTTAAACTTAATTCTCTGGATAGGATCACAGAAACTGGGGGAGTGGTAGGTTGTAACATTCTGACATTTTTTTGTGTGGTGCCCTTCTATTTTCTGCTGTTGTTTTGTTTTCTTTTGTGTAGTTTTTTTTTTTTTGCAACAAGGTCTCATGTAGCATAGGCTGGCCTTGAACTCACTATGTAGCCAAGGCTAGCCTTGAATTCCTTGTTTTCTTGAATTCACCTCTCAAGTACTAGGATCACAGGTACATACACCATCATACCCAGCTAACACCCTAACTTTTTACAGACACCTGTCTCAAGGCCTGGCACTGCCCTTTGTCTTATGCATCCAGATCCAGGATCTACTGCCCAGCAAGCCCAGTGGTAACCCAAGGACTGCTGTTGAGCTTATTAGAAATTTATTAGATGTGAATGTGGCTCTCAGTTAATAACAGGAAGAAGAGATAGACGCTGCAAGTCTTTCATTTTCAGAATACTGTGTAACTTCTCCTGAGCACCCAGAAGAGAGGTGCAGACAGACCACAAACCAAGCCGTGAAGTTTCCTGTCCTCCTGAGAAACATGGCAACAGAATGCTAGCAATTTGCTGTGTGACCTGGGGCAAGTGACTTTGTCCAAGCCTCAGTTTTCTTGTCTGTAAAATGGAGGTGAGAAGTTTGTAGACTACAGAGACAGGGTGAGACACAAGATTACAAAGGGCAGAGTGGGGGGCCTGGCCCATAGCAGGGGAGCTGGAACACGGGCCATTTTTGCCAGTTCATTCCATTTTATAAACTGCCTCCGTAGTCCTGACAACTCCAATACCTACTGCCCAGAACACAGCCAGGTAATCCCCTGAAGAGCTAAGTGCCTTTGTCAGTTTGTACAAAGAAAATAAATATTTATTGACAATATCCATGCAGCAGGCAATAGGCTAATGTTTTTACACATTCTCTTATTGCGTCTTCCTAGAAACTCTAGCATTTATATCCATATTATCACTTGACAAATAAATCAAGGCTCAAAGATGCTTTGGGATGTGCCCAAGGTCATGGCTAGGAAATGACATGACAAGGGCTCAAATCCTGGCCTCTTGATTTCAAGACCATCTTTTCTCAACCATTGTCTCTTACAAGGCAGTGTCTGAATCCTCATGCTAGTGAGGTTCATGCTAGCATGTCTTTAATTAGCATAAAAAGTAAAATATAACTCAATTATGGAAAAGCAATTAAAATAATAAACACAATGGTCAACATTTCTGGGGAAAGTAAACAGAGAAAAGTCAAGTATCAGACCCAGTTACCATGGTGGCAGCTCCTACTCACTTGGAGACTTGTGGATGCTCCCCCTCTGGAGACCTCTGTTCACCTGCTAGGCCTGGAGGACGACCAGATTCGGCACTGGGAGCAGAGCTGACTTATTCATGAATCCTAAGCCACCTTGTGGGACTACTATCACCTTTAGGGAAACCAAAGTCCATTGCTTCTGTTAAGACTTCCTGCCTGGATAGTGGAGAGGGTACCTGAACTGGCCATCTCCTGTAATCAGATGGGTGACTACCCTAATTGTCATCAGAGAGCCTTCATCCAGAGACTGATGGAAACAAATGCAGAGACCCACAGTTAAGCACTGGGCAAAGACCCAGGAATCCTGTTGAAGAGAGGGAGGAAGAATTGCAGAGTCAGGGGTGTCAAGGTCATCACAAGGGAGCCCACAGAAACAACTAACCTGGCTCATAGGAGCTCAGATCCGGACCAATGGCTAGGGAGCCCACATAGGACCAACCTAGGCCCTCTACATATGTATAACAGTTCTGTAGTTTGGTCTACTTATGGTTCTCCTAGCAACGGGATCAGGGCCTGTCCCTAACATCTAGACTGACTTCCAGGAACCTATACCTCATACTGGGTTGCCTCACCCAGCCTCAATGCAAAGGGAGGAGCTTAGTCCTTCCTCAACTTGATATTCCACGCTTCATTAGCATCCATGGGAGGCCTGCCCCTTTCTGAACAGAAGCAGAGGAGGAGTGAATGGGGAGGGCTGCGGCGGCGGGAGGGTGGGGGGGGGGGCAAAGGAATGGAACAGAAGAAGAGGAGGGAAGGGAAACTGTGGTCAGGATGTAAAATAAATGAAAACATTTAACTAATAAAGAGAGAAAAGAAAGACTTCCTGCCTGGGCCTCCTGATGCTTCCCCAGCTTTCAAGGCCGAGTTTCATCACTCTCCAAATGTCCTTCCTTCCCCTTTCAGAATGTTCCAGTTAATCCTCCCTCTGGGCCTCAGATACTCAAACCCGAGATGCCAGGAGCCATCAGTACCTCTCCCTCTACTCTTAAAGACGCTTCATGCTCTCTGTCACAGCCAGGTTCTGTGGGGTTTCCTCACTCTTTCCTCCCTTTCCCGCGCGCGCGCGTGTGTGTGTGTGTGTGTGTGTGTGTGTGTGTGTGTGTGTGTGTGTGTGTCTGTGTGTGTGTCTGTGTGTGTCTATGTGTGCATCTGTGTGTGTCTGTGTGTGTATCTGTGTGTCTGTGTGTGTGTGGACCAGAGGACAACCTCTAGTATCATTCCTTAAGTCCCATCCATTTATTTGGAAGATGGGTCTCTCACTGGCTGGGAACTTGCAAAGCAGGCTAGGCTTTCTGGCCAGCAAGACCCAGGGATCTGTCTATCTCTGCCTGTCCTAGGATTTCAAGCTTGTGCACCACACCCAGCTTTTTTCATGTGGTCTCTGGGAATCAACTCAGGTCCTCGTGTTTTCCAGGCAAGTGCTTTACCAACTGAGCCATCCCCACCATTTTTGTCAGAAGGCCTGCCTTGTACGCTTTATTTGTTTTGTTATTGCTTTCAACACCATCCAGGCTTCTCATCTTCTTCTACATGACTGGGAAGATATCCCAGCCGGGGCTTCAAGGATCTCACCTAAATAATCCTATAGATTAACCTTTCTAGACATGTCCCCAGGTTGACAATGCAGTCTTCTCCAGACAAGTCTAGCCTGGTGTCCTGTAAGCCTCTCCTGCTGCAGACACTTGTCACACGACCGCACACTCTGTTCTGGACAAGGTAGTCTGTCACTGTTCTTAGCATGTTCCTTTCTCCAGCCATTCATCAAGAATTTAGGAATACCACTGTGCTAGGGATATGGTGCCAATGGCCTATAACATGGCCCTTGTCCCCAGATGGTATACTGTCTATCCCGAGAAGACAAACGGGCAAACTGTGACCACACAGTTTGAGAGGGAGCCTCATGGGAGGCATACTCAGTGTCCCCGTAAAAAGCATCCATGATGGTGGATGGTGGACGGTGGACAGTAGACGAGAGTTTCATCTCCCCGGTTGTCCCCTGTGTGACCCTGGGAGTTATTACAGGAACACAGGCATCGTCCAGTGCCCATGGGCATCTTCTCCCCAGTCTTCATCTAGAAGAAGGAGATGACCACATTTCTATCTCATAACCCTGCTAAGGGAACGAAAAAGCTCATCTGGAGGAAACCCATAGAACATTCCAAACCCATAACCTAAGTCGGGAACCTTTATCATCATGACCTCTCTCCACACCTGTACATAAGCTCTTCTGTCCCTGGAGACAGGAATCTGCTCACCCTGTGCTTGTTTAAATCTGACTGGCCTCGGGATGTGTGCTCTGACCACACCCCACCACACACATAATACTCCTCTGGCCCCTAGAGCACCTAGTGTCTGCTCAACTAAATCCTTCCTTGAACGACAAGCCTGGTCTCCCCAGGTATACTAAGAAAGAGGGAATTAAGGTGGGAGAAATATTTCTTCAACCATATCGTGTCGTGTGCAAACCTTTTATATATGTCGTCACAGTTAGGTGCCCTTCCCACTGCACACAGAGGGCACGACGCCCAAAACAAGTCATCTTCTCCAAGTCCTAGACAGCAAGTGGCAGAGCCTCAGCATGGCTTCAAACATCTCATTCCGGTCAGGGTAGTGTCCTTCCCCAGCTCTCTCACCTGGCACAGGCCACGCACACAAACACACACACACACACACACACACACACACACGCAGAGAGAGAGAGAGAGAGAAAGAGAGAGAGAGAGAGAGACTAGCACCAGGCCCTTTGACCTCACAGTTCTGCTTTGAGGAAATAATAAAACATTGTACAAAGACTGGGCCCATTAACATTTTATCCTGGATGGAGAGGGAGCACATAGGAACCCACCCCTCCCTATGGAGTACCAAAATGGAGAAAGCATTTTCTTTAGCAGTATAGCACTGGTAGGTGCCCATACTCTTGTAATGACTCCTTTCCAGAGGCCAGGTAGGCAACCCTAATTAAACTCTTTGGGTCAGCAAACATAAATAAAAATGAGTAAATGATACGGAAGAAGAAGAGAGGTTAGTTGAAAGGAGAAAATGGATCCGTGGGAGTGAGAAGGGGGACAAGAGAGGGTAATAGGAGATGGACACGATCAAAATACATTCTATTCCCTTGTGAAAAGCACCATAATGAAACCATTATTGTGTGTAACTAATATCTGCTAAGAAAAGAGACAAAACTGTGTGACAGAATAGCTGCAATGTTGCTAATACTGAGCAAATTCTAAACCACGCACTTAACACGTTGACTACTGACCACACACACCAGAACCGTCACAAGCTGTGGCATGTCCTCGTTGTGGAATACTATGTAGCCCTAGGATTGCTGCCATAGAAACACATCTGTTGACACGGAAAGATATTATTCACTTGTACTGGTGAGAGGAAGGCAAGAGGAGAACTGGGGAGGGAACAAATCACAGCGAATCCTACAAAAACTGTAGACTTCGTCCCTTTGGGGACTAAGATGACAGCGGCTTTACCTTCCCCTTCCTGACTTACCTGCAGCCCCTGCTTTCCCTGCACAGATACTATTTCCATAGAAAAAAAGGTTACTTGCAGAAGTGAAGAGAACCACTTAGCACCATGGATAGAAAGGTTTCCTATGGATAAGAAGGCAATTCCGGGGGGCACAGGTGGCTGCGGTGGCATGCTCAGAGGAGAGGATGGGCGGACATCTGAGAGCAGGGAGGCCAAGGCCAAGCAGCAGGGCAAAGAAAACAGAGGCAGGCAAGGTGGAGGGTAGGCCTCAAAGAGAAACTTCCCCACCCTGCCTCTGGCCAGCTCTGCAGGGACACTGGCACCTATGTCCAGGATACAATGGCATTTGCATATTTAAACAGGCCTGTCTTTGTGAGGACAAATGCATTCCATCTCCAGTGATCAATCCCTCCCACAGGCCCTGCTTCACAAATCAAGTTTCTGGGGCACCCAGCCTCCTCTGCCATCCCCTCACACACACACACACACACACACACACACACACACACACACACACACACCCAAGGATCTGCACGATAACAGCCAAAGACAACTGAGTGATGGGCCAGCCACTGCAGAGGGGCAGCAAGCCTGAAGGCCAACTTATTGGCTTTTTTTTTTTTTTTGCCACGGTTTAAAGCACATAACACATGAGCCTCAGAGAATGCAGGCCTTCGTGCCCTCCGAAGGAAACTTTAATAAGACAGAAATGGTCGTCTGAATCTCCCTGCGACCCACAGAGTCTAAAACCCCAGTGATCTGAAGGGAGCTGAGGGGAAAGAAGATTTCCCGGGACCCCTATGGCTGCCCACCCCACCAGTCACCCATCCCACAGCCCCCTGATGTCCCACAATACACTCCTCCTTTCTGTTCCTGACATCTGGTCTGAGCAGACAGCCTCACTAGGAAGCTGCTGTGTGGGAGGAAAGGAGGCCACAGAGCAGGGTGCTGATCAGGGAGGCCCAGAGCTGAGAGACCACAAGGAGGAAATGCCACCATCACTCACAGAACTGAACGGAGACAAACTTCACCCTAGCCACTTCCAACACAGTGGAAAACAGATGTTCAGAGCAGGCAGAGACCCCAGGTCTTACTCTGACTTGGTTGCACCCCATTATGGTTTGAATGGGAAAGGCACCCTCCACCCAGCCCTGACTCACAGAACACTTGGTCCCCAAGCTGGTGAAACTGTTTGGGGTAAATGTGGACCCTTTACAACAAAATGGGTCACTGGGGCAGCAGATCTGCTAAGTTTCAGCTTGGCACTGTGTCCACCCACAGTCTGTTCCCTGATCTGCTATAATGTGAGCCAGCAGACTCCTGTGCCTGCTGCCACAGCCTTGAGACAACATCAACTTTATCACGCCTTGCATGCTTCCAAAGCAGGAGCTGAGAAAATCCTTGTTCCTGAAGATGCTTCAGTTCAGAATGTTCATTGCAGTAAGGAGGTGGACACCTCCAGCCCGGTCTCTAACAGAGATCACCCTGCGGCATGGACATTAGAAAGTTGCAAGTCATATCTACAGGGACAAAGATCCCACTAACAGAGAATTGGTGCTGAGCGGACCTTCTTGCTGTGTCAACACCAGGTGTGACCCAGAGGTGAGTCACACTCAGATGCATCACTAACATACACTAATGTTCTAGTGTGGTGTAATTTTCGTAGATTTACATGTAAAAGCCTAGGAATCACATACTCCATTCGATTATAATTACTATCTGACTCACAAATAAAGAATGCATGTTTATTAACTAACTTCTAAAACATTTTTCCCCTCAGCTTTTGGGAGAACTCCCTGGTAGGAGGACACTCTAAACCAGACCTAGACTGTGCCATTTCTAGGGCTTAAGGAAGTAGGGTCCGTATCTTGGGGTTACTGTTGATCAGTTGTGCTGACCTGGGGAAAGACCCTTCACCTCTCTGAGCCTTCAGTTTCTTCACAGAAAAGTGAGGCCAGCTGTCTCTGTGGCTCAGGCTTACTGTGGTGGTGGTTGCGGGGGGGGGGGGGGCGGAGGGTTATAGTAGACAGTCTTTACAAAATTCCAGGCACACTTCCCTGTAAGCTATAGGCACACACTAACAAGATTGTTACTATAATTCAGAAAAAAGTTCCCTGTGTCCAGCAAGAACACATGGGCTTTCTTGTTCCTCCCAGAATGCCTCCCATGTACAGACTGAATGTTCTCTGTCACCACCACCTTCTTCTCTGTCATGTTCCTTGAATAGAGAAACTATGGAAGTAGGGCTCTCCTTGGGAATCTGCCCTGATGGAAAAGGATGCTACAGAGTGATTCAGAACGGGAAGCTCTTAGGATAAGGCTGAGTGACTCAGGCAATGACTCTGAACACATCCCAGGAGCCGGCACCCAAGGACTCCCTTCATGTCTGTCTCCACTTAACACCTCGGCTAGAGCATGTGATAATGGCACTAGCGGGGCTTTATGTGACCGAGTAAATGAAAACCAGGTGCAGGTTGCTGTGTGTGAGACTGGATGGCCGAGCTTTGTCATTGCTGAAAGAACGACCAAGGGAAGGCTTGAAGGAAGTCAGCTAAAGCAGCAAGGCCAGCCAGTGTCCAGCTGCCTAGAGAATCCTGGGGGTGTAAGATTTCCAGGTGTGGGAGCTGGAAAGATGGCTTAGCAGATAGAAGCTATACGAGAATAAGGGTCTGAGTCCTGATCCCACCACCCATGTGGCAGGATGGGCACCCATAATCCCAGCACTGTACGGAGTTGCAATTGGGCAGATGGCTGGGGCTTGCTGGCTGCCAGGCTAGCTCCAGGCTCAGTGAGAAACAGACCCTGCTGGGAAGGAACAAAGCAGAGCATCTGATATCTTCTCTGGTATCCATCCACATGTGCATGCAGCCATGCTCATACGTGCACATATAACACATACATACACACAGAGAGACAGGGACAGACACAGAGAGAGATCCAGGCAGTGAATGTTAAAAGGACGAAGAGAATCAGCCATCCTCAAACATCAGCATTACTTATGAATCCCCTGAGAAGTGCAGGACCATGTGGGCTCCAGGCTGACTCCTGAGATTTGGATGGAGGAAGTCTGCCCTGAGAGTCTGCAATCTGCATTGCATGTTCATGGGTGTCTAAGTTAATCCTGCACAAGTGGTCCAGACCCACAAACACCAACAGACTCTCCCACAAAGCCTGTTTCTGTTGCTTTGTTTTCAAAGGGATGAACACAGTGAAGACAGTGGAGAAGCAGAACTTTAAGCCTTCAACTCAGTAAAATTTCAAGATAATTAATAGAGATTGGTTAGTTGCTAGAAAATGAAGGATTCATGAGCGCACCATAGATTGGGTGAAAAAAATAAATTACATTTAGATGATTTAGTATTTCTGAGATGAAATAAATCTAATGGCTGAGTGAAAGGCAAAAAGTAAACCTCTATCATCTGAAGTCATCCGCTATGTTACTATTTCAGCCACCCATTGTGTACAGGAAGCCTGGACCACCAACATCAAAAGGCATCGACTACATTCAAGAACACATACTAGGTAAAGGCACAACTGCATCTGAAAAGAAATGGCTATTACCAACCCACATAAATCCAGAGAAAGGTGTTTGCGGTCCAAGGTGACCTAATATTTTCGTAAATAACTCCAAAGATGGAGTGGGAATTATGTAAATCAAACCACAGACGATACAAAAATGGCAGGGACCGCAAGTCTGTGGAGAACGGAATTTAACTAGTGGGCAATGTCTTTAAATTTGCCTTTATTGAATCTTGTATATTGAAGTCACACGTTATTGTATCTGCTTATTGAGATTCGATGGGGCCAAATGCTGAGTGATTTATGGGAAGAAAGATAATCAAATGCCTCAGGAGAAAGAGTCTACACCTGGAGACCAGACCCAGAGTTGGGCAGATAGGAAGTGACGGGAAGTGGCTCGGTGTGTACAGAGCACTTGCGTATTCTCTGAAGATGGGGGTCATTCCAAGAGCTGGTATGTAAATCAAACAAGGAAACATCTATCCTTTGAACTACTTGGCCTTGATGCTGCTTCTGGCAGAAATGCTTCCAGACGGGAATTCAGAGCAGGATGATGGCACCAGGATTATGGAGTAAGACAGACTCCACAATCATCCAAGAATACAGAGTATGCAAGACCAAAATGCTGAGCATGCCGACTTGCTGGGGAAGGAGACACAAAAGACAAGGGGATGTGGCAGACAGAGCAGTTCCAGCTCTCATTAAGGACACACACAGCTGGAATGGTGGAGAAAGGGCGGCTAGTGGTAGCGCCTTCCCATGGGATGCTGAAGGAGGGTGACCAGACACCTCTCTAGTTAGGATGCATTAGAGATGATTAAAAGCATTTCTTGTCCAACTCAGGTGGGGGGGTGGGCTTCGTGACCTCTCCAAAGGTCACTTCTACCCCTAGGGATCACCTGTCTGAAGGGCACCAGATAAAAATAAAGTCCATTAATCACCAAGCTGTCACACAATGTCCTGAGAGAGCCAGAATAAAGAAGGGCAAACTGCAAGGGACCTTGCTTTGCAGAGGGAGGAAGAAGAAGGCGGTACATGTGTGGGCAGAGTCAAGGAAGCAGCTGCAGAGACTTCCGGAAAGCTGGTGCCATCCTGTGATGGGTCCTTCCAAGTCTTTCTTCAGGGGAAATGGGGAGGAAGTGACCCTATGGGGAGGGTAGCAGAAAACAGCCAAGGACACTAAGGGGTCCTAAACAAAGCTGGGGGATTGGAGGAGAGGATCTGCTGGAAGCGCAGAGCAGGAGTTAGGAGGAAGGAGGATGATCTAAAGGCTCTGTGCAGAAGAGGGCCAGGAGTCAGGCAAGGAGCGAGCCAAGAGCCAGGCTAAGAGGAGAGCCAGAAGCTCTCCTTGGAATGCCACAAAAATTCTAGAAACAGGGCCAGAGAGTCAGCTTAGCTGGTAAGTGCATTTACCACTAAGCCTGATGACCTGAGTTTAATCCCTGGAACCCACAGGGGGAAAGAAAGAACCAACTCCTATAAGTTGTCCCCTGCCCTCCACACAAGCCATTGTATATGCGCATCCCAGGCACAGACATACAATCCATCGCCCATCAACGCAATAAGACATTTTTCTGAAGTTACAGAAGTAGAGTAAAAAGTTAATCCCACTATCTAAAGCAGCAGAAAAATCACATAATGGGAAACATAGCTTTTTAAAAGAGAAACAGAGTAGTTACATCTCAGCTTCAAAGCAACTGCTGGCACTGTTATTGGGGTGCCGTACACAGCTGGAAATCCTACCCTCTGCCCAATCTCCCAAGGACCAGCATGCTTGGACTGTTCACATATCAGAGCCCAAGTAAATACCATTGGGAAGTAAGACCCAGACCGAAGCAGGTGCTTTCTGCCAAAAGCCACCAGGCCCCAACTTCCTGGAACACAGTTGCTTAGGGTGGCAACACGACCTGCAGACATCTCGGGAATGCCATCTGCATGGGGTAATAAGCAGCCAAGCGAACACCATGGAGTTTGAGTTCTGGCAAAATGTTATCCCACCAGAAATCATCTCCACAGGGCACAGACTATCTTGAAATCAAGAGGCCAGTGAGGGGACAGGGGAAAGGCACCACCTTATGTACTATCCCCTGGCTTTCTTTGTCTTCACAGAGCTTCAGGATCTGACAAGATGGAGAGACACCCAGAGGGACCACCATGCCAGGCCCTGCCTTGTCTAGCGTCCTGCTGTTCTCGGAGCAGCCTGGTCCCAGTGGCCAAGCTCTGGGTTTCGATAGCAGATGAGAGGGGAAAGGAAGATCCCTAGGCTTGTGCTATTGATGGCTAGTCTTGCCATGGAGTAAGCAAAAGGTCCCAATAGAGTGACAGTCAACAGGGCACGGCTGTGGAACCTACCACACCATACCCTGGCATGAGAGGATAAAGAAAGCTACTGCCTTCTTGGTGACCACAGCCCCTCTTTGTCCCCCTCCCTTGGCCTCTACCCCCCCTTCTAAACTCAGACTCTAACCCAGGAGCCAGGCAACCACTCTTCCAGTGATATTTCTAAATCAGGAAAGGAAGGGTGGAGATGAATCGAGGGCCATTTTTCAAGCCATCGTCATAGAAAGATTCATTACCAGTCCTGCCTAGGACAGGAGAGAAGGAGAGAGAAATGGAATTAGAGGGAAACAAATGGAAGTGACAGGAGCCAGTCACCTTTGACAGAGAGTTTAGGGTAACACTTTTGTTTGTGATTCTTAACTGGAGAAAGATGTGGAGGATGAGTCTAGAAAGAGACAGAGAACATGGGAGAACATAGGTGGTGAGCCAGAAAGGAGACCTGGCATCCTGGAGGGCCAGACTGTCCACGGTGCCCAGAGCCCTGCCACAGCAGTGACAACAGGAGGGAATGTGACCACACAGAGCTGGAAGCAGAAAAGCCTGGTGCAGCCCAGAGCTGCCAAGGCAACGTAGGAAGACTGGCTGGCACAGCACGCAAGATACTCACTGTCACACACGTAGGGTTTGTCATGGTCTTCCTGAGAAGCAGCATCATGCCTCCTCCTGCCGCCTGCAGAGCCACGAGCCTGAGGAGACATTAAGTATGAGACACTTGTTACCACAGCCACTCAGCTCATGGGCATACACTCTTGAGGGCCCGTGTGAACCACCTGCATCACAGCCCCTGTTCCCATGCCAACCCTGCTTTACAAGCTAGTCAACAGAGACCCAGGGGATTGGGTAACTTGTCCCAAATCACTCAGCTACTTACCTGGCTCATCCTATTATTTTCATAACAAGTCCAAGAAGGAGGTTTATAATAGTGGTTCCCTTGTATAGGAGAAGGGACTGAGGCAACAGAGAGGTGGAATAACTTCCCCAGGTTCATTCATCTACCAAATGCAGAATAGAATAGCCAGAATAGAAACAGGACATGTGACTGAAAGGGGATAGCCTGGCTCAACTATGAAAATCTTCAGTTAGGGGCATTATTCTGGTGGGGGCATGGGAGTGGGGAGCAATCTAGAATATGTAGGGAAAACAAGGGGTTACATCTTTAAAGGTTTCACTTGTCCTGGGCACCCTTCTTCCCGCCCCTCTTGGTTTCTGGGCTACCCAGAGGCAAACTACTTTGTGCAACCATATACTCTCACCATCATGAGGGTATGACTCCCCACAGACCCACAGCAAGGGAGAAAGCCAACTCTGGCTGACCCCTCTGAAGCCGTGAGCCAAAATAAAATCCCACTCTCTCCAGGGCTTTCCCACAGCAAGTCTAACTGATGTAGTTCCATATCCGTCAAATATGGGGCCTCTATTCTTCTACCACCCAGCACCTCTCTACTTCACTGACAGTTTAGAATATGCCACGCTGCTTGCTGTGCATGCTGGTCACCTGATGAGCATCCTGGGAGTGGGGGATGGGGAGTAAACCATGCTGCCTCCTCCACCGTGTTTGACCTTCACAGTAGGGCTAGGCTGCAGGCAGGGCTCCTGTACGTGGTCAACCTCAGGCCTCCAGATGGGGACTAGACCTTAACCTTCAAGGTCAAATAGAGCTGGAGTCCTGATACCTACCAGAGCCCCGCGTGGCTCCCAGGGGTGGGTCATGTGACCAGCGGGGACTTGCAGAAGAAAAGAGACTTCAGGGGTAACAGAGACTAGCCTGAGAGGCTGCCAACAGCTCTGCATCCCAAAACAGCGGCTACCAGAAAACAGCAAGGCCTTCCTGTGGCACCTTAGCCTCCTCTGGGTCAGGCATTGCTAGTGGGTAGCAGTAAACTTCCAGCCATGGAAAGGACTGGCTGCAGTCTTCAGGGACAGGGAGGAAGGTCATCAGGAGAGAAACACAACAGGACAGAGGTCTGGAGTGCCGACCCAGGATCTGCTCTAGAGAAGTGGGCCCAAGGATTCACGGTGGGAAGGCCTGGGATGGGTTCTTCCACACATATACACACTCACAAATGTAAGTGTTCCCATCTTTCTGGGGACTTCCCAGGAGACAGGCCCACTCTCCAGACCTGTGGCACTCGTTCTCAAAATACACACACTTCACAATCAACTCCACCTGCCAAGCTATCACTATCTTCTCCTCAGCTTGTCTTTTTGGAAAAGAAAAAAAAAATGAAATTCCACCTCCCTCCTCCTCGCTACCTCCCTAGCCTAGCCCCTGCTATAGATAATCAATAGGAATTACTCTCCTCCTTTCCCTCCTCCTCTTCCTCCCCATGCCCTTGTTAGGTAGAACTAACCCCCAGAGGAGCTGCAAACTCTGGCCATCACCCTGAGGCACTGACAGACACTGTGTCTAGGATGCTGAAGGTGGTCACCTTAGGGCCCTGGCCCTCCCCCACACCTCCTCAGTGATGCCAGAGACAGCTTGACATGCACAGCCGGCAGCCCTGCCACAGCCTCCTGGAGCAGGTAAAACTAAGTCAGGCAGAATGATGAGGCCACAGCAAATGCCAGAAGGGGCTCTATAAGACTGGCCACGTGTCAAGGCAGGAGAGGAAGGAAGAACAGGAGCACCTGGAGCTTCTGAGGGAGACAGCAGAGAGAAAGAACAGTGCTGTTGGGAGCCAGGCTCCCTCCTGCTGCTGCTGGGCTGACCAGCAGAGAGGCTGCATGCTCCCATGCTCCCCATGCATTGGTCCTGCCCAACAGAAATAAGGGCCATAGTGCATCTGAGGCGATGCATATGGGGTTTTCCTAGGGCAATGGGATTCTTCATCTCCTGGAAGATGCAAGCTTGTCAACTCAGAAACCTATGTGTCTTGTTCAAATGCCACTTCCTCCAAGAAGCCCTCCCTAGCCCACTGGTGTCCACTTGCTTCATTCTTTTTTCACTTCTGCTTTGTCTGGTCACAGCATTGTCATTATCCAACACTACATGGACATGTGTTAGTTCATTCGTTGATGTTTTTTTTTTTTAATTTGTCCCATGACAGGTAGAGTCCTGTCTGGACCACCACTATTCCTGGAACCAAGTACATTCACTCCTTAAACGGTTGCCAGATCATTACATCAATCCATCAGGCCATTGTTGGGTTGACCATTCTTCTTTGTCTTCCTCATCTGTATCCCAGTGCCTAAAGGACATTAGCTGATCCTGAACTCTCCAGGAAAGCTCCCGGCTGGGGCTCTACCTCCCTACTGCCCAGCCTGACCCATCCTGCATGACCACCTGCCCAAAAGGAATGAGAAGTGGGAGCTTGAGGTCTTCCCTTGCCAGCTATGACACACTTACACAGCCGATGGCAGCCCTACGGCCAACCCAACAGTCTCATGAACTCATGCTGTGTCTACATCTTTGCTTTCGCGGTTTCTTTTATGGTCACCTCCACCATGTCATCCACCTCCCAAAATCCTCCTGACGCACTGCAGAGTAAGATAGCTTTGTCTTGAAGTCTGATGGGCCTAGACTGCACTTGGCTGTATTTGTCAGATGTTCGTTACTGTAAAAAAAGCCTGAGGTAGAGACTTTGGTTTATTTTGGTTCATAGATCTGGAGATGCAGCTTGTAGGGGACTCATCTGGTGATACCCTTCTTGCTACCAAAATCCATAGATGAAACAGGGAGAGCGCATGTGTTTCTCTTTCACCCCTTCTCCCTCTTCTTATTGACCCCAGAAACCCATCAGAAAGCTTGACCCTGTCCTTATCTAATAATCCTAGTCATTTTCCAAAGGCTCCTTCTAAATGCTACAGCCATCCAATTTCTGACTTCTCAACATCTCCCAGCGGACTTTAAATGTCAGCACACGAATTCTCATGGACATTCAAGCCATATCCAAACAACAGATAGCACCAGCTGAGTGTCATAGAAACAGCTACCCCTCTGAGCCTTAGCTTACTTATAAAATGGGCAACCGCAGGCCAGATGTGTTGGTATATATCTGTTACCTCAGCACTCAGGAGACAGGGGCAGAAGGAATACTGCAGGTTTAAACCAGCCTGGTCTACACAGAAAGTTCCAAGGCTACTTACAAAGACTGTGTCTCAATCAATACATACATAAGTAAGTGGATAAATAAACAGACACAGAAACACCCCTGCAGCACAGTTGCTGAGATGGGTAGGGTTAGGAGTGGCAAGCCACAGGACATAGCATTAAGCCCATAGGAAGTGTTCAGTCAGTTGTTGACCCCTCCATGACTGCGTGGATCCTCTGGGCCTTCATGTTTGGTTAGCACGCCATGAGAAGTCCGCAGTCCTCTTACTGTATTTTGAGTCTTAGCAACTCCCCGATTTGAGTCTTGTTTCCTTGAGAGGAAAGATGGCATTCTATAGTTTATCATGAACCCTATCATTCTGCTGGGTATACAACACCAAGCTCTTCCACATATATTAGCTCAGGGGATTCTGGAAGAGTCCTGTGAGTTGGGACCAATCATGCTGCTGTCACTGTCGGTCAGTTGGTGCCAGTTCTGAAAGAGTCCATGACTTGCCCACAGTCCCAGAGCCAGTGGAAAGTGCAGGACAGGTTTCTAGACACTGATATAGAACCCTTTGAACCTTACCCTCCAAACGTGACCCATCCTCCCTCCCTGAGGATGCTCATCTTTCCACTCACATACTGCGGACCATGGCAGGCAGGACTTCCCTGCCTTACCAACCATAAGTGGGAAGGCTCAGGGACAGTCAACTAATTGCTATCCCAAGCCTATTTTAACTCCAACCTGGGTCACTAGGGTCTACCTTTAAGGGACTTGGAATTTGAGAGCAGTGACCTCTGTTGGTCACCTGGATTGTATGGTCTCATAAACTCAAGAGCTCTAGAGTCCTGTACACAGAGGAACTAGGAAACCCAGGTAACAGAGAGAAGAGAGAGGACGCAGAGGCCACAGACGGGGTCCTTATTCTCCTCGGTCCTGATTCCGTCACCTCCCTGCCCTTCTTGTGATCTGGATCTTCAAAGATCACTCACATTTGGGGCAATGACCCTAAGGTTTCAAATCTTTCTCATTTAAGCTTAAAGCCATTGAGCTTCCTATAACAGAGACCCAGAATGAAGAAAGACTCCAGCCAAGGGTAGTTAGTTTTTCTACTCAAGCTGCTCTTGAGTAGTAATCCAGGATGAGATTCAGGCTTCTTCTCCTATAGGCTGGAGACAATGGCTCCACAGTTAAGAGCATTTGCTGCTCTTCCAAAGGACCAGGGTTCAGTTCCCAGCACCCACAGCTGGCTTTACAACCAGGAGTTCTGAAGCCCTCTTCTGGCCTCTGAGGACACCTGTACTCATTGCACATGACCACTTAGGCATAATTAAAGATAAATATTTTTGACAAAAGCTATTCTCCTGGTGCCACTAAAAGACCAATTGCCTTTTCCATTCTTATTTTCTCACAAGCGTACGGCAGGGTTTTCCAGAGGCTACATGACATTTGACAGGGCCTTCAGTGTGCACTTGTATATTCATGAGCTACGTTCATAAGCTGGGTTTTGTCTTAATTTTGAATAGAGCACATCATTAGTGAGATTAATGCCACCTGTTATACTCAGAACAATAGCTTTGAGGGGTCGTCAGTATTTGTTAAGGGTGTAAAGAATTCCTGAGGCAGAGAGAGAAGGGGAGGGGACTGCTCAACTCCCTAGCCATTGAATGCATGGTCTTCAGACCAGCAACACCCAGGAGCTTATTATCATCCAGGCAAGAACTTAGCCCCCATACCCCAGAACTAGCACACCAGAATTTGCTCTTTGGCAACACCCCTGGTGTTAGGGAATATTTGATCACACTGTGAACCCTGAGTTCACATTTCTGTTAATTAAATAAAATTAACCTGGGGTCAGAAGGCTGTGTCAGCAACTAGAAAGTAATCAGAGCACCTCAGAGCGCATCCAGGATAGAGAGACACAGGAAGTGATACAGTGGGGTTTGGGGTGATGCAGGTTTTCCTGGTTTGGCGAAGCAGAAGCATGGATCTTCCTTGAATGCCAGCAAGGAGAAAGGGTTAGCTAGTTGCTGCTCAGCCTCTATGGGCCCACAGGTTCTCATCCCAGTCTTTTGACTCTCGAGTCTTATTTATAATTAGAATGATAGAGATTTAGTTAAAGCTACCTTTAGTGGCAACAACAGGGCCGGTGCCTGTGGAAGCAGAATTGTCACCAGGCTGCAGCCTGAGAGGCCAGGTTGTTGTCAGAGAAGCAGGCTGGTATAACTGTGGAGCTGCTGGCTGAGATAGCAGTAGATTAAGGTGCAGCCACTGTGCTGAAATTAAAACAACACCCTGGTGTCTTCGCTGGACCACTAGTGTACCAACGATTACTAATTTGATTGGCTGATAATACAAGGATTAGTCACAAGAACTTCATGAATTTTTTAGGTTAAAGTTGACATAGACACAATTATTAATTGTTGGGTTTGCACTGTCCTTACCCCTCAGAGAACATGTAGTATTGAGACTCAGAAAGTCAGCCACTTTGCCTACACTAGGCTTTATTGGGCATTCAGTTTGACTGTGTGCTATTATTCCCAGCTCGCTGACCCAGGTCACAGAAGTTACATGATCTATCCAAGGTGCAGCCAGTGGTAGAGCTAAGGCTGGCACTCCTGGGGTGGAAATTAAATAAGGGAAAACCCATCCAAGACTCACTACTGAAGGCCTGGCCCCCTCCGCGTGTCCAGAGCAGCTAGGGTCTTGTCAATGGTGCGTGGGAGGCTGGGCTCCTCCTGCCTTCCCAACAAGCTCCCGGGTGAGAATGAAGCTGTAGCCCAGACCACACAGGCAGATGTCAGGACCCAGTGTGGTTGCTCCAGTGGCCAGAAAGTTCCAGCAGCAACTGCACACCCATGTAAAGGCTCAGAGCTGTAGGCGAGGCAGCTTCCCACCCTTGTTCAGCCCAGAGACTCGCTCACAACACCCCCTGCTTCCTCCATGGCTCTCAGCATGGTGACATGGCCGCAATGTCACTCACTGTATTACACAGGAGCTATTGGCTGTCACTCAGTCGTGAAGGTCAAACATGACTTTTCTCCTTGCTCTGCTCATTCAGTTCATTCACTCAGCCTACACATGCAGGGTCCCGGGCCAGGCAGGACTCAGTAGGAAAAGCATAGACTTGTCTTCAAATTCTTTCTTTCTGACCAGATTGAGCAACATTGAGCAAGCTGCTTAACCTTTCTAGAATACCAAGCCACACTTGTGCTGCCACATTTTCTAGGAGTTGCTTTTCTGAAAGGGATGAGATGAGCTAGCTAGGAGTGTAGCTCAGTGGTTAGCAACCAGTTAACACATTTAAACCTGGGCTCAGCCACCAGCATCCCAAAGCCAACAAAAATAAAAATAAAGTGAGGGGCGTGCTCTAATCTTAATAACATTTTAACCAGGCATAACAAAAGACATTATTGTTAAAAACATAAAAATTAACAATGAGGTGTTCTGAATTCTTTTCGTCATTCTAAGACATCAGAATGTAGTGCATATTTTATATTAACAGCACCTTCCAATCTGGACTAGCATGTGCTAGGGAGCCGTGTGCAGCCAGCGGCTGCTGCAATGCACTGTCGGAAATGGAGAATGCAGAACATAAAGCCCCCAGAACAGCATCATGGTTCTCTATAGTGGGCTCATTCAGGACCCCTTGACTCTGTCTGGATTGGAGTGCATATAAGGGCCAGGGGGTGCTGTCACTCCTGACACTGCCATGGAAAAGACAGCCAAGCCCTACTTGCTAATGACAATTTCCATCTTCAACAGTCATGCCAGGAGTACCAGGACCATGTCCCACAATGTACTCTTCAAAGTCTGGCAGGAGCAGGAAAGGGCTGGAAGCAGGTTGGGAGGTACACAGCTCTTGGCATTCACAACAGGCGCAGCAACTCCATGCCCCTATGCCTCATTCAATGATGGAATAGACGGGTTTTTTATTACTGCTGGGTACACACACCACAGTGAAATAATATGACCAAACAAGCTCATCCACAGCTGCAGAGAACCAATAAGTGAAACCCTGGTGAGGAGCATTGTAGGAGAGAGACTGGGCTGCGACAGCCATTCTGATCAGTCTGAACACTGCTAAAGGCAGAACAGCATGCAACATACACACCTGAAGTCATAAGAAGTACATATCACCACCCAGGAAGGATGTGAACCCCTCAGAGTAGACACACGCAGACACACAGAGACCCTGGATCTAGTCAAATCTCCAAGCAACCGTAGTGCTCCTTGACCCACAGAGAACATGATCCAAGATGCCCCGTGGATTCCTGAACCCCAGAGAGCATTATATGAGCCCTATAATTCAATGCCTTATCCATCTTAACTAAGTATTTATCATGTACCATGACCCCCAACTCCTGTTCTTCTGGGGCGAAAGAGCAAATGTAGCACAAATTCCTTTCTCCTTCACAGCTTCACAGGGAGAAGGGTCATTCCTACTATAGAGTTTACCAGTCTGAGCATATAACACTTTCCTCAAAACGTAAGAAGAGAACTTTTGCTCTTTTACTTCAAGGAAAGTGTTATATATAGAGAGAGGACACAGTGGGCAAGTGTGGTTAGTAGGCATTAGAACGAGGAACATTTGTGCCTTGTATAAAAGTGCCTAACAGAGGTACCCACAGGGCTATACAATGAAATGTATAGGATCTACTCTCAAATACTCTAGTGGGAAACAAGCACATAAACCAACAAATAATAAGTAGGAGAAATGAATGCATTTGACAAAATGGTGGAAATACTGGTAACTGATGAAGATGGTAGCAGCCTGATTAAACTGCACCATCCGATAGCCGGCCTGCCCAGATCAAGAACTGAGGCTCTTATCAACAGTGGGAGCATGTTAGCGCACAGTGTAGCCAGTACTAGACAACATGGAACAATCACCTGGGAAGGTGTTTATACTATAGCCCAAGGCCTGATCCCAGACCTAATAACTGAATACGGGGGGGGGGGCTGGAGAGATGGCTTAGAGGTTAAGAGCACTGACTGCTCTTCCAGAGGACCTGAGTTCAATTCCCAGCAACCACATGGTGGCTCACAGCCATCTGTAATGAGATCTGATGCCCTCTCCTGGCCAGCAGGCATACAGACAGACAGAACACTGTATACATAATAAATAAATAAATCTAAAAAAATAATAACTGAATACGGGCCCTGGGTGCCTAATTTCAATAGATCCTCTCTGTGGCACTACTGTCTACACAATACAGGCTTATGGTAACTATCAGTGGGCCCAAACCCACAGGGTCCACAGGACTGACTTCTCACCCATAGGTAGGGATGGTCCTACCTAGAGCTGATAGGAGCTAGACCCTTGAGCCCTCAAAAGTGTACTCTCCAGTGAAGAGCCATAGTCCTCCCCTGGAGGTCCCCCTGCACCCAGTTGTCATGATGCCCTTGGATATCACTGGAGGTGATCACAGAACACTTTCCTGAACCAGACCCCAGAGAATCAAATAGAACTTCTGAAGACATGATCTTGGTCACTCCCTTCCCCTTAGGAACTAGCCAGGATTTTCTTTCTCCCCATCAGGGTCTCTCTGCCATTTCCACCTCTGACCCCTTCCTTGTTCATTTCAGGGCCACATGCCTCTAACATTCATGCAAAATCCATTCAGGGGACACAGCTTGCCTCCTTCCCTAACTGGCTTCTGCTCTCTCTGCCCAGGGAAGCATGTCCCAGGGCAGGTGTCCTGATTCTATCATTCTGGAAAAAACTCTAGAAACAGCAGGGCAAGACCTCCTTTCATAATGGGGTCTCAGAAAACTCTCCTCACCCTCTGCTCTCCCAAGCCAAAGACCCTCAGAGAGACCTCTGCTGCCTCTCCTCCCTCTTGCCGGCTCTGAACTTTCCAGTCATGCCCAGCCTGGGCTCCCTTAGCGTCTTCCTCATCTCCAAGCAAGGCCATGAGGTGTGTCTCTCCAGGTATGGAGGGGACTAGAATCAACCCCAGCGGGACTGAAAGCTTGGCCTTCTGAACTCCTCCCTCACACACACACACACACACACACACACACACACACTTACCCGTCCTCTGGTCCTGTTCTTGCGCTTGGGAATGTCCTCTTCCAAATCTTCCTCTTCATTCCCTTCTTCTACATTTTCGTCATTTTCCAAAACCCTCTAAAATGACAAGAAAATCAAAGACAAGACTTGAGAGATGAATTGCCACGGCAGGGAGAACCATCAAAGGGTGCGTTGGGGTATTCTGGGGTTTTGTTCTTCAGCAAAGCAGGGATGCTACCACTGACAAGTGGGAAGTCTCTTTGCAGCTAGTACTCCTTCAAACCCTCAGGCCCCTTCCAACCAAATCTTGCCAGAACACTGGCCTTTCTCAACTCGTTTTAGCCCCCACTCCCTAGGCAAAAGCCTAAGAATGCTTTTCTACATGGGACCAAGTTGCCTTATCAAAATGGCATGTTCTTTTATTCCTGAAAGGCCACCTGAGAACATAAAAGAGCCATTTCTCCTTTCTCTACCTTTGTGAAACTCTGGCCCTGCTTGATGAAAGCAAGGAACTTCCTGTCTAACTGGCCAAGATACAGCCTGAATATGCTGCCTATAGTGATCTACTGTGGAGTTGTTTTGAAGAAAAATAAATCTTCCTCAGGGTGTTAGTGGCACAGGCCTAGTAATCGCAGCACGAGAGGAACAGGAGTTCAAGGCCGCCCCCACCCAGTTCCATAGAAATCTAAGGCCAGCCACGATCACGTGTGAGGCTCTGTGGGGGGGGGTGTGGGGGGGGAGAAGAATAAATAGATTTTCGGCACAGCCCATGACTTACAATAAAGCTTTAAGTTTATAAATTCAAATGAGGCCCTCTAACAGCCCTCAGATCACGGCAGCTTACGAGAGCCAGTTTCCATAACTGCATAAACTAAGGCTGACAACAGTTTTGACGCTCACAGTCATCCAGCAAAGCCAGGACCAGAGCAAGGTCAGCAAGGCGAGCTTCGCTGCCCACTCCTTCCCCAGCCCTCGCTACTGAGACTCCTCAGGGGCCTTGCAACAGACACTCAGGTAGAACCTGAACACTTCATTCCCTCCACAAAAGGAAAAGAGGGAGGCAGGAAATACACCTCCAGGTCAAAGGTGAGGTAAAGGAGCAGAGAGGACCCAGTCTACCCAGGAGCAGGATAGGAAGAAACGGTCTTGGAGCCCAGTCGAGTCCATGTCAGGGACCCACAAGGTAGGAAGAGCTTTTCGTGAACTCACATATGTGGCTTTGAACAATACAGTGTTTTATGCCTCTTCTTATTCATCTAAAAGCTAGCAGTTCTTTGACTCTACAAGCATGTGTCCAACTCTGACTACGTGTAGGCACTATGCCAAGCTAAAAACAAATGGCTACAGTCCTGGCCTCAAGCAGACCTTAAAGCATGCTAAAAGGAAGATGTTTAAATAACAACCCCCCACTGCTGAAATGATTGCGAGAGAGAAGTTCAGGGTGCTGTGGAAGGGTGCTCCTAGGGAGCTTGACCCAACCTGAAGGTCCAAGGAGGCTTTGCTGAGACTGGGACAACAAGCAAGCATGGGGAAGAGGAGCAGAGAATGGAGGAGAGCAGCTCAGACTCACTTCCAGCTTGACAGACAGGCTCTGTGTGTGAATGAGGTTCTGGACCGGCAAGAACTGGTGAAGCAGTTAGAGGACGATGGCTTGTTCAGTGGGAAGAAAGATTATGGCATGAATAGTGCCCAATGGTTTGGGGAAAGGTGGCAAAAGTGAAGCCAGGGAGCTAGCAGAGTCATATGGCACAGGGTTACAGCTTGTGGTGGTGGTGGTGGTGGTGGTGGTGAATCCCACAAAGTATAAAAAGGTGTGGAAAGTGGTATGCACTGCCCATACCATCTGATGTCACCATTACTGCTCAAACGACCTCTGGGACAACACCTCTGTAACTTATCTTTAATACAGGAAGTACAAGAGTAGCTATCAGAACACCCCACTCTAGTCACATCTTCTAGATTACTGCTGGTCACCCAGTCCTTCCAAAGGACATAAAACATGTCCCCTGACTTCTCCTCAGCGGCTGATAGCATAAAGTGGTTTGTGTGAGAATGGCCCCTGTAGGCTCATATATTTGGATGTTTGCTTCCTAGTTGGTTGAACTGTTTAGAGAGGATCAAGAGGTGTGGCCTAGTTGGAGGAAGTGTGTCACTGGAGGGTAGGTTTTAAGGTTTCAAAGCCCCATGTCAGCCCTGCCCCCCTCTCTGCCTGTGGATCAGGATGTGAGCTCTCAGTTACTCCTCCAGAACCATGCGTGCCTGCTGACACACTCCCTGACACGATGAGCATAGGCTAACCCTCTGAAACTGTAAGCAAGATCCCAGGTAAATGCTTCCTTCTAGAAGTAGCCTTGGTCATGATGTTTCTTCACAGAAATAGTAACCCCTACCTAAGACAGAGCACTCACATATAGCTCAGCCAACCTCAACATCAAAGAGAAATGTCCTTGTCTGCTGGACGTGGCCTCTGGTCCATAGCTGGGAGATGCTCACTAGGATCCAGAGCAAGCATCTTGACTTCCTGACCTTAAAATGGGATCACTAGTTAAGCCAGGCAAGGCCAGATCAGATGCTCTACTACCTTGGGTAAAAATCATGGGATGGATGCTAGGTACCACTGTGGGTACTGCTGTTGGCTGTATCTTACAAAACTCCCAGGTCTTGAACCCATTAAATCACAGCAAGTTCCAAGTGCTGGTACCTAAAGGCCATTGCCTCTGGCACCTCAGCACATTTCTGATACCCCTGTCATATTTCACAACAAGGAGTTTGTTTCACACAACATGGATTCTGGGATGGAAGGTAAAAAAAAAACAGGTAAAGGCCACCAGGCAGGTTCCTAAGTGTCTTATGGTCTCTTGGTTCGGGAACAATTTGATTTCTCCCTGAGGTTCCATCCTACTTGATATCAGCTTGTAACTCTAGACGCCTGCGTCTAAAACACCGGCCTCTTGAGACACTACCCCATGTGCTATCGTTTCCTGCTATGCAACCCTGAATCCAGAGGCCTAGCTACCAACTCATTCCATGGGAGGAAACAGGAGTTCCTAACAAATGAAACCTCTGCTGGGACTCAGGACGGGGAGTAGTAGTCAGGAGCTAGGAGTGAAAGATGGGGGAACATCCAACATAACTGACACCTCCCCCACCACCATGTCACCTACTGGCAGACATAGACATCTGAAAAACAGATACATTGAAAATACCTTTCCTTGCTATTACTCTAAATAGCCTTGATAGTAACGGTGACAATGATTTGTGCTTGTGTTTTTAACAGTAAAGAGGGAGAAAGAAACGAGGAAGAAAGGAGGAAGGGAGGGAAGGAGGGAAGGAGAGAGGGAGGAAGGTGGGAAGAGGGAGGAGGGGAGGGAAGGATCTCCTAACTGATCAGTTCCACCACTGCCCCTGCACTGTCTCCTCTCCATGCAGGGCAGGAAAGGGAAGAATCTTTATAAAATCTAAATTCACTGCCCTGGACAAAATCCTCCAATTGGCTTCCTTCTCATTTCACGTGAAGTCAAAAGAGCCACTATTAGGTCTCCTGAGGTCTAAAGGGGCTGGCTCCTGCCCACCTGTCCTGCCTCCCCACCCCCACCACTGTACTCTGACTACAGGGTCTTCTGTCAGTGGTCAGACAAGATGGACAAGATGGGCACTGACCTGTCTCAGAGCTGTCACCCGAGGGGTGGACTGTGGTTAAACCCATGTCCCTTAGGACACTGCCTAAACTCTGCCCCTCCTTCAACACCGCTTCCTCCTGCTGGCCTTCATTCATCCAGAACTGTAATTCTCTTATTTGTTCACTTGTTTTCCTAACTGCATGACACGCTCAGATTCAAGTGGCCACCAGCACCCCAGTCCCTGTTCAAAAGAAGCACTTCTATCAGTCAAATGCATACGTGAGTTGTTGAGTAAACGTGAACAGAAAAGAACACAGTCGATTTATTATCTATGCCATTTTGCAATGCAAAGTCAATAAGAACTGAAGTGGTTCATGGTTTACTTTCAGCTTCATGCAACCTGGACAGCACAGTTGCATGCTGTGCACTGGCGGCCACACTGCCAGCACCAAGGCTGATGCCATGATGACAATACAGTGACCCTGGACAGCACAGTCCCATGCTGTGCACTGGCAGCCAAGCTGTGCACTGGCATCACACTGCCAACACCAGGGCTGATGCCATGAGGGCGATCCAGTAGCAGCATGTCTCCTGGCCCAGAACCATGTGAAAGCAGCTCAGACTGGCGCCCAGCTTTACAATATGTCACTAGGTATCCGAGCTTCTGGGCACCGGCTCTGTACCAACCAATGATTCTGTCAAAATACACTAGTGAAGCGAAATACTAGCAACGGGGCAGCAGGGCATACAGAGATGACACGCTTCAAACTCTGCAAGTCCAAACACAGGGACTAATGCACAACTAGCTAAACACACAATGAAAAAAGTGAGAAGTGTCCCAAACACCTAAGTTTAAAAAGTCTGCTCTGGTTATGGAGGTTCAATGAGGAAAGCGACGCTGCTGGGGATGGGGGGGGGGGGCTGGGCCTAACAACTGAATGGAATCATAGGTGGAAGAAAACATGGACCAGAGGCTCAGAGGGAGACAGCTGAGGAAGGGGAGACGGAGTCTGAACACCAGCCTAAAGCAGAAAGGGGAAACCCAAGAAGCCCATGACTACCGCGCTAGATTTATTTAGTGGAAACAAAGAAATATTAGGAGGAGGTGATAGAGGCAGAACTGTGCTTTAGACTAAAGTAGCAAAGAAAGGCAAGTGGAACACAGGGAGGATCAGAATCAAGGTCCCCAGGCATCCACTCAAGCAGGCATTTTTTTGTGCACCTGCATCAAGCTGGGTTTGTGTGTTTGAGATGTGTTAGTGAGGAGGTAGTCAGAGGCCTCCTACCTTGGCGGGTTTACATTCCACCAGGAGAATAAACAATCACAAAAGATAAAATCCAAAGAATACTAAATAGTGATAAGCACATTATAAAAAGAAAAGAGAGAAGCAGAGTACAGGAACAAGGTGCAGGGTAAGGCATTAATCACAGTGGTCAGGGTACCCAAAGGTGAGACGAGAGCCCCTGTATGTCTTGGGAAGGACTTTCCACACAAAGCAAACAACCAGGGCATGTCCCATCTGAGAGAGGCAAGAGGCCCTTGTTTTCTCTCAGGTGTGAGCAGCCATAGGAAGTCCTCCATCCTCTCAGTGCTCAGCCCTAGAAGGATAGGAGCTGTGACATCATGAAAGTCATGGAGAAAGAGTCTGTGTGTGTTTGGTGACAGAAGCCAATCTGCAAGGGCTACCTGTGTAGCTAAACAGGGGGTGGGGAGAGACGGTTCTAGCTGGGGGCCGGGAGCAGAAGGGATGAGTGGCAGGACACAGTTGGTTCAGGGCAATAAAATGTATTACACTCTACTCGATGGATGCATAGCATTATCCATTTGTCCAAGCATGCTGCATGTGGCACGCCAAAAGTGAACACTAACATAAACGTGGATTCTGGGGGAGAAAGGTCATTGGGAGGCAGCTCACCGATGGAAACAAAGGCAGAGGGTGTTGATGATGAGAGAGGTTAAGCTTAGGGAGATAGGAAAGGTCAGAAACCCCTTCACTGTCCTCTCCAATTTGCTATAAGCCTAAAGATCTCAGGTTTTTAAAGAGATCTTGTTTTAAAGACTTTCCAGGGCATGAGTGGAGCAACCATTGAGAAAGCAATTAGACACCCAACTCAGGGACAAGGATGGGGTGATCAGGACGGCAAGAGGGATATGGACAATGGGCTACACTGATTCCTCCTAAAGACACTGCAGACAGGATTGTTGACGCCTGGGATGCTGAGTGTAAGCCAGACAGGAACATGGAAGATGACGCCAGAGTGGCTATGTCTAAACTAGTAAGGATCTCCTTGAGGGCTACAGCTGAGGAAAGAGAGGTGGGGGTAAATATATCAGGTGGTGGCAACTAAGTGGAGAAGATCTGATCACTCATCTTCCCACTGGAAGAGCAGAAGAAGGCAGATTCAGATTCGCCCAGCATCTTCACAAAAAGCCAACTCCATGCTGGCATGTGCAAGGTCTGAGTGTATCATAGTGAACACACCACAGTCCCTGACACACAAGTATTTACAGAGCAACAAAATGATATTTGTTATTATTACTATTATTAATGAAGATTTTAGTAAATTAGTGAACCAATAAAATTAAATATCAAATCTAACATAAAATGAATGAATATGAGATGCATGACATAAAATATAAAAATTTAATGTAGAACACAAATTAATCAAAATATAACTTAATTATATTTCATTGTTAATGCTATATCAGGATTAATTGATATTATTATAATGCTCTGTACTCCACAGAGTATTAGATAACAGGGATCTGGGCTACACCGAGAATGAGAAATGGTAGGTGCCCGCCATCACAGTGATCCTAAGAGCTTTACATGTGGTGTACACAGAGGATAGTGGGCACATGAGGGCCGAAGCAACTGTCCCTGCCTGAGGGGGTGACTAGACTGGCTTCAGAGGATGGCTAGGTGGTACTGGGAGGGGCTGAGGATCTGGTGAGTGGGAGTTCAGATTGGGGTGTAAGGATAGGGGCAGAGGTGAGGCAGGGACCCCAACTCTTGAGTCTAAATGATGGGCTGCTTATTCCACAAAGGTAAGGACTCAGTCTATCTTGTTCCTGTTATGTCTTTGGGACTCAGCACAGTAGCTGGTGCTGAGAAGACTCAGCAGATATCTTTTGAGGACAGATACAGGGAAACCAGAGAACAGATTGGAGGGAATAATGATTCCCCCCTTCCGGGGGTGGAGGGATGCTTTCAATTCAAAAGAAGCTCTAAGCTTCCTGGTAGAGGTATCCAAGGACCTTGGGACACAGATGCAGCCCTGCCCCTAGAAGGCAGCGAGGCGCCAGGTGAGAATGTTCAGGGGCTCCCGTGGCGGGAACAGGGTACCTGTATTTCCTGGATGCTCTCCTCTTCTCTGGCATCCACCTTCTTCTCCACTCCCTCGCCACGAAGCAAGGCCTCCAGTGTGGTACTCTCAGAGGTGAAGCCATCTTTCTTCAGGGGCAGCTCTACTTCTGGAAGAACCAACACAGACAGACTGATCAGGCACCCAGAAGCCGGCGGGACTGGAAGGGTGATGTTTGGGAGAGTTCTTGGGTAGGACTCAAACAGCCTGTGCCATCGCCTCTTGACAAGCAGACCAGGGAACACAGGGGTTAGGTTCGACTTCTCCACCAGTGCAGAGTTCCAGAGAAGATCTCAGTCCTGCCCACTCCAGGGAGCAAGCTGAGGTAGAGCAGAGAGGGTGCCCTCTAGAGGTAGGAGCAGACTGCCTGAGTCTCAGCCTTGCTTTTGCCACTCTGAGGGTGTGATTTAGGGCAAGATGCTCAAGGAGTCTGGAGCCCATTTCTCCATCTATAATGAGGAATAACAGGGCCCAGGACCACAAGGCTTTTGAAAACATCCAAGCACACCAACAATGTCGGATTACTATTGTCTCCAAGACCCCCCCCCCTCCGGCCATGCTGGCTGCCCAGCTCTGCTTTGTTCCATAAAAAGCTATCAACCTCAGAGAGGCTGTTCTCATCAACTCAAGGAGAAGCAAAGGCCCCAAACCAGTGGAAAAAGAATGACAGGCATGTCCAACAGACCCGGGAGCAGCAGGGTCAGAGGCCATTCCCATGCACAGAGAAAACTATAGCAAGAGGTCCAGTGCTCCCAAACCTGAAGCAATCAGCAAAGTAGGGCGTTTTTCTACATCATTAGTAGCTATCCTGCTGGGCCTGCGAGTCAATGGGTGCTATAGGCAGACACAGAAAGTCCCAATCCCCTTAGTGCTCATGTGTTCCCAGCTTGGTTCCCAGGGTGGCACTATTAAGAGACGGAGAAACCTTTCAGAGAGGGGTACTGGTGGGAAATGCCCTGGTCTCTTCCTCCCTTCTCCCTTTCTAGCTATGAGACAAGCAGTTTGCTCCAGGTATACTCTACCATTGACATCTGGGGAAGCCCCAAAACTGAGTCTGCCTGGCCAGGGATTAGAATCTTGAAAACTGTCAGCCAAAGTAAACCATTCTCTTAGTAAGTTAATATCTCTTATAGTCACAGAAGGCCAGTAAAGCAAAGATAGGGCTGGAAGCAGTCTGCTTCTGAGAGAGACCAAAGAGAGCTTCTGACTCTTTCCCAGGTGCTCCCCAAGCCCTAGGTTCCCCAAACCTGAAATATTCCCCGAAACTCTTGACAGAGATTTCTAAATTTTAAAAAAAAAAACAGAAAACTATTTTAAAGGTAATAAGTGATATTTTGGTTTACTATATAATTTTCCTCCAATCTCTCCTTGATCCCAGACCTTACCTACACATATACACATGCGCACACACACATATATACATACATACATACATACATACATACATACGTGCGTGCATACACACACACACACACACACACACAAAAGATGCACACACACACACATAGAAGAGGGCCCATGGAGGGGTGGAATTAGATGTGTGGTCCCTGCCAACTAAGGTAGTCACAAGAACAACCAAGTGAAAGCAATCTCTCGTTCACATGGGAGAATCAAAGATCTAAAGTGCTCGTTGACAGAAGTGAGGAAGGACAAAGGGAGTCAATGCAGAATAGTGGTCGAGTCAGGGGAGCCATACCACTACTGTTCTAGAGAGATGGGGTGGGAGGGGTGGGGGATCCTTGCCAATGTCCCACACAGGGACTGGGACTTGAAGCATAGGCACTCAAAGCCTGGGAAACCCAGGAACTAGTGTGCAGCGCTGTCTCCTCCCATCTTCCATCTCCGCTCATACTGGCCAACTTCAAACCAGAGCCAGTGGGCAATGGGCTCAGCTGATGTGGCCCACCGAGGTCAGCTTTCTCCAAGGCACAGAGCACAATAAGGACAAGGGGATCTAGAAGGGCAAGTGGAAACAGGTGGCACCATCACAGCCTGCACCCCCAGGCTCTCTCCAGATGCCATGGAAATGCCACCTGCTGTGTTCATCGCCTCCACCAAAACACACAGGCTGACAGAAGGCCACTGCAGCATCCTTAAAACTGAAGACACATGCTGGGAGTGGCTAGCCCCCAGGGAAGTTGGAAGAGGTATCTGAGGTCTCTTTTGAGAACTTTCTTACAAAGAGAGAGAGAGAAAGGGGTGTATACCCATCAAGAACCATTATCTGGGTCAGCAAAATGGCTCTGTACACACACACACACACACACACACACACATATACACACACACACACAATTTTAAAAAACACAACCACTGGATCAATAAAACTTTACCACCATCTATTTGACCAATAAATGTCTATTGAGCACCTATCGTGTGACAACTAGAGACAAACGAGGTGACCAAATAATAGCAGAACTCTGTCTTTGGATACAGCTATAAAATGTTAAGTGTGGAATGAAGATGCAGTTATGAAGTAGCTCAGGTGCTAGGAAAGGAAAACGGTGAAGGGGCAGCTACTTTACCTCAGAGTCGGGGAAGACATGTGTGATGAAGTTACAATTAGGTTGAGTGTCAGCATCAACAGTGTGTTGTCATGAGCCCGCTGGGATGGTGTGTTATTACTCTTGAGTCAGAAATGTCCTCCAGATGCCTAATCCCAAATAATTAAGGTGTGTCGCCTTGTGCCCTGTCCTCAGCCAAACAGTTGGTCAGCATCCCTCAAACTTATAATAATTGTATGTACACACACACACATATGTATATATGAATTTATCTTTTAGCCTTCCTGACAATAAATATGTCCAATTTCCAGAATGGCACCATGTTTTTGAGAAGGAAATGTCCGGTCATCTAATCCAATTCAATCTCCTTTTATAAGTGAGCCACTCTAGCTTAGAGACGTTAACCTCACCAAGAGCAGGCAAGAAAGCCAACAGATGATCTTTCAAAACACGGTAAATATCACAAGAACCTGACTCATTATAACCTTGTGGGTAAATAACAAGCCCAGGCGACACCAGGATGGTGCTTTGGTGCCCTGGTGCACATGCGGAAGACATGGTGAAGCAGAAGCACCCAACATGCAGAAGTTAATATTGCCAGATGCCACTTAATCCTCATCACACTGCAGAATATAGCTGTGTCCCATTTTACAGATGAGACAGCTCAGCAGAGGGAGGTTAGAGCCTGTCACAGGACTGGAGAGGGGCGAAGTCCACCTAACCATGCTAACAGGGCCCTTCCAGCAGCCCCTTCTCTGTCCCTAAGAAGAAAGAAGGTTTCTTTCCAAAGCTCTGTGCATTCCCACTGCATTCCTAGACCCTCCCTGTGGTTTTCAGATTTCAGGATGAGAGGCACATCTCTGCCGAGGCTGCAGGCAGTTTTGCAGCATGGTGCCAAGCTCTGCAAGAAAAATCTCAAGAGCTCCCGAAACCAAACCCCCAACCCATGCAGAATTTCCCAAGGGCTGTGAACTCCCTCCTCCTGCCGTTCTTTCTTCCTCCCCTGCTAAACATGCCTCCATCTTGCTCCCCACCACTCCACTCAGTACTTGGTCCTCGTTAACTGGACTGGCTGGCATGCACAGGATAATAAGAACCAAGAGAGGAAACTGAAGTGAAGATGCAGTGGATTCCCAGCATGCAAAGGGCTCCAACAGCTAGCCAGTGACACCTGGGGTCCAGGCCCTCAGAAGGAAAGCAAAGTACAGAGAGACGGAGGGGCTTTACATCACATCGACTGAGTGGCATCACTCTTCCCTAATTGCCAAAGTATTTTATTTGCTGGTATAGTTTCATTTTCAAACAACCCTGAAATCAGACCCTAGGTAGTCTTGCCTGGGGCAGTTTCTTAACTTACATGGAGCGATACCGGTATGTACCTCATAATGTTAGTATAAGCATCAAACAAGGTAGGGGCTGGAGAGATGGCTCAGTGGTTAAGAGCACTGACTGCTCTTGCAGAGGACCTGAGTTCAATTCCCAGCACCCACAGAGCAGCTCACGACTGTCTGTAATCCAGCTCCAAGTATAATCCACCCTCACACAGACATACATGTAGGTAGAACTAATAATGATAACAGTAATAATAATAAGAAGAAAGCATTAAAAAAGAACAACATGGAGAAAAAAGAATCAAGCAAGGTAGCATGTATAAAACTCCAGAAAGATCCACCCCCAAACCTAGTGTGTGAAACATTGTGGGAATGAGGCATGTTGAGGGTTTTTTTTTTTTAATGTTTAAAACAAGTTCTCATATATGAGTGATACATGAGAAGAATGGGACAGTCTGAGTGTCCCACAAATGCTGTCAGTTATTATTACGAAAATTTATCACTAATGTTAATGGTCCAATAGAAATCCAATAAAAACTATTTGTATCATCCTAAATTTTCTAGTTGCCATATTTTTAAAAGCCAAGAAATGGATTCATATTTTCTCTATCCAAAAATACTACCATTTCAATATGAAATTAATATTTGAAAACTGGCGTGATGTTTTACATTGTTTTAGACCTCACTGGCATATATGTTCCCTTTATAACACATCTAAATTCAGACGAGGGCTCCAAAGCCACATGGTGCTAGTGGCAACCCCACTGGACAGAGCAGTTCTACAGTATTAAAAGAAATGCTTAGGGAGATTTTTGCTTTCAGTAAATGGACGGAATTTAAACGTGGTTTTTAATGTTGCCGGCTTAATGCCTGGTGGAGTACCATTCCATGAGCGGCATTCATGCTGACCTCTGGCAAACCCTGTTCACAAAGCATTGTGGGTAAGGCTTGGTTAGTCAAAATGAAAGGCTAACTTCACCCCCTCAGACAATCCTGCAGAGGGTACATTCTCTGCCTCTGAACCACAGGGGGCGTCCCAGGGCACATCAATGAGAAAGGTGACAGGTCCAAGCTCTCCCACAATGTCCATACAACACACACTCTGAGAGCCCTTGGGGATGTCACTGATTCAATTTTATTCTAAATGGCTCATCTGGTTATAGGATCCAGTGACCCTTTAAAAGGCTGCTCTTGTTTAACCTCACACAAAGTTGGGAGATCACATAATCCGACAGGAACCATCAAACATTTAACATCAAAAGAAAATGGACCAAAACACATACACACATAATTCATCTTTAAACCAGTCTGATTTTATACACACGGATACAAACCTATGGATCGTTACTCTCTCCAGAGTGGCAGCAGCTGTCACCCAAGCCAACCACCTCCCTGGGACCTGGAGGCAGCTCAGCCTCCACTTCTAATTGGGAACAGAGATACTCCTTGGGTGACTTCCAGCACGATCCATCACACCAGAGACAGCTTCTGTGCAAACCGAAGCAAATCGGTTTCCAAATAAGAAAAAAAACCTCTTAGACAAACAGGGATTGAAGCATAGGAAGTCAAAAAAGAAAAAAGAAAAAAAATGCCACAAATAAAAGCAGAAGAGAGGTAAGCACTATGGCTTCTCCCTAGGCTCCGGACAGGGCAGCCTTGCTCTCGGGTAGATCAAAGCCATAAGTCTCTGACACAGGTGCCATACGCTTGCCACCCAATGCACCAAAAGAAAAGCTTCCACTGGGCTGTGGAGCCGCTGAGCTCATTAACAGGATGCGGGTGAGATGAGTCTGAAAGTACGGCATGGGAGCAGAGTGAGTAATTAAATCCCAGGTCATTTAAAAATGCAAACGCCTTGGATGTCACAGGCTCCCTGAGCCTCTGACTTCTCCTTCATTATTAGGCTAAGGATGGAGGGCTGGGAACCAGCAAGTCATATATGGATTATAATAAAATACGCTGTATTTAGAAAAAAAACAGATTAAGACAGGTCTTCTTTGGGGAAATATACAAAGAGAGAAGCTGTCTGTTGGCTGTCGAGTTTGCAAGAGATAGCATCTTTCGGGAGGCTGGGCTCTGCCAACAGACAGGCTGCCCCAAGGGAAATTGTGGTGAAACACCCCGACAAGGCGCATCCATCCGTCTATCCATCATGGGCTCCTTCTGACACAGGGGCCTGGAGATAGAGTCATGGTACAGAAGGAGGCGGGGGAGCCCACAGACAACAGAGGGGAAAAAATCTCTTGCTAACGTGTGAGTGCTCAGGGGTTTTTTGTTGTCATGGTTGTTTTTTAATGTCTGTCTCTAGTTTTCTTTAAAAATACAAATGTGCCATTTTCTCTTCTGGGTGCTTATTATTTTGAGGTGTTAAGCTCATCACATGGCCTTGGATTTATACATCAACTTACACCAAGGAGCAAGGCCCTTAAAAAGCAGGATTTCGTTTATCCCCAGCAGACAACTCGCAGGCTCGTGGAGCAAGAGCGGGAACGATAGGGATAGGGACCAGAGACCTGATTTCCTACAAGAGTAGTGGCAGGTCTTGGGATCCATCTGTTCATTCCCTAGGAAGGCCTTTCCTTGGCTGCACTTGACTTCCTGGTTTATGACTCATAAAGCTCAAAATAAATGAAGTTCTCATTGAGGCCCTGTTCCCCGGGCTGCAGCCTACAGGCCCTGTTACAGCTTGTGTTAGAATCCCAGGAAATGCACACAACAGGAGAACCATCGTGTCTCCCCTCCCCCGCCCACCCATGGCCCCTGCTAAACCTGCCCACACTCCTCGAAGTAGACACCTTTAGGTAAGTAAGCTCTAGAATTTGAGATGCGTGCTACAGAGAAGCAATTCCCCAGACCTGAGGCACAAAGAAACATCCATGATATAAAGGAAGTCCCTATGAGGCCAGCCCATGGGATGAGTAAGTACTACCCGTGTCACAGGAAGAGCAAAGAGAGGCATCACGGTGGGAATAGCTGAGTGGAGAAGACATTCCCAAGGTGTGTGGCACCCATTGGAGAAGGTTACAAGGTGTCAGGTAGAGAGGATGAATGCATTCTGGAGATCGATGCAACGGGATGGAGGCGTGCTGACTGGCTATTAATAACGTATTGTGCTTAAAATTGATGAAGGAGTAGATCTGAGTGTTTTCACCACAAAAAAAAAAAAAACTATATGAGGTGATAGACATGTTCATTAGTCTTATCTAATCATTTTACAGTATCCACATATATCAAACATCAGATTGGATGGGAATGTGGCTCACTGTTAGAGCACTTGCCTACCATACCCAAAGACCTAGGTTCAATCTCCAGGTTCATACACACACAAACACACACACACATATGCATGCATGCATGCATATACACATAGAGAGAGCACAATTCCATAGTATCACACATATATATGGTACACACACATATATATGCAGATATATCTATATGTATATTTATCTGTATTTGAGTACACACAAACACATATACACAACTTCAAGTATAGCTTTATAAAGCTTGGAAAAGTTCTAACTAATTAGTTCAGGACTGGCGTCATAGCTCAGTTGGTAGAATGCTTGCCTAGCACGCATGAAGCCCTGGGCATGGATGTGGTTACACATACTTATAAAGACCTAGAGTTCAAGACCGTTCTTGGCTATGCAGCAAGTTCAAGGCCAGCTTTACACTACATGAGATCCTGCCTGCGAATAAGTAAAAAGCAGTTCAAAGAGGTTGAAACAACTGGTTCTCAGTTCTGCTACCCTAAACCACACTCGAATGCCTCATCTGTAAAACTGAGAAGACAAAGTCCTCCTCCCAGTGTTGCTAAGGACCAAATGAGATAGCAGCTATAAAAGGTCGGAGACCTGGAAATGGTCTAGAGTTGGGCTCTCTGCTTTCCTCCTCCCCTATCCTCCCTCTTCTTGTGCTCCTCAGCCCAAACTCCTTACCTTCCAACACTCCCAGGCCACCAGACATGGTGAGATCCAGCTTTCCCCAGAATAGGGGTGGCCCAGGGAGGAGGGAAGCAAACCAGGCCGAATCTGAAGCAGTTAAATGGAAAGAAGATGTGGAGCATGGACAGAGCTCCAAGCGGAGAGATAGGCCCTGCCCCAGTGCCAGGACAGGTAAAGCCTGCAGCTTTGGAGGAGACCGAGCAGCAGCACAGTAAAAGGTACCCTGCTTTGTTCATTTATTTGACAGACATGGCTGAGTACTTACTATGTACCAGGCTGTCCCAGGTGCTTGGGACACAGCTATGGATGAGGCAAAAATCCCCACCTTTGTGGAACTTACATTCTAGTTCATAAGAGACAACACGGGTGGGGAAGAATATAGGAACTGAGTAACGTCTACAGTCTGACATTTGGTAATTGGTGCTTTGGAGAAAAGACAGAGCAGGGCAGAGAAAGTGGCATGCAGGGGTGAGAGGAAGGCGGAGATACTTTTTAAACAGGGCCAAGAAATCATGGACCTGAAAGAGGAGTGAGAAGGAGCCTGTTTTGATGTCCACACAAAGACATCCCAGGCAGAGAGCCATTTGTGTATGTGCCCTGAAGCTGCCATTGCCTGGAACACACACACAGTGAGGCAGGGACTCACAGGAAGTCAGCTCACAGAGTTACAGGGACTTTAAAGTGTCACGTAGGTGGCAGCAAGAACACCAGCTTCCACCCCAAGTGTGATGGTAAGTCACAGAGGGTTTTGAGCAGAGTGGCAGGATGATGCCTATGTAGTAACAGAGTCGCTCTGAAAAGGGGTAGGGACAGAAATGGGGAGAGACCAGTTAGGAGGTTCTATACTGCACACAGAGCCCCAGGATAAACCTGTACTGGAAGGGAGCTGGCAGAACAGGGACAAAGCTCTATCCTTAGGGACCTTAGATTCTCCTTGTCAGACCCATCCAGATTACACTGAGAAGGAGTCCCCTGGTACCCAAGCAAGGGGGCTTCCTTACATAGCAAACCCGTCCCAAGGCCAGAAGATGTCCAATGCTAAGGGGACCAAGGTGTGAATCCTTATCTGGGAAAGCCCACAGAGCAATGTTTCTCCAAAAAGAAAGTAGACCAGCCTCCCCAGGGCAGAAGACCCGGGCAAACAGGCTTGCCCCAGCATACCGCGGGACAACAATGATAGTAAAAGTAGACAATGGGTCCTGCAGCCAGGTTCCTAGAGCCCTCCTCATATAGAAGATACTGAATGAGGCTTTGGGGGGAAACTCAGAAGTATAATGTGTTCCTGATCCAGACCAGACAGAGCACGACTTCCCTGCTGTGCAGCGATCTGTCTGCAGCAATCTCTTCACTGACACGGAGGAGTATTGCGGGGTTAGTGGAGGTCTCTGGGCTCACTCCACGGCATCTGGAGAGGCTACATCACTGTGTCTCCTCATGCTACCTCCTTACCATGTGGCCCTTCGACTGCTCCTACCATTATCCACATTTCACGCAAGAAAAATCAAGATCCAATCATCCAGGTAACTTGCCCAAGCTCCTAAAGCTACTGATTGGGGGAGACTGAACTTGAACCCAGGCCTTGGAATATCTAGTCAGTGGTTTTTCTCCAATAGATTATGAGGACAGGAAAGAGCACGGGAAAGGGGTCTACAAACTATGACTAAATAGAGGCCCAGGACAATGATGGAGCTGGACAGGAAGTTCAGCTCTGGGCCAAGACTTCTCCCCGCCCCTCAGCTTCCCTCTCTATGAAAGGACCTATGAGAGCTCAGTATCCTCTCCCAGCATCATTAAACAAATCTTTATCATCCTTCCACCATGCACCAGGCCTGGTACTGGCTGTTAGCAATGCAGGTGAAGAAAAGGATGGGTCCGAGCCCTGTACCTGTCAGTGAGAAGAGATGTAGGAGGTGGGTGGGGGTAATGACAGACTTAAGTGATTCTCAGGCTTATACTCCCCTTCTCTAAATGTGGCTCTCTAGCCCATCTATAAAACGCAGCTTTGGAAGCTACAGCAGCCATGTGGCTACCCTGCCCACCGCCAGCTGTAGGCCTGCATTCCTTGTTGGGAACACAAGTAGTGCCAAGGCTGCCTAAATTCTGCCAACCCCAGTTCTGCCCCTGGAGTCTCAGGGGAGCCCAGGAGCAGGTCCCAGGGACACATACAGTTGCAACATGAAGTGGGCTGGCGGCCTGCCCACCTCTCCCCAGCTCTCTTACTCCTGGGAGTAAGCATCACCGGGAGCAGAAGAGGCAGCCAATGCAGGCATCTGAGATGGCTGCAGGCTCTGACATGGCAGGGAAGAGATAAACGACAGGTCATTTCCCCTGATGCACTTGAAGGCATCCATTCTCCTGGCCACTCCATGCCCAGACACCCCCACACAGAGGCAGATAAACACTGACAGATGGGGGTGGGAGCCCATGTCCTTCTCCCTTGGAAGGACACAGCAGCATCTGTGGCAGACCCAGCAGAAGGTCACACTGGCCACTACTGGCTCACACCTACCTCCAGGCTTTCCTTGTCTCTTCTTCACTGTCCTCCCTTGTGCCCACCCCCCCATTCACCCCCCTGCTCATCCATCTAAGGAGTGCCTGGCAGAGGGGGAGGACTGGGGGGCACTGGAGCCCGCCGACAGCCCCATCAATCTCAACCTACATGCTTGGCACATCAGCGTTCCTTAAGCTGTTCCTGGACGGGAGGGTGTCGGAGGAGCCGGGGGAACTGTCTTGGGGAGAAGAGAAATCACATCAAGCATCAGAGAGCAAATGGTGGAAGAAGCCCAGAGACTATTAAAATGTGGGCCATGTACAAAGACAGTAGGGAACTAATTAAGATGCAGGATTTGCAAATGCTGGGGAAGTTGGCCATGGCCTGCTCCCATCTGTAGAGTTCTGGCAGTTCCGTGCAGAGGGGACAGCACCCTAGGCAGGCTCATGCCTCCTCATGGACCTTTCTGTTGAGGACACCCCTCTAAGGGTCTTTGTAACCGGCTTGTTGGCTGGCTTATAGCTTTCTCTGCTTGGGGGCATCCTGAGCTAGCCTCCTTCAGGGTTCCTGCCCTCCTGTCAGTTTCCCCATGTAGCCCAAGGAGGGAAGTAAGTATATCCTGCTCATTCATCCCCAGTCATTGAAAAGCTGCCCAAAACAAGAAAGCAAGGAGAAAGAACCAGAGCCCATTCCTGGCTGCCTTCCCTCCTGTTACCCTTGAAATTCAGCAAGGGAAGCAAAGAGCCTGCTGGTACCCCAGCATTGCAGGCCAGAGGCACTGACAGGGGCTCAGGTTGTCAAGGAGCGGGAGAGAATCAGATGCCCTGAGTCTGGGAGCACCAGATGAATGTGTGTGTCTGGTCCTGGGGAGTATGACACCAGTTCTGACCTGCTCCCTTTAGTGCCTCTTCTCGGCTTCACTACAGACCCTTGAGAAATTAACTTCCTAATCTGCTCCACAGTTTCCCAACCTCTAAAAGGAAGATAATATCTTCCAGAGACCACAGGGACCATAGGTCTAGAGTTGAAAGATTCTAAACTAGCTGAGCATTTAATCCAGAGGGATATTAAGGAAAAGTTTGTTACCAACCCTTTTCTTTCCTTCATACACACACAAAAAAAGTTAAAGGCTCCTTTTTGAATGAGCTTGTTTTCACACTATCTGCCCTTCTCCTCCTCAAGGACAGAGCTCAGTTCTTGGGGATGTGACTTCATGAGGCTTCTCACTAGCCCCAGATTTCCTGTTGTAGAAATTGTGACATCTCTACACGGCAAAACGCCTTGGGCTGCCTCTGTGACCACGTGCAAGCTACAGTGAACACTGCACTCGGCTGTAAGGCAGCTGAGAGAAATCGTGCTATGTCTGCTGTCCTTCAGACACCAGGCATGGGGGAGCCTGTGGGCCTTTTACTCAAGATAGATTGGAGCGGGGAATGGGAGAAGCCCAGAGGTCCAGGACAATATGGATGCCCTGAGACTCCAAAGAGTTCTTCCCAGCTTGCAGCCCCTTCCTACCCCACACCATACATTTGTCTTCCCAACAAGAAATAAATGTAGGAGGGATGACATATTCACAGTTGTCAGACTGAGGAGCCCCTCCATCCGGTTATAACTCTGGCCAGGAACAAATGACTTAATGGCAGCCAGTTGGGGCTCCTTTTGTCCCCACTCAGAGAGCCTCCTCATTGGAGATGAGCTGTGACCTTCAGGGAGTTTAGGGGAGCCAAGCCAGAACCTTCTCTAGACAGCCAAATGCAGCCTCCCTCCCTGTGTCCAGATCCAACTTTCTGACATCCCACCAAGCTCGGTCCAGACACAGGGACAGCCATCTCACATCCTCACATCTGCAGGGACCTCAGAGAGGACAGAAAGACAAACAGGAGGTTGGCATGATGCTCACTGTAGCCTGCCTTCCTTCTCTTCCATGTCATATCTGACATGGAGGATCCTCATGGCATGGGGCACGCAAGTAACCCTCAGTCCACACAGCCCAAGGTCCTCATCCCACAAGCAAAAAAGATGCTTCAGGATGGCAGCAACAGGGAGCCCAAGAGTCTTGAACACTGCCAGATTCCCAGGGCATGTCCAGGAGTGCCCGCCCCAGAAGTAGGAGAAGGTGGGTTGACTGCCTTCCAACAGAAACTCACTCTTATAATATCTGTATATTTAAAGAGATTCAGGTCAAGATTAATAAATCATTGAATTTTAGCAAGCTTTGTACAAATATATGTGATGCCACACAATTTGTTCTTCCTAGTTACTCATATATCTTTGATTTTCTTGAGTCATTTTTTAAACATTTGTGTGCATGTGTGTGTGTGCATGATGGGGGACACACATGTCGTGGTACAGATATGGAAGTCAGAGGACCGCTTTGTGGAGCTGGTTCTCTCCTTCCACCTTTACATGGGTTCTGAGCATCGAACTCAGGGCACCTAAATTGTACAGCAAGCACCAATTCAGCCACCTCATTGGCCTTTGAGTCACACTTTTAAGAGGCAAAATAATATTCCATTTTATGAATGCAATATGTAACTAGCGAGGCCACATCAAAGGGTTCTATAACACTTATTAAACTTTGCTTACTGTTATTATGAGCAATACCACAATAATTATATTTATATTTAAGCAAGTATGTTTGTAGTTTAGATAATATGTATCTAAAATTAAATGTCACCTACTATGTGTGGTAGTTGGGATAGGAGTGGTTCTCATAGTCTCTTTTATCTGAATTCTTGGTTCCCAGTTAGTAGAACTTTTTGGAAAGGTTGAGTAGAAATGTCCTCATTGGAAGTATACCTCTGTACCCATGTCAGGCCCAGTCTCTCTCTCTCTCTCTCTCTCTCTCTCTCTCTGTGTGTGTGTGTGTGTGTGTGTGTGTGTGTGTGTGTGTGTGTGTGTGTGTGTGTGTGTGTGTGTGTGTGTGTGTGTGTGTGTGTGTGTGTGTGTCTGTGCCTGTTACCTATAGATCAGGATGTAAAGCTCCCAGCTACTGCTCTAATGCCATGCATGTCTGTTTCACACCATGATGACCATGAACTAACCCGCTAAAAGTGTAAGCAAGTCCCCAGTTAAATGCCTTCCTTTGTAAGAGTTACCTATGTCATGAGTCCCTTCACAGCAATAGAATAGTAACTGAGACACTACACATGATAGATCACTAGCAACAGAATGCCTAGTCCAATGGGCGTGTGCTTTGTGGGTGCATGTGCATATGTTCATGTTCATGTGTGTATTTACGCACATCTGTGTATATATTTGCACAGGTATGTCAATGTACATTGCATATGTGTGCACATGGGTGTGGAGGCCAGAAGTCAATGTTGGTTTCTTCCTCAGTCACTCTCCATCTTATTTTTCCTCACCTTGTACTTTGCCCCAAAGTGCCTCTGCTCACTGAGGCCCATGCTAGAGGAATGTTCCTGAAACTTTGGCTCTTTTGAAAAACCCAAGTCTTAGAATGGGGAGTTAGCTCTAAAGTGCTTGCATGCAAACATGAGGATCTGAGTTTAATCCCCAGAATCTACATTTGCAAATAGATAAGCTCTAAAAGCTAGGCATGATTGCATGCCCTTGTAATACCAGCACTGGGGAGGCAGAACAAGAATTCTCAGGGGTTATTGGGCAGCCAGACCACCCGAATCAGCAAGCTCCAGGCCAATGAGAGATCCTGTCTTATAAAACAAGGTGGGTGGTTTCTTGAGGAATGTCACTCAAGCTTTGATATACATGGACACCCACATGAACACTCATACATACACTCATATACATGCAAACACACACACAAATCAAATGCCAGCCTGAGGCATCTCCAGGAAGATCGTGGCATGCTGCTTTGATGGTATTTCATCTGGGCCATTTCCAGGTGCCAGGCTAAGACCATTGACCCCAGGGCCAAGACCACTGCTGGGCATCTTTTCTCACCACTGCAAGGGGTTTGGGTGTCTGGTTTCACATGGCTTTACAGGAGATGTGATTTCACAAAGCAGGAACAAACATCTCTGAGAAGCACGTATGGTTTTAAAGTTTCTGATTCCCAACCTGGGCTGTTTACTGTCTCTCAGCACCTGAGCCCTGGCTAGAACAGGCCTCACAAGACAGAGCAGCTGTACCCATGGGGGATCAGGATACCCCTAAAGGCCCACACTCACCGAGCTCCTCTCTCCAGAGCAGGTCCTGCTCTAGCAGGTCCTGAGCATCTTTGGTCTGGGTCTTTCTCCCTAAAGTTGGTACAGTCACTTCCACCTCATGCTTGAAGCAGAGACTCTCTAAGTCTTTCCAAGAGTCACAGATACAGTCACTGTGTGCTGGAGGGAACTGCTACCAAAACCCGCCATCCCTGCCTTCTCCCTCAGCCGTCACGGCAGGCCAAGGATAGAGGCAGGTCTCCAGCACCTATAAACACTGCGGCTCCCACCCGACCATGGACAGGAAGCAGATGCTGGGTGGCCAGGATGCCCAATGTGAATATCTGCAGACAGACAAATCAAACCCTCAAAAATCACTTTTGCTTCAGTCCCACGAGCAGTGGTCCATGGCTTCTTAGATACATCATCCACACGGTAAACACCCTTGGCTCTGTCCACAGGTTGACTGCTCTCGCCTATGAAATAAGCTTAAAACACTGTTCCCCTCCATCCCTCCCTAAGCCCCTGTGTGAGGTAGGAGCTGGTATCTGCTGAATGGGAAAGCTTCGGAAAGGGCTTTGCCAAGCACTATGTCAATCAGAAGCCACTGCTGAGGAGGTGGTGACTCAGGCCCGTGGACGACAAGAATTTGTGGAGCAGACAAAAACCCAGCAAGCTCTTCAGGCCTCCCTAGGGTTTCTCTGCCCCAGCCGGGGAAGGGGACTGTCCTGCTAGGTGCTGAGTCTGGTACCTCCCTACGAGGAGAAGAGCATGCTATACACACCACAAGGCATACAGCTCTCACAGCAGTTTTGGGCACCCAGATTTACTGTACTGTGTAACGGTTTTTCATTTTTGGCTTAGGCTAGCCACTTATGACTGAAGGAGTAGAAGCTTTCTCTTGGTATGTTTGAATATTCAATACATATATTAATTTTATAATCATAAAGCAAACGTCTAAAGAGACCTCTCTGGAGTGTGAGGCAGCAGAAAAGCCCTGAACAGGGACTCAAGCAATTTGGATTCCCTGCTGGGCCCATAGGAAATTCCTGTGTGACTTTGAATGGGTTTCTTAACCTGGCTGGATTGCAATAAAATAAGACACTGGGGTTAATCATTCCTTTTATTCCTTTGAGCTAGATGTATTTGATTTTATGACATCCTCTGACAAGTAATCTTTTTCTTTTCTTTCATTTCTTTCTTACTTCTTAGCTGGGGTCTCATTGTGTATTGTTGACTGTCCTGAAACTCGCTCTGTAGATCAGGCTAGTTTCAAACTCATAGAGATCCACCTGCTTCTGCCTCTGGAGTGCTGAGATTAAAAGTGTGTGCCACCATGGCCAGTATATTTTTTCATTTTTGTTGTTGGTTTTTTTGTTGTTGTTGTTAGTTTGTTTGTTTGATTTAGACAGCCATGTAGTCCAAGCTGACCTAGAACTCACAAAAAAAAAAACAAAAAACAAAAAACAAAAACTCAGGCTGGCCTCAAACGTTGATTCCAGATGCTACCACTACCACTGCTGATGCTACTTGGGGTCACACTTTCTGTGTGGTCCTAGAACCACACTGACCGACACAGCTCCACTGGCTAATGTGTCTGTTATGTACTTGAAGTGTGGCTAGATCAAAATGAGACACGGCAGAGTGCCAAACACACACTGCCACTCACAAAGAAAATATGAGCGTAGAACAAAAACACCAAAGAACTTCCATCATCCCTAGACTGATGCATGCTGGGAGGGCAGTACTTGTGCTGACCTCGTGGTCCTGATCACACTGAGGAAGGTAGCTAGAAGTCCAGCCACTCATCTGTCATTTTCACCTGTCACCTTGACCCATTCACTGTGTAGAGTCCAAAGCAGAAGCCGCCATCCCAGCATTAAGGGGTTCCATTAGAAGTAAGGACGCCACACACTGAGTGGAGGGTGGAGGTGAGTTGACATTGGCATTGACTCGTCATGTTGCAACCCAGACACAGATGTGAAGACAGCCATGTGTCTGAAGTGTCACAGCTGGGTCAAAGCAAAGAAACCTACACCCCAGGGTTGAACTGGACAACCTGACTCTTGCACCCCCAAAGCAAGTTCCAGTTTTAACAAGCTAACCTTCCATTCCAGAAAGTCACACAGGGGGGTGTAGAAGGTGTCCTCAGGACACCCTTTCTTCTTTGGGAAACGTACCTGGGTCAAGGTATCTTTGTGGAGGCTACAAGGAAGAGAAGGAGCTGAACCAAAGCATTACTGTTTCTTGGGCTCTGGTGAGGGAGGGAAATCACTGAGAGCTGGCCCCTATGGCTGCTAGCTTTGCTTCTCAAGAGTGATAAGAGGGACAAAAAGACATTTCCTCCAATGTCCAGGGAAACTTAGAGGCCAACAGGACGTGTACTGACACGGAATGAGCACATGCATATCTCTGTGTGCCACACGGGTACCAGGCTTCTGCCAGAAACACATTCTGTTGGGTTTATTATTATTTTGTTTTTATTTTATTATTATTTATTTATTATTGTTTTGTTCTGCTTTTTCTTGCAGTATAAGGGTTGAACTCCAGGCCTTGCCCATACTAAGCAAACTCTGCTACTGAGCTACAACCCTGAGGCCAAGAAACTCGCCATGTGGACACAAGAGCAATAAGTCTTGCCTTGGGGAGCTCAGGCCTCCTCACCTCTGCCACTGGCCCAACTGAGCCCCATAGGGCACTCACCAGGCTTTATTTCCAGGAGTCGCAGCTTTGGGTCTTCTGGCGGGTGCAATCGTCGTTTCTTGCGCCAGCAGCGGGCAGGGTACGTGTACAGCTGGCCCGGGGCAAGGCCTGTGGAAAGACACAATGTAAAGGGAAAAGGCTATAGACCAGAAAGGACATCATAGACTACACTGCCTAACCTGTCACTCACAGTGAGAGACAAGTAGAGCCCAGAGAGGTGAAGTAACATGTTAGTGTCTCCCAGTTGGTCACAGTCCAGCCAAGGTATAATTAGTGTGTCATCCCAGACCTCTCCTCCATCTATTCCATCATAATGCTCAGCAGGCCCCTTGCCAGGCAGAGCAACCACCTTTTGTAAAAAGGTATCATCTGGCCTACAGAGACTTGTAAACCACCAGGCTTGCAAGGCAGTGGCCCTGCAGTAACTATCCTTCTGTCCAGGACCAAGATAAACAAGCTCCCTTCAGAGAGGAACAACAGAAGCCAGTGAACCTACCTGAGTCTAGACTAAGAAGCGTTTCGAAGACACAGTGTCATAAGAACCAGATCTGCTCACAGCATCCTGCCACTGTCAGCTTTGGGCCATTTTCAGAGGCCAGAAGACATGGGCAACTCATGGAGGCATGCCCTGCCCTAGACACCCGCTTGCATAGCTTATGTTCCTTGACTTCCTGGCCCATGTGCCAGGCCTCACACAAGAAAATGGGCAGAAGTCCATAGGGTGGCCAAGCACACACTGTCTCCCCAAAGCAGTCCCTGTCTACATCTGGCTTCTAATCCCACCAGCTTCATTTCTATGCCAACCACTCTGCATGCACATATGCACATATTAATACACACATACACAGACACACAGTTGTGGGATGGGAAGGCAGCTCAGTGGGTAGAGTACTTACTACAGCAGCATGAGGACCTGAGTTCAATTCCCAGCACTAGAGGGCACATTCCTATAACCCCAAGTGCTAGGTAGGAGAGATAGAGACAGAGGGACCCCAGGGCCTTGCTGGCCAGCCAGTAGAGCTGAAAGAGCAAGACTAGGTTCACTGTGACCCTGTCTCAAATAATAAGGTGAAGGGCAATACGAAAGATACCCAAAGTCAGTCTCTGACTTCTACATGCATGCATGAGTAAACACACATGTACACATACACACACCGCCACCACCACCCTGATAAAAAAAGTTAAGAGGACGAATGGCTTCCATTGACCGGCAACCATACCTGCATTAAAGGACCCAAAATGACCATGTAACTTTGTATGCTAAGTATTATTTTAATGATACAGTTTTCATGTTTTTCAGGATGGTAAATACATTAGAGATATGTATCTCCACCCACTGGTTCCCAGGAAATATTAAGCCTGGAGTCAGGAAGGTTTAAGGATAGGCTTGTGCCAGATAGATAGAAAGTTAAATGAGTCAAATTAGTTATTTGAGCTCCTGGGACATAGAGATAGGGGGCGGGACATGGAGACAGGGGCAGCTGTGACCTCCCTCTGAGAGAAAGCATCCCCAGAGATGGCTCCATGTTTCTGATGTGACTCACTTGAGGAAGATGTTATCTCTGGCCCTGTCATTCCTGAGTAGATGCATTCACTCTGGGCCCCATCCAGACATTCAAACTGCTTCTAGGAAAGGTCCCTGAAGATCTTAGCAAGGACCCACTCCTCCACATCACAGAACAAGTCCCAGAAATCACTTGGGGCTAGTGATTCTAATCAGCTGAAATGGCAAGAACCTGGAGAACTCAGAAATTCCAGAGCCTGAAATCCACACCAGACCTCTGATCTGAAGGGAGGTATGCCTTTCAGAGACTACAACTGTTTTTAAGGAACTTTCTAGGTTGTTTTGATGCCTACTGAAAACATCTGGAGGCCTGAACAGTATCTACTAGCTGCCTGCCTGTGCTCTCTGATGTACCAAGACTGGTTTAATGGAGTTTTCTGTGGAATCTGAAATTCCTCGTATTTCCCCCCAGGTAATATAATTAATTGCCCGCATGCTAGTGTCTCCCCTACTGGTTTGGAAAGAGCTGGGATGGCAGGAATCCTGCCATCTCTAGGGTCCCCTATATTTAGTACACCACATTTGGCAGCCACATCAAGAAGTCATTATATAAACTCAGCCAGAACTAAACAAGACTTAGAAACACAAGAAAGAAATTAACCATCGGCCCTGATAGTCCTGGCTCCAGGGTATTTCTTCACCTAGACACAAACCATTCACAAAGGGCTGGGGATGTGACTCAGCAATAGAGACCTTGCCGATCAGTTCCCAGAACAACAAGGAAAGAAAACGTCTTGTTTGACAAGTCATCCAAGGACTCTGGAGGGTGGGCTCTGGCCTCAGTTCTGAGCCCACCTACATCTGTGTGGCCAACTCTGTGCTGTGGGTTTTCTTCTTGTTCCATCCCCTTCACTTTCTGGTATTTCCAACCTGAACTAAGACTGCTAAATGAGAAGCTGGTCCTCACTGGCACTCTCAAAGGGTCTAAGGAACCAAAATTTGAAAATGCCCACACCTGTCTGGGTACTATATGATCTCTACACTCTAGCCACTGCCCTGCGGGTCACTGGTACCGAAGACACCCTACTAGTAGCTTACATCCACTCTCCTGAAGAGCTAAGGTTAGCAATGGTGTGGGTGTGGAAGACACACTGTTTTTACTCTCTAGCTTGGAGAAGCCCTGCAGTGCAGAAGAATCTCACATGCATGAGCATTAAAAAACGCCACAGCTCCCAGCAGAGCCTATAAGATCAGGTCATCGGTAATGCCTACCTCAGGGGAGTCTGGTGGGAATTAACTGATGTTCAAGAGGAATCTCTCTGCAACTGTGAAGACTGGATGGGTGTCATCACAAGCTACTTGATATAGATGATTCTTGGACACTGTGCCCTTGTGACAACCTTGCCCTTGCTGCTGCTTGGGCTCTTCAGCCACCAGGATGGACACGTGCTTCTCTTCTAATTTTGCTTTGAATCCACCTTGTCTCAACAAGTTAATGTACCCCAAAGCTGCTTACTCTCTTTCCTCACCCTGCTTGACAGGCTGACAGGCACCAGGGCTGCTTTATATAGGACCAACACATTCCACCCTACAGTTGCCCTTATGGAGGGAAAAGCAGAGCCCCGGGAGACTGATGTTGTTTATCTCATTAGAACAGGAGACACATAACTCAAAGGCCTGGCTAGGAGGTGGGGAGGCGAGGTGGGAGGAGAAGAAAGGAAAGGATGGAGCCACAGCCACTGTCAGAGAAATTAACCTTGAGGCCTGAGCCTAGGGTTAGGGGTGGGTATAGAGGAGAGGAAAGAGGAGGCAGGAGACAAGAGGGGGACCAATCCTCCCTGGCAACCAAGACCCCCTTTGCAAACAGCAGCACTGTTGCAGAGGCGTGACAGGCACACTCATACAGAAATGTGCACACTTGCTGGGAGAACCGGTTCCCTAGAAAACTGGGCTGTGATGAGCCTGAGGCTTAAACGGCCAGCAGGTTGCATTACAAATACCTCACTATCCATGTGGTCCAAGTCTGGGTCTGAGTCTCTCTGGCAACGCCTGAGCTAGGAAAAACTAGGAAGATGAAGTGACACAGAAAAAGCACAGGAAGAGACTTAAGTGGAGCAGGAAAGGACCGAGTGAATCCCTCTCGCTCCAGCCAGATTCAAAGGGTGGAAGTTCAAGTCCACTGGGGGAAGGTTTTTCCTGCGACACCCCAAAGGTAGACCCGTGGCTATAACCCAGCCTTCCCGGTAATGGGAAGAAAACTCATACATTCACAGAGCAGTGTGTTAGACAACACCTGTGGTACCCTGCCTTTATTTCGAATCCAGTTTTACCTCCCAGAACCTAGGCCAGTCTGTCCACCTCCTCTCCCAACAGTCACCAGAAGTCATCTCCATCCCCGTACCATGTATCCACTCATGTTGAAAGGAATCAGTCAAGAGCCTGGGGAATCAGAGAGGAATGGGAAAATGAGAATGTAGGGGCTTCTGCTTGAAACCAGGCAACCGGATCAGAGACCATAGATGAAGAACCCAGATGTTGCTAGCCATTCGTCACCTGTCCACAGCCCTACCCAAGCCAGGCACATGAGAAGGCACACCTGAGGCTCTTCTCCGGGCCATCAGTCCCATTTAAAGAGCTCCTTCATATCTTGCTCCCATTGTATGTCCACCACAATGGGTCATTAATGGCCTTCATATTTACAGACAGTTAGTGACACGCATTGGGAATTCTTCACCAAGACTGGGCATTGAGTAGTTCTTGAACTTTTAAAGCTCAACTAGAATATCAGAGATCTAGAATATCAGTGATATGCCAAGGTAATTATAATGTGGGGGGATGCCTGCATAAAAAAATCTGCACAGATAACTCATATTACAGGGGCTCTAGCCATGCCCCTGGTTAAAAAACATCCATTTGGACCGTCCTTACAAGAATGGAGGGATGAACACAAGGCCCCAGGCAGAGCATGAAGAGTGAGCAGGCATGTTTCCTGAGCAGTCACCCTGGAGTTCTGCTTACCCTCTCAGCTTAGCTAGAAATCTGCCCTGTTTTCAAGGTCGCAAAGCCTTCCTGGCTCATCCCTAAATGATGAGAGTCTGGGCACTGGCACTGCGCTCTGGGATTTAGTCCGTATCACTGGGGACACCCCTCCTGCTTGCCCTTTCTAAGATTCTATCCTGGTATCCCTTTTAAGTGTCAAGACTTCCCTGGCTTTGGCAACATGGCAATGTGGCCTGCCCCTTCTGGCCCAGGGGTTCCCAAGCTTCATCCCCATCGCTCTTAAAGCGGACACAGCAGCAGATGCTGACATTCAACACACTTTCCTCTTGGGGCAGAAACTCCATGCGACATCAAAGGCTAAGGGTGACCTTGTAACTAGTTCAAAATCATACGGATACTAATGGAGTCTACCTCAGAGCAGAGGCACCAAGCCTATCCGCTCCACCCTACCTAGGTCTCAAAGGGTCTCCCATTGTTTGCCCAGAAACAGCAGGATTAAAGCTGAGGGTTCTGCTCTCTGAAAAGCAGCTCCCCACACCAAGATCCCAGGCAAAGAACACCAGTCCCTCTGCCCATGGCCACCAAACCCCATCCCGTGGAATGCACGTTCCTATTACATCACATCCTCAGCCTCGCCACCTCTAATTGTTCAGAGAGAGCCTGCCTCCCAGGCACAGAGACGCATTGTAACAGGCATAAGAAACATGAAGAAGCAGAAAATCCCAAGGACCCACTATCTACATTCATCAGAAGAACTTGTTTTACAAGTATTAAGATTATGCCAAGAAGGTGTATAGTTTTAATCCCAGCATTCAGGAGGCAGGATGAGTTCAAAGCCAGGCCAGACTAGACTACATAGTGAGTTTCAGGCCAGCCACTTTATAGTGAGACCCTGTCTTACAAAAAAAAAGAAGAAGAAGAAGAAGAAGAAGAAGAAGAAGAAGAAGAAGAAGAAGAAGAAGAAGAAGAAGAAGAAGAAGAAGAAGCAAGAAAGGAAAGAATCAGACTCCTATATTGTTGAAATATTTTGTTCTTAGAAATGTAACTACCATTCTGCTCCACTGCAAAGGACACAGGTTGTATGACATCATAAAGAAGTTGGTACTCCAGGCGGTGGTGGCACACGCCTTTAATCCCAGCACTTGGGAGGCAGAGGCAGGCGGATCTTTGTGAGTTCAAGACCAGCCTGGTCTACAAGAGCTAGTTCCAGTGCAGGCTCCAAAGCCACAGAGAAACCCTGTCTCGAAAAACCAAAAAAAGAAGAAGAAGAAGAAGTTGGTATTGCTAGCGAAACTCTGCAAGTATTTCCCCTTTGACCTACCAATTCCATTCCCAAGAACCCCTAAATGTAAAAATGTATATTCACTGTAGCATAGCAGATGTCCTCCTTTAGTGGCCTGCTTAAATAAACAACAAAGTATACACACAGAGGAGATGTGTGGTGGCCCTGCTATACACCCAGCACTAATTCCAGGCCAGGGAGGGAGCACTGGTGAATGGGAGTTCAAGGCCAGCCTCAACTACAGAATAAATGAAACCCTATTTTGAAAGTAGGGCACTAGATGTAGTTCAGTTGTTAGAGTGCTTGTCTGGTGTATACACACACACACACATGTATGTATATGTGTGTGTGTGTGTGTATATATATATATATATATATATATATATCCATCCCTGGATTCAAACCAGATATGGCAGAGTATTCCTATAAAACCGTCCTTGGGATATATAATAAGAAATACATTATCTTATTTCTGGATTCCCTAAGTATCGTCTTGTAGACTAATAAGATCACCACTGATTGGAGTTTCTGTCTAACCTCAGATTGGGAATGTTGCCAGGAATACCAAACATACAATTATCAGGCTGGAGCCTCCAGTCTCCTCCAGACCTTCAGCCTCTAACTTCTGCCATTCAACATCTGATCTCCAAAGGCACTAGGAGCTAAGCTCATCACTAACAAACAATGCCATGATCAGCCATGCCCACCTAATGAAGGGGCCACAGAGCCCCACAGGGATGAAGTTCAGAGCACTCTGGTTGGTTGAGCACAGGTACCAGGAATGTCACAACTGAAGATGGCAAAGCCCCCCTCACCCCTTGCCCTGGTACCTCTTTCACATAGTTCTTTTTTTTTTTTTTTTTTTTTTTGGTTTTTCGAGACAGGATTTCTCTGTGGCTTTGGGGCCTGCACTGGAACTAGCTCTTGTAGACCAGGCTGGTCTCGAACTCACAAAGATCCGCCTGCCTCTGCCTCCCGAGTGCTGGGATTAAAGGCAATGCACCATCACCACCCGGCGAGAATCTTATACAGTATGTTTTTATAATATTCTTTCCCCACCACAACTCTTCCCAGATCGTCCCCAAACTTCTCTACCCACTCAATTTCACGTTCTTTCTAAGAAAGGAAAAGAGATGGGGGGAGGGAAGGAAAGAAGGAAGGGAAAAGAAATAAGCCACTAAAACAACCATGGTGTTGGTCATCTTCTTTGGAGTATGGCGCCTGCCCTGGAGTGTGGCTGATATACCTAGTGTCACTCCACCAAAGAAAACTGATTTCTCTCTCCCAGCAGCTATCATTTTTAAATAACTTCTTGGCTGTGGGAGGGACTTTGTGACAATTTGTCTTCCCTCACTCTGGGATTTTTGCCTGGTCCGGGCTTGTGTGGGTTTTGTGCACGCTATTCCAGTCTCTGTGAGTTCATATGTGCACCTTCCCTGTAATGTCTGGAAAATACTGTTTTCTTACTATTATCTCCCACTCCTGCCTCTCACAGCCTTTATCCCATCTCTTCCATGTGAACCCTGGAGCTTTGAGGGGAGGCTTGTGTTAAACACACCCCACTCAGGGCTAAGTGCGCCAAGGTCTCTCACTATCTGCACTTTGGTTAGTTGTGGGTCTCTGGGTTAGTTATCATCAACTGCAAGAAGCAGCTTCTCTGATGAGGGTTGAGTGATGCGCTGATCTGGGTCCCTGCCAAGTATGGTGTCTGTGAGATCCTTGATGTAGGAATACTACAAATGAATGGAGATGAACAGAGAAGGGCTGAGGAGGTCGTGTATGGGGATGAGTCCCAGGGAATGGAGACAGCCAAGGTGGATCCTCTGTAATGAGCTGCTGGTCTGGATAGGTGAACTGTTTCTCTGAGCTCTCTGAGCCACTCAAGCAAATGACCAAATCTGAACGGCACCATGGGGTCTCCTAATTTGTATCCAGAGGTCAGAAACACAGTGGACAGCCTGGACTTGCAATTGGCATGTGAAATGGGGCAGTCTTGGAAGACTGGACCCTTAACCTGAAGAGTATGATAGTTCTCAGGGTAGAGAAGGTCGGAGGCTGATTAAACTGTGGACACCCCAGGAGTGTTTGTGGAGACTTAAGCTTGAGGAGAGCAACACATCCGTTCACAGGGGGATTGAATGTGGATACAGAAAGAACAGTTGGTTTTCAATGGCAAACAAGATGATCAGTAGTACTATTCATTAGGGGCATGCAAATTAAAACAATAATAAGTATCGCTATACATCCATCAGAATGGCCAAATTTCCTCTTGACTGACAATGTGCAGTGTTAGCAGAGATGTTAAACAATGGAGCCCTCGTGCACACGCGGCAGGAGGGAATGATCTCTACTTCACTTTGGAAAGCTTCCTAACAACTTCTTAAAAGGTTAAGTGTCCACCTTCTTTGTGATCTAGCCATTCTGTGGTTGAGCTGTATGCCCCCCCCAGAAGAACGACACCACATGTCCAAACAAAGACCTAAACACAGGTGTTCATAAAGGCCCTTCCTAATAATAGCCAGAAACTAGAGAGAAGTCCAAGACTTCATCAAAAGGTGAATGAGTAAAGAGATGACAGCCATGCATAAAAGAAGTTACTGATGCATGCCAGCACGTGCATGAATCAGAAAAGTTACACTAAGTGAAAGAAAGTAGACATCGGCCTGGCGGTGGTGGCGCACGCCTTTAATTCCAGCACTCGGGAGGCAGAGGCTGGCGGATCTCTGTGAGTTCGAGACCAACCTGGTCTACAAGAGCTAATTCCAGGATGGGCTCCAAAGCCACAGAGAAACCCTGTCTCGAAAAACCAAAAAAAAAGAAAGAAAGAAAAGATAGAAAGTAGACATCATCACCTCGGAAAAGGAGACGTAGCAGCTGACTCCAGTATATACAGAAATCTGTGGTTTGCCCTCGAGGAAGAGAGAAGGAGAGGTAGAAAGATACAGAAGAAAGGAGTCAAAGGGATTTAGAAACTTTGTAAGGTTGAGGATATGTTCATTATCTGGATTATGCAAATGGTTTTACATACACACATGTCAAATCTCAACAAATTACACACAAAATAGCATTGCATAGTCCATCGTGTGTAACTGCATGAGTTGAGTACCATTACCCAAATGCTTGGAAACAGAAGCATTCCAGAACCCAAAGGTTTTATATCTTGAAATATTTATGTCAACTTTACCTACAACAAGAATCCTTAATGAGAAAATTCAAAATCCAAAATGCTTCAAACACTAGAACTTGGAATTTTGAAATTTCAGGGCTGTCGAGCATTAGCCCTGCCTTCAGGTGTGTTGCACGAATTGTGGCTGGTCTTAATAAAAAGACTCAGAGTCATCTATCAGGGGGCGAAAACTGAAGCATCAGAGTAGCAGAACGCCAGCTACTAGAGAGTTCTTTTACCCCTACCAATGCTGAGACCAAAGGGGTGATTCTGTCCTCAGACTGACCCCACACTGCTTCAGACTGACTGCCTAGACTGCACTGAGCTCCTGTCTCTCCACCCAGCCATATCACTCCTGTCTTCACCTCCCTAGTGTTGGGATTAAAGGCGTGGGATCTCAAGTGCTAGGATCACCTTTGTGTGAGCTCTGTTTCTCTTTTATACAGATTCAACCTCATGTTGCCCAGGGTTACTAACAGAGATTCCCCCTGCCTCTGCTTCCCAGAGTACATGTACACCTCACATGTACACACACACACACAAACACACATGAACACACACACATTCAGGCTCACACACATATACACATGTATGCACAAAAGATTTTCAGATTAGGGATGCTCAGTCTGTATCTAATAAAACTGTTAAAGTTTTTATTTAATGAAAATGTAATCCCAAGGACTTCTGTTTCTAAACATAAAAATAGGCAAACTTTCTCCTATTCTTTTACCCATTTTCTTAAGTGTACATAGTGCTTTGTCCATGACTGTGTGTATGAACCACATGTATACAGTGCCCAAGAAGGCTGGAGGGAAGCATCAGATTCCATGAGACTGGAGGTGGAGATGTCTGTTAAGCTGTCAGGTGGATGGTAAGACTCAAACTCAGGTCCTCTGGAAGAGCTGCCAGTGTTCTCAACCTCTGAGCCAGTTCTCCAGCACCATCATGTTCTTTTTATAAGTAAAGCCAAATTCACTAGACACTATCCGTTCAACAAACAAGACAGCGCTGAAGTGACCATAGCAGACCAATGAGGGACACCAGGACCCAAGAAACATCTGGTTGGTTGAGCTCCTTGGGTATTACCTTTAAATCAAGTTTCCTGTGCTGGGTCATGGGGAAGCTGATAACCTGAAGATATCAATAGATGCAGAACAACAAAAAAGTCCCAAGAAAATTCTGTCCTCTAACCAAAGACCAGAAAAGAATGGCATAAGCTATCCATGAATCCAGAATATCTGGTGTGTTGACATCAGAGGGAGCCAGGGGAGAAGCTCGAACTCATGAGGAACCTTGGCTCCTACTCTCATGCTCTAGTAACAATACACACACACATACAATTATCTTAAAACAAAATATCAATAACACCTAGAGTCTCATAACAAATAGTCAAAATGTCCAAGAACCAATCAACTTAGTAAGAAAAGGCTAGGTGATGCTAATGTAAGAATTACCTGACAAGGATTTTAAAGCAGCTATCATGAAAATGCTTTATCGATCGTGACCATGAAACAGAAAGTCTCAGAAAAGCAGATGGCCAACACAAAATGAACTCAGTGACATCTTTGCAGGGTCTCTGTCTCATAATGTTTTGTCAAGGCTTTCTTTAAAAAAAA